>JAUBOD010000974.1:1410183-1427417 GCA_032353885.1 Nothura maculosa | reverse complement strand
TTTTTTCCTGAAAATATAATAACAGAATTAAAAAAGAAAGAAAGAAAAAGAAAAGAAAAAAGTATAAGATGTATGAACAGACCAAGTGCGCACATGATAAACTATTGAAACAATTTCTAAGGCTGATCACACTACTTCAATCAGGAGGAAAGTAAATCTGATTGCCTGAGTCAAACACCCTCTTAACTAGCCACCTCTCTTAATATTTTTATCCATGCAAGCAAGTAGCTTGGGAGGAGGCCTGCTCTTGCTCCAGGCTGCGTGAGCTCCCAGGTGTGTCCACCATGTCAAAGACTTGCCAAATGCCAAGTGGAAAAGTTAAGGAACATACCAATGGGAGACAACAATTTATGAGGAGCCAGGCCAACACAAATTCATTGTGAATAATGGACAGTGCAAGAGGAATAAAAATGCTCCCATACGAACAAAGCTGGAAGGTGCCAGCTCTCCACTCCTCACAGACATCCAGGACACTAATGAAAGCCTTTCCGTGCAGAGGTGGACAGTGAAACGCAACCACCGGCACTGGGGAGCAGCCTCACCACAGTGGTGGAACAGGTCAGTGCAGAGGGAAGTGGTTTGATCAGAAAGCTATTGAAATTCAGATGATAATTACACTCTGTAAGAGGGAAAATAATCCTTTCATTTGCTGGGAGGTTTCAGTCATGCACTTTGACCTTCACCCTAGTGTTTCATTAATAGTTTATATTAACAATTAATGGTTGCTTTCACTGGTATTCCGTGCAACTCGCATTAGAGTTAATTTTCAAGTGGGATGTAATAATACATAAGTCTCATGGGATACTCATATCATGTGACAGGGTATTTATTTGAACCAGGAGTCAGAAGATGAAAATCAGACCAAACATCAGTCTCTCAAACATTTATTATCCGGGTCCAGTCTCCCTGCAGAGAAGGTGGATGTTACAGTAGCTTTCATTATAAGGAGCTGATGAATAAATGGCTAGACCAACAGAAGTATCTTGATGGTAAAGATAATTTACCTTTGGTATGACTTCAGTTGGATGGTAATTCTGGTTTATTGAAGAATCTAGAGTCTTTCATCTTCACTCTGGCAGCTGCTTACAGGGTCCATGTAGCTACATTAATTTGGGATTTGAAAGAGCCTGTTGGCCAATCTCAAAGCAAGTCCTGAGCTGAGGTATTGATGAGCTAATCTGAACTACAGCCTTGGGGGCAGGGTTGACCTTAGAGCACAGCCCAGCAGGACCTGGGAGCTTCAGTTTGATGGGTCCTGGCACGGAGACAGGTTAGAGTGTTGGGATGCTGGCGCGTGGCTCTAGCAATGCAGCCTCTAAAGGGCTCATTCCTGGGGTGCCAGCCTTGCCAGGCACAGCAGAGGATTTGCTTTGAACCTGATAAGTATTTATTTTGGTGACAAACTTAGTACTGGCTCAAGGATTAGCGTTAGGAATCTGATTTCGGTTGTACTGGGTTGCCAGTTGCACCCCAGGCAAGATACATCCAATGAGATGCACTTAGGGTTAAACGATAGTTTTAAGACTGGGTTGGTATTTGGGTTATAGCCGAGGTTTGATTTTCACTGGTTGGTGACCTTAACCACTGCTCTCAGAACCTGCATGGAGTTCAGAGGAGAGACCACACAGTCATCCCTAATTATCAGCTGCAGAGCAAAGCACTGTAAACCCATGATTAGCCCATGACCTTGCTACTGTTTGGCCTGAAAACCCACCTAGTCCTTTGCTGGAGTTAGAGGAACTACACAGTGTTTTGACTAAAAATATACTTTCTCTTGTTAGTCATGCAATCAAAACTCACTTAATTAGAATATACTTGATACCACAGTTTGATCATCCTGTTACTGCGGCAGGAATATATTAGGCAACTCACTGTGACAAAGTTTGCAGAGGCACTATATATTTGCTCCTATTTAAGACAGAAACTAAGTGCTTAGATTTGGTGGTAGTTAAACTGTGAGGAAATAGGTGTTCAGCTCCCTTGAGCATTGCCCTGCAAATAGCTCAATTAAGGGACTAATTGAAGTGCAGAGATGTCCCCTGCAGGGCTGAAAAATGCCTATCTAGCCTGGCAGCATCATTCCTCAAAGCTACTTTTACCAGAGATGATCATTTCTGGAGAAGACAAGGACACCACCAGCAGCATCCTGTGCACTGGCAGAGGATGCCCAGCTATGCTGGGACATGGAAACATCCCCAGGTATCTTGCCCCTCTCTGGCATGGATGCCCAGGAGATGGGCTGGTCCTGGTCATGGGAGACGTGGCTGGAACAGTACTGATCCACCTGGTGGCTGCCTGGGAGAGGTAATTTTGCAGAATACCCGTGAATCGAGTCATCAATCACTGTCACATCTCAAAGCGGCTACGCCAAGGCTGGGAAAGCCTATGCATGCTCAGGATTAGGTTGCAAGTAAACTCAGCAGTGCTAAAATGCTTCACTAAGTAAGTACTGGCAAAGCCCATGCTGAAACGTGTCGGAGTTTGTGCCCTGACTCCAGCAGAGCTTAAATCAGGCCCGATGACTTAAAGTCTGCTGACACTTTAGCACACAATTACTGCGAGCAGAAATACTCCTGGCAGTGAAGTTATCCATGTGCATAAGTATTTGCAGGATCAGGGCATAGCTGCATCATCTTTTGTCCCTTTCATCGTGCCAGCAATGCTGAATTAAGCCTTCAGCTTTGTCTTTTTCTTGTACACGAGTCCTGTTGTATAGTTACATCACTAAATAAATGATGAAAGAGAGGATCTGTACAGGAGAGGTGATATGATGAGAATAATTATAACAATAAAATGTTAATTAGTGCCTTTCCTAGAAAAATTGACTGTCTGATTGTAAAACTATCCTGTTAGAGAACTGTAAAAAACAAAAAAGCAGAATAGTTTTTAAATCCTGAGAGTTTATGGACTTGAGTGTATTAGTTTTGTGAAAAAAACTGAAAAACATCATCAAAAGTGCAAATGCTCCAGCAATGATGTAAATAGCATGGAGAAGTTTCTACACAGCCCTAATGGCTGGGAAGCAGGGGAAAGAGCACGAGGAGGAACAGAGGTGTGGTTTCACTCTTGTTCTCACACTCACAGTCCGTCCCTACTTCCCAACCCTTACTTTTAAATATATATTAAAAACTCCCATTTGCTGCACCTGTGTGTCTCTATGTTCATATAACTATATATTTGCTCTGCAACACAGAGCTGTGTGGGATAGAAATTCCTAGGAATCCAGATTTTACCGAGTTTGTGAACCTCTTTGATTTCATTTTTTCCCTGAATTTGTGCAGCTTTGGAAGCCCTGCTCTGCAAAGGCAGAGAATACTGTGCTCAAATATTTGAGCAGCCGCTCGCAGAGGATTTGAAATTGTGCATCTGACTGTACAATTTGCATTTCATCACCTAGTGCTGGAACAAATAAAACCGAATGAGTAATGATCCGATTCCATGGCCTCGCTGTTGCTGCTGTGCCAGGAATTATGCTGGCTCAGTGGACGCAGCTCTGGTGAGCCGAGCAGGGCCTGTTTTCCTCTCTGCCCCTTACCTGCACACCATCTTAGGGATGTCACCTAACTCCCAGCTCCTGGGCCTGATCTACCACCCCTGGCTCGCTTTGTCAGAGCTTTGAGGTTATTAATGAGAATTTTAGTGCAGTTCTGTGACTAGAAAGGGCCAGCTAAAGATTAACAAGATTTAAGTCCCTCCAAAACTTTATCTCAAAGTTTTCATGGGTCTATACCTGTCTATATGGCGTTTCTCCACTCTAGGAGGCTTTCACTTGTGACAACACAAGTTCACAGAGATCTTGGGAAAGGGAAGCATTATGTGCATGTGAGAATAGCATTTGTCCATGAGCAAAGAGCAGCTAGAGAGAAACCAAAGTCAACGTGGGACCTGCAGGTGCCTATCTGGGGAGCCCTCGATTCCCTATGGCCGCTCATTCCCGGGAAGCGAGAGCGGCACTTGGGAACAGCTGCCTCTGTCAAGCAGGGCCGGCCAAGCTGGGTTTCCAAGGAGGCTGGTGGCTGAGGAAGCCACGCAAGCTATCAGGGAGAAGGAAAGAGCAGGTGACATGTGTAAGAAGGCAAATATTAAGGGGATGAAAGGGATTATAAAGCAAAGCTGAAAAGATGTAAAAAGCTGATTAGGAAGCCAAATATGAGCGAGAGAGAAAAATTGCCCATGGGGAGAATAAAAACAATAAAAGATTTCTTTTAAATAGGTAAAGGAGACAAGATTAACAAGGAGGCTGCTGGACCACTGAGAGGTAGTAGCGAGAGCTTAATAACACAGGAAAAGGGGATTGAAACGAGGAGATTGAAATTATTTTTTCTGGCTGGCACTCACGAGGGAAGCCGGAGGTAAGATGACAGACGCAGAGGCAAAGATTCCTGCGGCAGCGAAGCAGGGGAGACCCCAGAGCATTAATAATCACCAAGGCAAATTCTAACTGCCGAAGAAAGACGAAGAACCGAATTTGGATGGCGTTCACTTAACCCGCGCTGCTTCATGCAACAACAGAGGTGATTAAGTGTCCAATAACAGAGGTTTTGAGTTACTCCTTAGGGATAAAAAAGGGGTATAGAGAAACTGATATAAAGCAAATGTCTTTGGGCATGTATGAGAAGAGAGGCAGAAATCAAGATGTATTTGACACAGATTATCAGCTGATGCAAAAACCCATGAAAGCTGATGCACATGCACACTTATTCCCACTAGCTGAAAATCTGGCCCCAAACCTGCTGAGTGAGTCAGAGGCAAGAGTTTAGAGATGTTAGCAGGGATGAGATCACCCAACATCTGGAGAAATATGAACTGATAAAAATGTATCTGCCTGGCTTCATAAGGGGTAAATCTTGCCTGACAAATCTGGCAGAATTTGTTTCAGGAGCTAACGTGAAAAACAGGCAGGGGCGAAGCAGTGGAGCTAATCCACATAGATTTCAAAAAAGTCATTTAAACACAGCCTGGGATGGTAGACTAATACGTAAGGTTAGCAAGTATGGCATAAAAACCATTGTCCTTGAAAGACTAAGGAAATGGTTAAGTGATTAAGGGCAGGTTGTAATGGTAAAACTTTATGGGTCAGAGAGGAGGAAGGTGATGTGGTGAAGACAGCTATATTTGAGGTTATGATGATGACAGTTCCAAGGCATCACGTGGAAACTCACTCATACTTTTCATTCTGTATAAAAATTATTTTGAGAAAAGTGCTACTCTGGGTGGTTCCAATTCAAAAATCACATTGAAACCTAGACCAGCTTATCTTGTGTGGGGCATCTGCCTTTCTGGAACATAAAATGTCCCTGGGTCAGCAAAGCATTCAATGCACAAGAAAGAAGTCTGATCCAATGAGCCCAATAAATGAAAATAATAATAATAGTAATAATAAAAAGCTTCCCACCCTAGGCCAAGGTAAGGTCAGGCTGGTCACAAGGAATATATATCACAGCAGTATAGCTTGCTGAACTAAAAGATCACGGAAGAGGAAAATGATTTAAACCAGAAGCACAGGGTTGCCAGCATGAACATGCTAGCTCCTGGACTGCTCTCATGCCTTGTCTTGGCAGAGCTGCAGTTAGATACAGCATCTCTAGGGCAAGGACAGGTAAGACAAGATAAGGGAGGGGGAAACCAAAAAAAAACAGGCAGTACAGAAAAGAAAAGGTCCAGAGCATGACAGCAAAGAAGGGGCACTGCTTAAGGACTGAGCAGGCTTTGCTTGTGTAGTTCAGTGCCTTTTTTGGACCACTTTTTGTTAAAATAGAGAGCAGATGCTGCCCCTGTAGCAGAAGCAACACCACCTCCCTGTTCACCCTGTACTAGCAAAATCAGGCTGGGAAAGTCACCAGGAGTCTGTCATAAAAACACGGATACCTTTGGCAGCCCTTTTCTGCCCCATTCCATCTGCTGATGGACCCAGCAGGTCCTGTTGAAAGGCAGAAGAAAGGGATGGCATAAGAAGCGAGCTGGGGTAGCACCAGCTGCCCCCAATGATCCCAGTCACAAGGAAGCTGTGAGGAAAAGGGAGACCAGCACGTCGGAGCAGACCCGGTGACAGCAATATTGTAGGATGGCAGCTCACCATATCTCAGCTTATCACAACACGCCGTTGAAGGCACCGATAGACATCACAGATTGATTAATTGATTAATCACACCTGCTAATTACATCGAACAAATAGACAAAATTAATATTTGATGTAGGTCTCCAAAGAGATGGTATGGATCGATTTTCCACAGATAAGACACAAAAGTTCCTGCAGATAATACACACAGCAGCTCAACAGAGGCTTCCCGTTTGCAGCTGAGCCTGTCATACGGAAACCCATGGAGTGACAACATCCCACCAAGCCCCGCTGACTATTTACACCCGGTTGTTAAGAGCGCTGACTCAAACATCATACATGGGTCGCGTCTGCCGAGACACGCACACACATGCACATGTTCAAAGCTGGTTTCAAAGCCATTTGGCTGTTGTTCATATGAAAACTGAACATCAAAAACGCATCACAATCATAAAAATAACAGATCTGCTGCATTTAATACATAAATCATTATTATAAGCATTGTTTTGCAGCTTGAGTTGACTTCGAGTCAGGCTTCCATTAATATTTAGTGAAAATATTGGTGTTTTTCAAAGGATTGTAAAAATTCGCTTGCAAAAATATTCTAATTGTGCATCCGGAGTGTAATCCAGCCTCAAGCAGTGAGACAACCAAGAGCTGAAGCAGCAATTTAATGCTGTTTATGCCCTTAAAGGGGGAAGCTGCATTTTTTTTTTGTTTGGTCCTTTTCAAAGGAGGCAAAGTTCACCTCTCGCTCGTGTTTGTGCTGACCACAGGCCCAACAGGCCGACTGGAAACATAACTTGCATTTCCTGCAATGCCGGAACACCCAAAAACCTGTGGCCTTTCACAAGGATGAAGGAGACAAGTTTGTCCAAGTGACCTTGCCAGGATTTCTTCCCAACACGATTGTTATTCACTGGGATCTCGTCACAACAGAAGCAAGCTCCAGTTCAGATATTTTTGGAAGCTCTGGATTCTTCTGGGATAAAAGTTACGCCATAAATATAAATTATTTTTCCATATTTGTCATTTGGTTTCTGCATTGATTTTATTGTTTCCAAGAAAATGGATTTTCAAATGGATTTATTATTGTGAGAGTGAATTTCTTTTGTCTTGGTTTAACTATTACATAGTATAAATAACAGCATTTCTGCAAATCTAATTCCAGGCTTTTGTTCTATATACCTATGCTAATCTAGAAAATCTGGTTGTATTAAGAAACAGCATCAGAAAAGAGTTAAAGCAGCATAGCCTCATAAAGCTGAAACAGACGTAAAATGTAATGAAAAATCCTACTGCAAATAGACAGTGTTTTCAGGCTTGAGTCTTTATTTATTAAGCCTACTTTAAGAAATTCAAGCAATCTACAAATATTTCCTGGACTGATATGCTTTAGGCTTATAAACTAATCTTTGGAGAGCAAAGACCACCTTGTGTTCTCTCAGTAAATATTTCCTAATCTTAGGAGAGCTTTTTCTGATATTTTTTTTTTTTTAAATCACTGCCTCATTGCCTTTATTTTCATAAGTGATATCACCACAGGTAAATCACCCAGCATCACTCAGCCAGCAGATGCATGGCGCAATAGTGAAATCAGATGGTTGGGAACCAACTTTTCTTTTGCTTAGGCACTTCCCAAAGCATTTTGAAAACTGAACTTTGCCTTCTGGAGGATGAAGTCTATGCACTCACACTGTGCCCATTACTGAGTACGCAGTGCCCCAGTTTCTGGGCTCTTAAACCCCAAAACTTACCTGTGAAGTGGGCAAAGAGCCATTAACTCCTCTCCTCATTTATACAGTGTCAAAGCCAGTGCAGAAACTGATGGAAGTGCCACTGTGGGAACGGGTGGAATAAAGCTGCCCAAGTTCTCAACCAAAATCTGGTAAACTTCTGTTCCGCTGCCAGCAAACCCTGAATCATCTAATGTTCACAGACACATTTCCCTTTCCCTTTAAGTGTCCTGGGTAAATCCAGCTTTTGTGCATGCCCAGCAACATTACAGACCAGCAGCTCTGAGCCCAACAGTGCAACGAGGAGTGGACCTGCTGACTCGGCCCTACCTCCAAAGCAGGACTGGTTTTAGATGCCCAGACCCCACAAAGGTGGCCTAACTCTGCCTTTATGGCCTCTGTATAGAATACAGGTTTCTTTAGTACAGGTTTCTTGGATTTTTAGTTTATTGGAGCTGCCTCTTATCAAACAGAAGGGGTCTCCAGATCTGCCCAGAGCTCTATGGCAGATCCTCTCAGCTGGGCAACATGTAGCTTAAAATCCACAATATTGCAATATCTCAGACTACTGGGTTATTGGAGATCACAGATAGACTTGCACCTAATAAACCCATTTACAAAGTTCAACTATTAACTAACATATGAATTACTGCTGGCCAAGGGGGCAAATCCCTCTTGGTCCCCTCTTAGACTAGACACTAGCAAACAGATGGGAAGATATCCTGGTTGATGGCAATTGCCTTCCTATGGGCAGCTCTCTGGGAAGTGAAACAGGCCTAGAGAAACATCACATTTTAGTAAACAAGATTGTGTGTGAAATCCCAGGCATCATGCACATACACATAAGATAAAAATCACCTCCTGAGCTAAACGAGGCCATTTTCAGCTGCACTAAGTGCTCATAGCCCAGGGTCCTGCCAGCAGTCAAGGCCAATAGCAAAGAAATCAAGCAACTGTGTTTGTTTTCACCACAGCAGGCCAGGCAAGTGGTCAGTGAAGCTGAACAGAAAGGAAGGGCACCCATTTCTGCTCCAGCATTTCTGAAGTTTGTGCTCAAGTGAGGATTGCATCCTAGGAATGCAAGCTGCTGATGAATGGGAAATTCCTAGAATTCATGCTCTAAGGATGCAAGGAAAAATGTGCCCTTGAAACTTCCCACAGTCACTTCCTTTTCAGTGTGGTTAAAAAGTCTCTCGTGCTAATAGAAGAGGAAAGCACACCTGTAAACAAACATGGATAATACTATTCTAGTACATTTTCACCTAAACTACTTTGTAAAACATTTTATCCTGGCAGCACTTTGGCACAGAAGAACTTTTTCAATCAGGGGACAAGTAGAGGGTGATAGAGGAGCAAGGATGGCCACACACCAGAGCCCACTGGGTCCCTGCTGACTCACATCAAGCCCAGTCCTCTGGTTTATCACCTGAGCACATGCGTGCATCACGCATCAGGCATGTGTGCATTGCTGTGTGGGTGATTTTGCCTGTAATCCCTGCCATCCTGCAGAAATTCCTCAGAAGCTTTTTTTTTTTTTAATTACTAATCAGGATTAGAATTACATGCCGTTTCATCTGAGATTTCTTTCTGTGACTGACATAGAAAGAGAGAAAACTTGAATAATTGAAAACAGGAGGGAAAGAGGCAAGGAGGGAAAAAGATTTTTAAAAAATAGTTTCAGTTGGCAAGAGGCAATCCTAGCAAGGATATGAGGAGATAAAACTGCACTGCTCTTACACGGCTGCATCCTCTGAGGAAGACGTTATCTCTTGGCAGATCTGAAAGGATGTTTTAAGTGAACCAGTAAATGAGCTAGTCTGGGGATGGGAACAAAATATGTATGTTTTCTGTGTCTAAACATAAACAAACAAAGCATAAATATTCAGAGATGGCTCCAGCTAGTTCTCCTCCAAACTTTCAGCAACAATAAACAACATGGGTGTTGGCATCTCAGTAGCCCATCTCCATAGTACCCATGTGTCCTGGGGATTTATTTGGCCATCGAAGGGTCTACGCCACACAAGGCACCACGTTCTTATAAGGTGTGTGTAATGGACCTACTCAGGTGGCTTCTACCCATGATTTATGAAGAACAACCTAATTATTCAAGTCAATGTCACTCACTACCATTACTACTCCTGCCCGATGCCCCCAGGAACAGGTCACTTGGCCACTTTGTCACAGTGATGCTCAAGGAGAGAAATAAGGCCCTGAGATTCAACAGCCACCCAATCAAACTCACAGGGGGACTTTGTAAACCAATCTCACACTCAACAGGCCCAAGGAATTAGGCTTTGGCAGCCTAGATTTGCCAGGAGCAGAGATGCAGGTTTCGCTGACCAAAAAATAGAAGAGGGACAAAGACCAAGACAGGGCTCTGCCTGCAGCACACAAGAGCACGCTTAGCGCGCTTGCCCCTTCCTCCTGCTTGCCATCACAGAAGCAGCCGCCAGCCCCCAGGACTGATCAAACTGAGGCAGCTGTGCTATCTATAACCCCATGTCTGTATGTAATGGATGAGAGAAGTCACCTTGGCTGAGCAAGCCAAGGGAGAGCTGCCTATGGCATGTGCCTCAGCATCCAGCATGGCAAGGAGCCGGGGCGGCGTTGCCCATTCACATCCGCCACACACCACGACCTCAGCCACTTCCCTCTTCTTTAGTGGAAAATGGGTTTTAATTTGCTCGGATATTTATTGGTTCTATTTCTATGCAAGTCAATGCTCCCTGTTCTTCCTTTCCTAACGAGGGTTACTGAAGCTTTGCATTTTCCCCTGTGAAATATTTAAATGCATGGGGGTAAGGAGCATTGACTAAAATGCATCTGTGGACAGTCACCAAACTCCTTTCATTAACTGCTGGCACACAGTAGAAGACTACCTGTAACCAGCAAGAAGATAAAAAATAAAAGCGCACAGCTCTAAGGCAGCCAGCCTTAAAGGGAACATTTTTCAGCCCTTCACATTATAGACCAAATACTACCCTGACCTCAACCCATGGCATTCCCACAGGCCAAGCAACATATGCACATCTACAAGGATTTAAGGTTGTGATATTCAAGGGGGGCCTCGGGGAATTAGTAGTCAGGTTTTTAAAAGGTATTTAGATATCTAACTCCCATTGATTTTGAGACTGGTTACATGCATGTAAGTCTTGCTATTGCTTTTGCCATTTTATCTTTCTTCGCTCAAGGCAATGCTAAGAATGATATGTGTGCCATAATTAAAAATATACATGGAAAGAATAACCCACATATCTCTTCTTTCTTTATTCCCCTTCCACTTTGGAAGTCCTGATCTCTTGCAAGTCTGTAAAAACTGGAGCAATTTTTTTTCCCCTTAGAGAAACTGTTTTCCTGTATCATTCATATTGTTTTTTTATGTTCTTAGTCTGAAAATAACCACCAAGTTTTGGTCTTTTGAGTATTGCTCAACATGACTTGAAGACCACTACACTGTGGCTTTCTGCACAGATTCATTTTCACTTTCATATCTCCCAATTTTGCAAGATATAGTGAGCCTGAGATGCTCATAGCATAATACAGGCCTTAGCAGGTGATGATCTGCATGGGAACACAAGGGCACACTGCTGCCCAAAACCTGAGAGCATATTCAAGAATTCCATGACTTTCACAGCACAGAGAGCTACTGAATGTAAATGTTAAAAGTATGTGTTGATCCTATACACATGACTGATTGTTGCAAAAAGCTTTGATTCACTGTGCCCTGTAACACAAGACCCCACCGTTTTGACTAGGTATGACTAGTATTAAAAATGCTGAATGTTACTGTATTTTACATACACACATACAGCTCAAAACAGAGTCAGTAAGTCACGATATAAGACAAAAAGTCTGGATTCTGTTTTATTGATAGGCACACATATGAATATTACTGCAGGAGAGCTCTTAGGCTAATTGTGAAAAGTAGAGGAGGTTGCTGCCTCCAAGAGTTAGACCAGACCCAATTTATACAGACATTTGGGCTAAAGGTCCCTTAGCATCTGAGGGATACTTCATAAGGGAAGAGATGGGCCCAGTTCTGCTCTCCTACTAGGATGGCACCTGTCCACCTGTGTGGATATATGAAGATTAAGCATCAAGTCTAACTTCATCTGCAGTCACCAAGGAGAACAAAATACCTCCAAAGGACTATTCACTCCACCAAAAGATGGAAGGATCCTGGATGATTGGCATAAGACAGATAATTTTTGGGCAGCTAGTCACAGAAACACATCCCAAATCCGAATTAAGCAAGAAGCCCTCTGATCCCAAGCATCTGTAAATTCCTGGAAATTCATTCAGTTGCTGAAACAACATGACTTGATTTTAAACACCACAACTAAATATCACACTATTTCTTTTTAAGCACGCTGAATGGGAACAAGATGAATCTCGGCCAAAAAAAGCGCACAGCTCTGCTATAGATCATGATATATCACAGCTACACAAAAAAGGCTCATTCCCAACTTCAGCATGGATGTTTGCTGCTGAAGGCAGTAAAAGAACATGCTAAAGTTATTTTACTAGCTTGTAAGTACCAGTCCTCCCAGATCATAAATTACTTTCCAATAGGAGTTTACCCTCCAGGGTAAGATGAACAATTCTGAGAAGTATTCTGTAGATGCTGTCTAATCCAATTCCACCGTAAGATCCAGGTCATGGGACTTGCACTGCCTTTGCTCTGTTCACCAGCCCTTCTTACAAATCAAAAATCCAAGCTTCCAAAATAGCCAAGGCTTATCCAGCATACCTTTGGGGAGGAAGGGGGCATTTGGACAACACGAATTCTAGAACAAATGCACAAATAAAAAAAGTGGCAAAAGCTTGGACTGCTCCAGAGGACCCCATTTTCTCAGCGCTTACCATGGTTTCTACCTCTAAAATCACCTTGCTGGAAACACTAAAGATGTTACCCACTAGGGTAGTTCATACTAGAGTGTCTCACCACCCTCCTTTTTCCCCATGTTGGAGTGGTCTTCACCTGCCAGCCCTCACCTCCTTCACATCAGCTCCTCATTCATCTCTTTGGCTTGCTCTACAAGGGCTCTTCAGCCTGAGTCCAGAAAGACGAGAAATAAATGGATGAAAAAGTTGGCACAAATGATTTCTCCATAAATGGGCCCTCAGTATTCAGAAGCCCTGCAGAAAAAATAACAGGCTGCCCAGGGAGGTTGTGGAGTCTCCTTCTCTGGAGGTCTTCCAAACCCGCCTGGATGCCACCCTGTGCCACATGCTCTAGGTGTGCCTGCTTGAGCAGGAAGGTTGGACTAGATGATCTCTAGAGGTCCCTTCCAAACTTGAAGATTCTGTGATTCTGTGAAAATATGGCCTTGGAGAGCACTACCTATCAAGACTTAAGGGTAGCAGGGTCAAGCTACTCTACAAATCATTAGTTCAACATTAGGCTACTTCAACCTGCTCTAAAGAGTAAAAACCCATCCCGGACCACTTTGCATGCGAGCCAACACGCACAGACACACAGAACTGCTCACTCAGCTGACACGTCCCCACCCTCACCATCAGGAGGAAAGTATAGGTGTCTGCACCCTGCAGCAGGCTGCAATCTGGGCATAAGTAGTAGGTGTCTAGTGGAGCTTAAAATATAGGAGGAAGAAAACCCAATACACACGGTGCTTTTTAGAGGAGGAAACTGCAAAACAGACTATTTGGATAGCGAGATGTGAATTTGTAAATTCTCCTCTTACAATGGAAACGAGAGCCTCTTGCACAGCCAATGGCTACTCTTTGAAAAATAACTTCATTGCTTCCTATAGTCTGCCCAAACCTTTGAGCATGTGAAAGGAAAACATGACATTCAAACAAATTTTAGCAAAAACTTCCAGTCTACCTTTTTATAAAGAGTAAAAAGCAAAGTTATTTGGTTGCAGCATTTCTCTTGCTTTCCTGTTTTAAGGTAGGAGGTTACTGTACCATTGGACAGCTGCTGATTCTGACTCCTCAGGTGTCTGTATTAGACTAGAAAATGAGCTCTTCTTTCTTCCTTTCTTTCCTTAGCTTCCCTTTCCCTTCTTTTCTCTGGAATTCTTTGAGGGATGAGTGTACTGCAAATATCCATGAGATATCGCTTAAGGGGAAGAGTACAGATTTTACAGAATTCAAATGCAACTCTGTAAGCAACCAGTCCTTTTAAGACTCTTCCAAAACACAACAGCCACCTGCTGTAACACAGTGCTGGAAACAATACAGAAAGGGAAATTGCAAGAGGGAGTAATGAGCTTGTAGACCTCACAGCCAGACTATGATTTCTAACAGTCTAGATCTTGGTGGTGTTAAGTTCATAGGAATTAGTTTGGCTTATTATTAAGGTGATGACCATGACCAAAACTTGGATCAAATTTGTGTTCACACTTCCACAAGTTTTACTTTTTCTTTGCGATGAACTTTAAGAGCTGTGCCAGAACCCAAGGCCTCACGTAGAAGTCAGTGGGGGAATATCATCCCTGAATAAGTTAAACTGACCTCACTAGCAAAATATTTGAAGCACTAAATGAAATAAGGCAAGTTGGGGGGATTTCTGTGAACATGCTGCAGCATCTCTTTATCTTCAGAGCCCAAAGAGGGTGGAGCACCATTAGCTCATCTGTGAGAAATTTGGGCAGGAAAGGAGCTTCAGGAATTACTGTATCCAGTTCCAAGCCAGGATCTCTGGATCCCTCTGGAAGGCAGGTTGGAGAACAGCAACTGAACCATGGGACTTGCTGCTGCAGGGGTTTGCAGCATCGGGAACAGGATCTTGCAGGCACTTGCTAATCACGGAGCAAAGGCTGTTAAATTCAATTTAACCTAAATGCAGCCTCTAGTCTGCTTATTTTCAGAAGCAAGAGAGCAGAGCAGAGGGATAACTCACTCTAAGGATGTCTCTTTCTTATGACTTTATCTTCAATACTGAACTTTATAGCAACAAAATAGGCCCATAAGCACTTTGCACAGACCCAGCATGGCAGCTCTTGCATCCCTGCAGGAACAAACACCTCCTGGGGGGCTGATGCTATTGCACAACTCCCCAGGCTGCTGCCAGCAAGAGGCAAAATTTCCAGGTCTGGCACGAGCGCAGGGCAAGCCCCAGGATAGTCCAACTGACAGGTTTTGAGAAATGGGAGCAGAAGATATTCCCAGGGAGCTGGATGGGGAGAGTATTTCAATATCCGCTCATCCAAGCTTTAATCTCTAAATTGCAAAAACATTAACATTATTGATTGATCAGACATCAATCCAACAGGAAATTTAATTAAATTAAAATGTGTCACTGAGCAGTCCTCACTGCGTCACGTATAAATCTTTGGTAATAAGTTGACAAAGACGGCAGCGATTGATACAGTGTTCTTGGCTTAATTTATCCCCTACCATTTTATTCACCCAGGCTGATTATGAGCGCGCTCACAGACACACAGTGGGACACAGGAATCCACAGGGCATCCATCCGACATGGGCCGGCAGCAGCCGCGCCGGGCTCCCGACAGGGATTATTCACACCAAGCAGGGCTGAACAGGCTCCACAATATCCAGGCACAGCTTCCCTGTGCCAGAGCACCACACTGGCCTACAGCTCCTGGAGAAATCCCTTCCATCCATCCAGATCATTCCCAGAGGAAGCATAGACGCTACCAGACCTAGTCTAAACATTCCAACTAAACAACTAAACCACCCATCAAAACAGCAGCAGTTTGCTCAGATATTGCTTGCAACCCCAGGCACGCTGCGCCCCAGCCCCAGCTCCTGCTTGCCCCAGTAGCGAGATGCTAAGACAGATGATTAAGAAACAGCACCACGCAGCATCTTCCGCCGAGCGTTATAAATCACCGCAGCTGGCTGAACAGCACAAAAAGAGATTAAGAAATATTTTCTCCAATTCATTTCTGAACAGCAGTGGGCTTGGTTCGCTGTCATTTCTGACAGCACGATATTTACTGTAATTTATTATTATTGTAACCACTCGCTGCGATTCAGGCGACCACTGGCTATTTATGAGAAAGTTGCAGAATTCAGGAGGTTGTGCAAGGCTCTTTCCTAAATTCTCTTCAGGCCCACCAGGGTCCCATTTGCTACCTGCTGTTGGTAGCTCTCTGGCTCCCCAGCAGCAGCCGGGCACAGCGGGAACTCCTGCACCACAGCTGGGAGCGAGGAAGAGCAAAAGGGAGCAAGTCAGCAACCAACATGCAGCTAAAACTTCCTGGTTTCACTAAAATGTGGGGCGAGGGGAAGGAAGAGAAATCCAGATTGGTATTTTTAGATGTCAAAAGTCAGTACTAAGCATTTTGCAGAGAAAAGTAAAACAAAAATTGAATTACCAAAACTGAAAAACTGATGCTATTCACTGCTGACAGCCTCACTGGCTTGTAAACACTGGTGGACTCACTGTCTCCTGAGCAGCGAGGGGCTTTTTTGTTTGCTTGTTTGGGTTTTTTGGGGGCTTTTCTTTAATCCTGCTAAATCCAAACTCCTATTCCATTTCTCAATAGCTGTCTTCAAAACAAGTACCAAGGTAATACTGATCAGCTTGCAACTCTATGTGAAAATAGAGCTGCTTCTGTGTAGACTCCCACAGACAGAATACAGATTTTCTCTGTCTCCACCTCCTACTTGGAGCACAGCTACAGTTTTCGTGCCTTTTTCAGAAGTGCCAACCTGGGGTAGTTGCAATGCAAAAGCAAGAAGGGGACTGATGATTTAACTTGATGGCAATCATTTCTGACACTACACTTCTTAGGTATTTGGGCCAAAAAGGTTTATTTTCCATGATCTGTGTTTGTGGTGACTCTTCTGGAGGCAGGATGTAACTAGCAGTTTGTGTTCCTAATGCATTACCGCTCTGCAAAGCAAATTCCACCCTATGCAGGATGTAAAAAGTGAACTTGGCTGCACTGGAAAATGGATATGGAGCTCAGTTCAGAGGCAGTGATTGAAGCACTATAAATTACTGAGCACTTAGCATAAATTACACACATTTAGAAGGAGTTTCTGCAACTCTCCTCTGGCATGTGCATCATCCGCAGAAACCATCCAAATAGTCTAACAGGCCTTAAACCCCAACGTGTGAAAGGCCCCAAACCAGGATTTAATGGATTAGTAGGGCTGAAAAGGACCATCATAATCATATGGTTTTGTTTCACATGTAACACAGCTGAAGAACTTCACCCACTCGTCTCAGCATCAAAGACGTAACTTCTGTTTAAGCTATTGCATATCTCTAGAAAGCCACTTGCTCTTGATTTAGAGACTGAAAGTAAAGCTAAATCCACCACATTCCTGAGCCAACTGCTCCAACTCCAGCGTTAACTCCTCTTGCTATGGAAAAGGCAAACTTCCAGCCCCATTCCAGCAGGCTCCCGCTTCCTACAGTCGGATCTCGCTCCGTCCTTCTTTGCTGCATTAAGGAGCAGACTACAGGCAGAGTTAAGCTGTGGGGAAATAAACCATGA
>JAUBOD010000974.1:1389582-1410083 GCA_032353885.1 Nothura maculosa | reverse complement strand
GATCTCGCTCCGTCCTTCTTTGCTGCATTAAGGAGCAGACTACAGGCAGAGTTAAGCTGTGGGGAAATAAACCATGAATCACTGTACGCTCTCTTCTTGGAAAGTCTTGGAAAATGTGTCACTGGAGAAGATTTATGAATGGACAAATTCATTGAAAGTACCATTTGCAACAGCACAGCCAGAATAACGCGTCCTATTTCGCCTCTATGCATTTTTGTGAGTGTGTGTTTTCTTTTCCCTTGAAGCCAGCGGCTTGGAGATGATACGAACTGGGAGATGTAGCTAAATACGTGTCGTGCTTGGAGGCCTCCCTCGAACAGCAGTCGAGGCGCAATTTTGTGCATCAAAGCACCGGTCTGTGTCACATCCAGTGCAGACACTGAACAATGTCCCTTTAGAAAGGGCACAGGGTGAGAGCAGCTTTATGACACTATTGATTTATTCTGAGCCTGCAGTTAAAAACTATACCCAGACAGACAATAAAAATAACTGCTCTAACCATATAACAGCTTCCTGCTACTAAAATGGATTTTGCACTTAAAGTCATGGAGGGCTTTTCTTTCTTTAAGTCTCAATTATGAATTTTTTTTGAATAAATGGAAATGAGAAATTGCCCAAGCTGAATTTAGTCTTAATGATGTCCTTTATTTTCAGTGTTTAAATGGGTTGGGGCTATTTTTCTGCAGCGCAGCTCTGTTTTTAGTGAACTGGTACAAATCAAACCAGCCAGGCTCATGCAGACTGCCTACATGCAGAACCACGGAGGGGGAGTGGCGGCCTGAACCGGCTTTACTATTCAAGATAAAATTGATTATGGTCTTTGTGGTCAGCTGGATGAGCTGGGATTGAGGTCTTGGCCTCAGATTTGAATTTAAAAATAATCTTTAGAGCAACAGGACCATCTCCTAGAAAACCTGTTTTAACTGAAAGGACCCCATCAAAGGAACAGGTTTAGGAAGTTGCAATTTAGGCAAGTTGCACATTCTTCCTTTGCATTGAAGGATGCTTTGCCATCCCAAGAAAGTAGCTAGCAAGGTTCTGGTAATTAACAAGTTTCCAAGATAATGTTGATGAACCTTTAAAAACTACAGCCCTGCTTGAGTTGGCAATAGGGAGCAATAGAATGTTTAAGATCAAATATAAACTTCCCTTTAGTTCTTTGCCCAAATCCTTGAGATGGAATCAAGACAGTAGTTCCAAAGACACACAAATGTCCAACACATATTGTGCTGGAGAGGTCCCATCTGCCCTGGATCAACCTTGTGCTGGCACAGTTTTCCCTATAGGAATGCAGCAGATCAGGACTGATCCATCTGAAACCTAAGCACTTTTTTTCTTTGCCAGATTGTTTTTCAGCTGGATATTGTTCACCACAGCTCACAGAGCAGCATCTACAGACACAAGAATTTGGGTAGCGTGACAATACAAATGGGAGCCCAGAGATAGGAAGGAAAAAAAAGGAAAAACAGCCTGTGTGAGAGGTAGTGCCCAACGGGATGAGTGCCAGGTAAAGCAGGGTCACACATGTAAACCAGAGCCTGCTTCTTGAAGAAGACTCTGAAGATCACTCACCCAGATGCAACTTACCTTGGCAGGGGTCAGACAACACAAGGGAAAATACAGCATGCAGAGTTTAAAAAATAAAGAAAAAAAAGGAAAAAAAAAGCCACCCTTAGTGGAGGAAAAAAAAACCCTGCTATTCAATTGCCATTTGCTTTCTATTGGTTTTATGACTCTGGAGACATTGCCTGAGTGACATATAATGTGTGATACTGTAATGTAGCCTCCCATCCCTGGAGATGCTCTTGGAAATTAGATGATTCCACCAGCAGGGGTTTTATACAAGTGAGCAAACAGACTGTATTAAGGGAACCCAAACCCTTGAAACATCAGTGGGGAAGTAGAGATGAGGCTCTTCACATCCAGCTGTTTTCCCCCCTCTTTCCATCTTGTACACAAACACTCTCTTTTTATGCTAACTTCCAGATTAATTAATTACAATTTTTTTTTAAATTATTGACTATGTAGCCAAGATGTTATTTTAACGAAAAAAGTATAAAATATATAAATAGAGATTTTACACAGAAAAACATCCTGCAGAAATCTTATTCTCAAATCCAGAGACAGAATGTACAAGACTTTTTTCTCAGCTTTACTTTTGCATATGGTTTTGGCAACTCTCATTAGAAACTTTAGCATTAGTGCTTGATGGCATTTTCAGGGGAAGTGTTTAGTTGAATGTGAAACTGGAGACAGATCTTTTCCAGTTTCCTCTGACCTTCCCATAAGGGTGAATATCAGAATATCAAGAAGTGGATGTTAAGATGTTCCCCTGTGTTATAGGGGACATCTAATCTTGAAGACATCTTCAATCCCTCTGCGCCATCCAGCTCTTACTCATCGCACCTTCACTCACACAAGTCTAGAACACAATTTCAAGAGTCCAATGTTCTGAAGACTCATTTCCTCTGATAGTTATAATTCACTTGCCTTTTATTTTTTGTCATCACTACTATTTTACATCCTTACAACCACCATTCCTCTCCAAAGGCCTCAAATGTTTGATATATTTTAAGCAAGCAGTGTTACACACAGGAATTACCACCCCCAAATTCAGGATCTGACCTGCTCTCTCCAACACTGGAGACTCATCCGTGCAGAAAAGGATCTGAATCTGAATCCAGCACAGACCAAGAGATGGTGAGATGTGAAACCCCCAAGCAGTGGGAACTGGTGCCCATTCTTTTCTCACAGCATACACATAAAAAAATACGGTGCATCAACCTATTTTTAAACTCAGCAAAATCCTAACCAAACAGTCAGTTCTTTAAACAAAAAGCTAAACCCATTTAAAACCTTCTAACCATGTTTTTTCAGAGCACTAGGAGCACATTCATGCCACCCTTGAGGTCACTGAGGGTGGATAATGCTCTGCCTCTCCCAGCTTCCCCAGGCACAAGCAGATGAAGAATATGAGAGGCAAATCCCCAGGGTCTCTTGTTTTCTTCCAGAAGATGCAGTGTTAAGATGTTCACCAAAAGCTGATCTTTCCCAGAAGTAATAAAGAGAGCAATGCGTTTTGTCAGAGGACAAAGCTGTTCTCTATATCTGTTGGTACAGGCTAGAATACAGGATACTTCTCAGATGATAAAGTGAAATACAGGGTCATGCAGCAGCCTGACCCAAAGGGAGTAAAGGCTCTGCCTTTGTGGCCCTGTGTGTGATGCAGCAATTTAGATTTATTGTGCTTATGAAATGCAAGTTCTCAGAAAGCTTGTGTGAACATCAGATCTTTGAATTTTCATGGTTCTAGGACTTTGGGCTCAATCCAGAAGTATTTTAAAAACATAGGTTCCTAGAGGGCTGTGCAAATGTCTTCTGCCTCTTTCCATTCCCTATAAAGGTGCAGGGGAAAAAATGCAGTAAAGTGCCTGAGTGTGCTGCATCATCCTGCACTAAGCTAGAAGTTTTATTTGGGAAAATAACCTACACGGAATAAATAGGAGGTAGACCCAAAAAGATCTGTGGGTGGATGTGGCTGTTTGTGACTTAGCAAGCTGGTCTTTGAGAAACACTCTGTTCACTAGCTAGATGCCAATTGCCAAGTGATGCTATCAGTTGATTAAAACACAGCCTGCCAGCTTCCTGCTTGATAAAAGTAAGTACAACCTGATTGGGAATTCTCAAACCCATCACAGAAAGACTAGCCCATCACCTAAATCAACGCACACCATTTTGCCATGAATCATGAACTTACTTTGATGATATACATGCAACTACTAAACACTGATAGAAAACCCCACAGTCCTTCAAAATGGTCCCTGAGCGCCAGATCCTGGGGGTGGGAAAGACCAGGAGCTTCGAAGAAGAGGTTTCCTGTTGTTCCATGTTCATCTGGGTGAAGGTCATTTCCTCCCATCTCTCACACAGGAGATGCTGAACCCTCAGGCCTTAAGCACACAACAGTGAGCTTCCAGAAATAATAGCCAAGCCCTGCAAAACGTCACCTCCAGCACAGCTACTCTGACCGCACCAGATCATCCTTTAGAGCAGTACACTGCTCACTACACTCACCTCTTTTGAGACAAGGCGGTTCCAGGTTGCAGAAGAAAAAGTGGCATCATCTATTAGAGTCTTCTTGCACTTTATTTCTTCTGCATGCTGTAACACCAAGAGAAAAGCCCAACTGCAGAGCCAGCCTAGTATTCCTGCAGGGGAAGGAAGGGGCACACTGCCAATGCATTAAGGAAAACCCATTAGTTGGTTGCAGGTGTTTAAAAAGCTCTGTTGTTGACTCTCACGAGGACTTTCTTTCATCTGCTCAGGTGGAACTAGGAACTCTACTCAAGATATACACCTGTGTTTGCACCCCAGCTGCATTGCATCCTTGCTCATCCCAATGCCATACGTGGAATTGTTACACTATGAATCACTATGGGGCTTCTGCTAGCTAAATAACAGCACTCATGTACCAGAAAAACAAGCAGAAAGTCTTCATGCTTTAACACAAACAAGCTCTTACAGTGGGGGGAAAAGGATGCAAAAGCTTCTTGTGCAAGTGAGAAAATGCACTGAAATTTGGAAGATATTTATTATTGATCACTTGAGCTACAGATTATAACAAAATGGAGAGGTCAGAGAGATAATAAACTCTAATCACAGGAATTCTCAAATAATGCTCTGATAACCAGTATTATCCTTCAACTCTACCATTTCTCTTCTGGGTCCTTTTACCTTCTCTCTTCTTTTCCCATGCCAATCCTTTTGTTGTCCTTTCCCATTTCTTGTTGTTGTTGCAATTAAACATTGCAAGAATCATTCAAATGTATGCTTCTACATAAAATGTCAGTACACATATTAACCTCTGTAAAATCAATGTATTTCCATATCTGGCCTCAATAAATTTTATTTACATTAAAAAAAAAGTGTAAGCATAAGACAAACATTCAATGTTTACACTGTTGCAAAAAACATAAGCCATACTATAAGGAGTAGTTTGTGCCTCCCTTAAAATGATGAGTCTGGAAACAGTCTCTCCAGAACTGAGATGGACTTGGACAAGTGTAATAAAATGGAGACTCATAGCACAGCTTCTTTGCTTACACCAACATAAAGTGAGAAGACAAAGAGACTCCCAAAATGCTGTGCTTGTGGTTCACAATTGAATATATGTTTTTAAAGCTGACCAAGCAACTGAAATTAAGTCTCATGTAATTAAGTCAGAGCAATTTTAACTGCAAATAGTCCTGGGATAATTAGCAGGTTGAAAAAGTTATGGCAAAGCAGATATATTGAACTTTTGGTGCCATTGCTATCATATCAAAAGTCTAGTCAGAGAAGTTGTTTAGGGTCAGCTGAAAGTTTTCAGCCTCGGGTGTGCAGACCCCAGAGGTCCATGGACTAAACCAAGCAAGCGGCTGGCTTGGTGGTGTGTTCCCACCTGCAGATCTCTTTATGCTTTCCACACAGGACTGCCATGCTGCCCCAAAGTCTCTGTCTTCAAGAATGGTGCCTTCTTGATGTATGTGGCATCGCTCCCTGGTCCCCATACCTGTCAGCAGTTCTGGGTTATCTCTTGCTGCTGAAGAAACTTTTGGCCTCCTCATGGTACAGATTTACAGTGTGATTTCCTCTGGGTCCAGGTGTCACCACTCCAGATCTTCTGGGAGACTAAGGTTGGAAATTGGAAAAGGGATCACAAAGGTGATAAAAATAGAAGTAACAAAGAGAGCGGCAAAGCGGGACAACTAGAGAAGACATGGCAGTTAATAAACAGAAAAGAGAACTAGGAGAAGTCTTAGTGGAAGAAAAGAGGAGCAGCAGAAAGTCATAGCAGCGCTTCCTCCAAAAATACCAGCAAAAATGGCAGCACATACAGCCCTTCTACAGGGTTCTACAGATGCTTTCTACAGGGCAAGATCCACGTCTGTCTGGCAGGGGAGTTCTGCGTGGTTTGAGAGGCTTCTGCTGATAGTTAGTGTCTGTATTTGCTGCAGGACCTAGCGGTGGGGTGACTTACCCATGGGATGAGAGCTGAATGTCCCCACCAAGAACTGGAGTGCTTTTGGGGAGAGTTTCCCATTTAGTCTTCTCTTAAAGGAATCTGAGTGCACCAAAACTGCTCTGTAACTGCACTAGCACATGACAAATGGAGATGATCAGGGCAGTGTTGAAAAACCGCCCTATCATTCCAAACCAAAACACTAGTGTAAACTCAGTTGAAGTGTAACCCAAGAAGAGCAACTCTATTGTGAGTCAGCTTCAATTCATTTAAATATATCCAGGATAAACTGTAGAGGATACATGATTAAAAAAAATGCTGAAAACCACCAGAAGTCTGCTGTTTTATTAGGTCATATTGAACCATCAACATTTCCGCAAACTTTAGCTAACATGAGCTAACATCTCTGCTTAAAGAACAATGAAACACAGTTTGCCCAGCGATGACTAAATTATGCAGGAGGAACTCCAATTGATAAGAGAATGATTTGTAGACCTATTGTTTTCTGCATTCTCATAAATAATCCTAATTGGTGTTAATCATCCATCCTCTGCTTTGTGTTATCACCAAGCAAAGTACACTTCCGAAAATAGCTATTTAGGGGCATAATCCTTCCGAAAGGCAGGACGACTATTGACTTCAACAGGACTTGGCTCAAGTTGTCCGCTCAAATAGAGGTAAATGATTCTGGAATAGCTGCAAAACATGTCTGCACTCAAGCTGCTTTTCAATACTCTAACTGTAAGTTCAGTGAGCTACAGTAATCCCTTCCACATGGGTGTCCTACAGTGACTCTTCATTCATTTTACTGGCTCAGAAATATGCTGCACATGATCCAAATTTGCTATTATTCCTAGTTGTAGTTCCTGCCCCTGTCCCTTTTCAATGGGCCAGCTGTGTCATATGTGCAAAAGTCTGCTTTCAAATACCAGGCAGCAGCACCAGGACTTTGTGACTTTCTGGCCCCGATTTTATTGTTATCACTGAAAAAGCACTTTGATCTTTTGGTGCTTCACCATTTGTTGCATTGCACCCTTGCCAGGAGGGCACTATAGTACACAGGACCTCCCTGTTTACTGGTTTTAGGAGTAAGGTTCAGTTGGTTCAGTTTTAGCATGCAGGTGAGCTTGTGTGACCTTAAAAGGTCTGCACTTTAAAGAAAGACTAAATAGTATTCCAGGGGATACAGTAGCATGCTGCTTACTTATGGAAACTACAAGGAAACTAGACAGCTTTTCAATTCATGTATCAAAGAGAAAGAGATTTACACATAAAAGGATGAATTATTTTGATTTGTAGTTTTCAAGCCACTAAGCATTCTCTAACATAAATGCTTCCTCGTCTCCAGTTTCTGATAGTTCACATTAGGTTCAGTGGCCTAGATTTTCAAAAGTAGCAATTTTGGATGCCAGTTTCTCAGTGCCAACTCAAGGTGCTTTAAAGAGGCCAGATATTACAAGATACTAAGTATCTTCTGAAAATCAGGCCTTTTTAGCATCTCACAAGCTACATGCCCCAAAGTGTAAAGCGACTGAGAGTGGGATTGCCAGAGAAATAACATTCTTTCCCTGTTGGTACCGTCTGCTCATGCTGGTTCACACAACAGCAGAAGACTGTGCCACTGTGTAGCCTCCCTCATCACCACCGAGGTTCCTTCCAGGGTCAAAATTACCAGTCTTTTTAACATTCTCAACCACTGAACATCCTATGCAACCTATAAAAAGAGCTCATTTCCTCAGCTGTTTCATATTTTAAACTGCTATCAGAAAAAAAAATTCTCCCAAGGCCTGAGTAGCTAAAATTTAGCTATATGGTATTTGAGAGAGAGGAGGGAAGAAAACCTATCCCATTATCTATACTATCCAGTTACCCTTGGATGTCTTCCATGTACTTGGAGGAGCAATGCCCCATTCTTGAGGCTTCGTGTTGCAGCCACTGCCTTTTTGGCAGAAGAAGGGTGGATGTGGCTCCCTTCAAAGTCAATCAATGTCATTTCTTTAATCAGTCTAGAAGGTCACCACAATACTGCAATCTGAAAGACCTGGGTATAATTCTTGCCGAGTCCCAGATGTTTATGGGGGACTCAAGTTGCAGTGGCTGTTGGAAAAACCCTTTTCTGGCTCAGACCTCAGCACATCTTCTACTCCAAAGTCTTTTGGAAGAGCTTAAGATCAAAGAAAAAAATATAGACAGGTCTCTGAGATACAACCATGCACAAATATGTGCAAGGAACTCCCAGATTACACGAACTCTGACTTGGTTTTGTGTTTCGTTATGGCTTTGAGTGCATCCAGCTTTGCTGAAAGGTTCAGAAAGCTTAGGGAGGTTCTGAGTGAAGACAGATCATGTTTTGAGCAAACTCATCATGATTTTAAGTTTCATATGAGAATCATCTGGGCAGTTCCACTGTCCAGCTGGGATGTTCGTTAATGGTCACAAAAGAGAAACCTACTGCACTAGGAGAGAGGATCTGAGCAAGGCATGTGCAGAACTTTCACACCTGAAGCCTAGATCCCTTGCATAAAGAGCACTTCAACAGAAAATGCTGATTTTTTAAGCCAGAAAACTCCTCCACTCCCTTACAATCATTATATTGCCACGTTGCCTCAGCAGGAACCGAGTCCAAAGCCCACTGAAGTCAAGGATAGAACTTCCATTGATTTCCAAGGAGCCTGGATGGGATCCTGGCTCACACTGCCACGCTGCAGCAGCAGCGCTCAGCCTTGTTGCAGGGTGCACACCTACCTGCTTGCTCCAGCAGCTCAGACCCACAGCAGCCAGCGGCTACAATATTTCAACAGTGATTGGTGCAATGCTAAGGAAATGCTTTTTTATCAAATCCAGAGAGACTGGGTTCTTCTTCTTGCTCATAATTGAGACCAAGTACTGAATACTTTTTCTTACAAGGTTTTTTTTTTCCTGCTTAAATCAAACCCAAGTGTCAGAAAAGCTTGTTCTATGAGACTGGTGCTTTCTTTCATAAGCTGTAGGCTAGAGCTGACTACGGAGATATGGGAAGGTGAACAAGGGCCTCACCATATTTTTTTTAACAGAGGTACTTATGCTTCTTTTACTGAAAACACTGCAACATAATTGAGTTAGGTAAGAGATCCTGTGAGCACAAGTATAAAAGAAAGAAGAAGGAAGACAGGAAATAAAGAAGGAAAGCAGGAAGGACAAAAGAAAGGAAGGAAGGAAGGGCAGAAGGAAAGGAAGGAAGGACAGGAAGGAAGCCCCCATGTTCCTTCTGCTAATACTTCACATTGACAAGTCACAAAAATGTGAAAACCCTTGCCCACTTTTGGCAAAATCAGCCATTGGCAAATTGAAATAATCTCCAGACATTTCCTGAACTATTTTCCTAGGCAGTAATAAAAATTGTTGTGCACCCAAAGAAATTAGTTTAAAAATAAGTCACACAAGGTGCCCACCCAGACTCGAAACCAAAACAGAAGTCTATATCCGAGGGGAATTTCTGCAAAGAGCAAGCAGCCCTCTGGGGCTGGTCCTGGAGTAGGTGCCCTAAACAAACCTGGAGCAGCAGCATAATGAGGCAATGATTTATTGCTCGTGAAGTCTCCCTGCTGTGCAGCACGTGGTGAGAACCAGCAGCAGCAAGAGGTAGCAGCCAACCAACCTCCTCCTCCTCTTGTACTACCTGCTCTGGATGCTACTGTGGGACACCAATGTGGCTCCAGCCACACCATCAGCTCCCAGCATGGGCAATGATCTCCATGCTGCAACGTTTCACCTCTTGCTCAGAGCTGCACCTAGACAGAGTAAAAGGATGCATGGATGCATGGAAGCTCTGAGCAAACACAAAATGTAATTTGTGCTGGACATGGTTCTGTATTCGTCCAGAAAAACTCAATTTTCAGGAGCATTTCCATCGAGGAGTGGCCTCCTGGATCTTGTCTAGCCAATGGCAAAATGACTTTTGGTTTCACAAAGGGGTTAGTGTTTCACCTATGGCATTTTAAATGTGTTAAGGACCTAACAGGGCATATTCTGCCCACATAAGCCTAACTGTAAGAAAATCAGCATCTTAAAGAGTTGCAATCAATCAAACAAGGAGCCGAAGCATACAATGTAACCAGTATGGCACCAATCAATACAGATCAACACGAATCTGATTCTAACTTGGTCATATTTGCAATTAAGTGTGCTTTTTGCAATTCAAAATTCGAGTTTTTATAATGACAGGTGAGTTGCCTGCAGTTCTGCCAAGTTCCTTCCATTTTCTCCAATTTTAGAATATAAAAAACAATCTCTGCAACCAAGATTTAGTGTTCACATGTGTTTGGTGAGTTATTTATAATAAATAAATGTGAAAAAATTACCTGCAGACTACTTGTGCTCACCACCACCCCCACACACAAAAAGGCTAAATCAGTGAAATAAATTAATTGCTATGAATTATTCAGCTCTACCTGTGGCAATGAAAAATAGCAAGAGCATTAGGTTTCTTCTTTGTGTACTAAGCCTCTAATTTATAGAGAATGCATATTAATAAAACACAGGATATTCATCAATATTCAAGTCACTGGCTGCCTGGCTATTTAATCTAAAATTACCAGCTAGCTCAAAACTCTTACTAGTTAATCATGCAATCTAAGCCATTCTGATATTGATGGTTAACATTAATTGCCCAACTGCCATTTATAAAATCCTCTCCTACATCTTTCTCTCGCCTAGCCGAGAACCTTTTGACGTCTGACTTTATGAACAAGAACCCCAAACCACCTATACTTTATGCATCTACCTATCTTTAGGTCTGGCATCAAGGTTTTGAATTTTCTTCACATTAAGAGTACAGAAATGCTCTTCATTACAAAGATCTTTTATCATGTATTTCCAAGTTTTGCTTCTGGAGATGATACAGGGTGGCAAGAGGATCCTGCTGATTGTCACTCTGCTTAATAGAATATGTTTCCCCTTAAAATGGAAGCCAAAATGTTCAGATGAGGAAGGATGGAGACAACAGCCAGTGTCTCAGTGACCTGCCACTGGTGTCACAAAGAAACACTGCCAGTGGATGTGGCCAGGGAGCCTGCCCTTGGTAGCACCAGCCTTGAGCCAGTCTGGATATTCACCATCTATGATATTTTCTCATTCTTCTCCCTCTCCTTTTCTTGAATTGACTTAATCAGATTAGAACAAAGAAGCAAATACACAAGCTGGAACCTCTGCAAGTGCTTTGAGTAAAAAGCTACGATCCTGGAAATTAACCGTAAGGCAGCAAAACCACCAAAGAACTCGCTGCACTCTCTGCAGCTGGACCTTCCAGCTACCAGAACAAGTTACAGACTCACATAAAATGCACCATTCTTCATCACTCTCAGATCATTTTATTCTCGCTTCATTCAAGCCAAGACATAAGACCCAAAAAATGTGTCCTGAAAAATATTTTTGGAGTAAAGAAAAGCCCTTTCTCTGTATACAAACATTCTCTGGAACAGCGATGGAATTTTTTTTCTGAATGTTGTTACTTTGCCCCTGTGGACTTTATGAAATACATACAAGCCAGTAATTGTTTCAAAATGCCAGTAAATATTTGTGCCCCAGGTTGCGCGGCAGGCGTGCGAGTCCCGCTGGAAGCCCACGGCCATCGCGGGGGCCTCGGGGCTGCGGGGGCAGCGAGGAGCGCGCGGCGCCGCAGAAACAGCCCGGTCATTCCTCGTGCCATAGAACACTGGCTTGGGCCTTGTCCGAACTGGGCTTTCACCTAGGCTGGACAACCACGTCTAAATTAAATTTAAAAAGCATCCTTCTTAAAAGTGTCTCTGCGGCGCTTTGGTTGGACACGGTGTTTTTCTAACCGATGTTTACATAGTTTGACCCATTTTCACTTCTTTGCTTTAACTGAAACTATTAATTAAGTTGTTTAAAAATTAAATTGAGTATATGCCTCCTTCGGACTGGAACCTGGGCTTCATTTAATTGTTGGTTCTTGTGCTGAGTTTGGCTGCAAGGGTGTGTGAATCCGTCTCCATCTGGAAATGAACCCAAATTTACAAATATAATCCATACAGGCTACAAGATTGAGGCAAATGACAGAGACCTGCCATCCTCTAATTGTTTTAATTTTTGGAAGATAGCTCCATGATATTAAAAATCACATTTGCAATAAACATTGTGGCATGAGCCTGGTACAACTCACTGCAGGAAACTGTGCACAGCTCTAAATAGCTTAGCTGGTGTTAGAGGCATAAAACAAATGTTTGATTTTGTGAGCATGAAAACATTCACACATTGCTTGTGATTTATATGCCATAATCATGCTGGATTTTCAAGTGGAAAGAGTGCCTAGAAATTACTGGAAAAGGGTCATCTCTATCTTTCTATTTGCAACTAATATCCTACCAGGCTTTCTATCTTACGGGGCCCCCCGTGCATACCAAAGTCTGATTTAGATTTTCCTGTTGAGCGGCTTTGCTGTATATAAATCTCATGAAGACACACTGATCCTTTAAACTTCAGTGTTGATGCTGAAATTATGCTGCGTGTCAAAATTACATCAAACAACTGCACTTATTTCCACCAGAAAAATTTGATTATTTCACTCTCATTTACATTACATTCTTTCCCCACTATAATGCTGACTTGGAAATTCCCTTAGGTCGGGACACCTCCAAGTATACTTTTTCAACAGAAAGAAAGCTTTCATTATTTTTATAATTCTTTTTCTTCCTCTGCTCGATTTGAATGTTATAATTGGATTGGAGAGATATTTATTGCAAACTTCATGTTTTGCCAGGCTCCATGAGCAGCATCTTTTAATTTCTCTCTTTTCAATGAACCTTTTGACTTGATAAAAGTGGCTCTAAGGTATTTTTACAAAAGAGGCCAACAGAGTCAGTTCATTTTTAAACCTTCTCTTTCAAGTATCTCATTTCCTTATTATTTCTTAATAGAGGCACTATCCCGCAATGTCATAAAGAATTCTGCAACCGACTTCAGTGGGATCAGGATCACTCCCTACTGTAATTATTTCTATATTTCAAAATATTAGAGGTCATTTTCTTTTTCCATCTGCAGAAAGAAAACATTTTTTGGGGAAAAAAAAAGAGAGTTTCAAGGGTGACTCTCACTGTAGTACTAAAAATAAGTTGTATGCATTCCAGTTGCTGCAATTTATGCCTCTAAATTAAATTTTCCTCCTCTCATTTACTGCGTATTTTTAATGTAAGCTTTTACAGCCATTGATTCAGTATCTTTAATCTTCCCCCAATATTAGAGAGAAATGGAACTAAGGAAAATGTGTCTGGTTATAAAGTACACTATCTCTAACGCAGTTCAGTATATCCGAACCCACATTTTTTCCCCCCATGAGCTTTGATGAGGCTAAAATTGTAATACTTTGAAATATTTTGAATATTTTTGTTAACCCTATTCACGGATTAATACAACTGCAATTAAGAGTAAATTTGAAATTGTATGGCATCTCCAAAGGCATCAAAGCATCTGCTGTCTGCTACCTCCACCATACGGGACGGCCGGGCTCCTCCAGGGCCACACCGTGATGCTGCCGTTAAACCTTGGGAGCAAAACACCCTCCTCCAACCCCCTGACCAAACTGGGGAGGGAGGATGCAATTTCATTTCAGGCCATTTGAAACCAGTGTGACAGCAATGCAGAATGAACCCCTGAACCCGCTGCAGTGAATGGAAAAACTCCCCTGTGCTGCAGGGTGCCAGGAGCTCATTCCCAGCACATAAAAGTTAAGGACATGTGCAAGAAGCTGGCAGGAGGTAGGGCCTATTTTTGGATATCACCTATGCTAGATATGCCTATTGATCTTGCTAATGCTGTATCAGGCCAGGAGTCATTCATGTATTTACTGAACACAAAAGGGAAAAGGATATTGCCCTTTTTGTTTCACTCTCTCTTTAAAATGGAAGAGCTTTTGGTTAATACGTGCTAGTGAAAACTCCTCCTGGCATGCTACAGCCACAGGAGATGTGCGTGTTACAGCAAGTGTCCTTTGCACAAATATAGTCTGCAGGGAAAGTCAACCCAAAAAACAGGTTTTCCCTGATAGTGTTAATTTGTTTACATTGTCCAGTTCGTGGGATTTCAACACAAACATAAAGCAAAATGTTTATGTGCAGCCCAACACTCATGTAATCCATCCACGATGTTTATAAATTTGGCCCTAAGGCACTGCAGCCATAAACACCCTTATTATGTAATACGGTAACAGCAACTCCTCCAAAGCTTTACAGCTCTTCCTGTTAATACAGGTATCTCTTTAATGACACGTTAAAACTGCGAGCACAATTACAAGCAAGCACTTTGTACCAGGACAGATGCAGTTTTGTGTCTTTAGTGATCACTGTAATATATATCCAGGGAGAGGACTATTGCATTTAACAGAAAGGAGGCCACTTTCTGACTCATTTCCAAGTTTCCCTTCTTTCTGTAAATTGCTGCTGCTGGAAAACATGTAAAGCTTTTCTCTTTGCATGCTCTTCTGCTGCTACTGCACTGCCTTGCTGGCTATTCCTCCAAGTCTTTGCAGCCTGGAGATTCACCTACCATTGGCTTTTTGAGGCCAGAAACCTTTCCAGGGAAGGATCATTTAGGCTCATTTCCAGGGAAGATGATTGCACCAGCGAGTGCGATCCTGGCTGGTGGCTGAAATGGCAAGCACGAGGGCACACTGAAAGACAAAAGATCTGCACGCACACAAGTGTAACACACATAGCAAATGGGAAACATAATAGCAGAATCTAGGTCAGTGAAAGGCTTACTTATATGAAGAGACATTAAGCAGAATTGCCTCTAAATATAACAAATACTTATTCAGGGTTTTCCATTGAAGGTTCTTTTTTAAAAAAAAATTAAAAAATGGAAAACCTGATTTGCAAACGTGGGTGCCCAAATACCACAGTAAAAAATTAAGATGAGACACAAAAAATAAGTTACACATCAACTGCTGGAGACAAATGCATGGGAGCATGTGCTGGCCCTGTCCTTTGCTTGCAGCTGAACCGGAGTCACTGCAGATGGGCCCAGGTTTGGCTTTTCCTTCACTTGCATCAGACCCGAGAGCTCAGGGCAGCGCTGGAGGCAGAGGGGATGCTGCAGGTTTGGACGGACACCAGGAGATACCCATGGTTAGAGCAAGCGAGGATCTCCCAGTGGACACAGCACTTGGGCACAGGGTTTCAGACACATGAGAAATCAAAAGCTGGAGATGATGATCACGGAGAACCGACGAGCGGGATGGATTCTTGCAAGAGTGAGCGGCGCTAGCAAGCTGGATGGGTGAACTTCCTTGATCTGAAGCTCCACAAATTCTTTCCATGGTTTTGGTACAGCACCTTATGTGCTGGGTGGAAGGGGAAGCTATTGAGCATTGAATTACAGAGGGGAAAAACATCTAAAATTCCTTTCTATTTATACTCACAACTTTTCCAAATCATTATACACAAATCCCCTCGCCTCAGCTGAACTGTGCACGGGTTACAGGGCCAAGAAAAAGGCGGAGCCTTCCAAGCTTGTGCTAAGCCTTTCAGAAACTTAAAGTTCCCAAAAAAATGAGAGCAATGAAAATTACCATGCCATGCAGAGAAGATTTAACCTCTCCAGCGCCCCACAGGCACAAGATTAATATACAAGACAGTAGGAGGTTGCTTTCATAACAGGAAGGAGGGCTTGCTTTCTTGTGAGAAGTTTTCTGGGACTACCTTCACTTGCTAAACCAAGGCTGACACTAGGCGCAGAGAGACAGAAATCTGACATTACTAAAGAAAATAGCATTTGGGGGTATCTGAGGAAAAAAAGCTATTCTGGTAGCCTAGGCACTAGGCTGGGACTCGTTAAGTTGTGAACTTGTTAAATTCCTACTCCTCCAACGGCTTCCTGTACAATGAGAAACCAAACCCTATTTATGTTGGTACAAATTCTCCTTGACTTTAGCAGACGTCGTGACCCTCCGTGCTGCAGTTCTTCATCCACGAAATGACTAGACAACTGCCTCGCCCTCTGTTCTGCACGTCCTACGCCACGGACCTACAACCAAAGACTTCTAGCCTGGGTGATGCCTCCAGGGCAAGTCCCCAGAGATGCATCCTTGTGCCGTGCTCCTGAACCTCCTCCCGAACACCTGCACTTGGGAGGGATTTGAAACTCCAAGCAATTAATTTTTACCTCCTTTTTACCATTACTACAAATAAGAAGATGGATGGATTTTAGCATTTCCTTTTTGCTATTTAGGGCCCTTCTTTGCCTTATTTCTTTGCTGTGCTCTTTATTTTTATCCAAATCCATGGATAAAGTTAGAGAAGTCCACTTTTACTTCTGTTTGTGCTCTTCTTTTACTTCACAGCTTTCAGTTCCTAGCAAAATGCTCCTATTTTGCATTTCCAATGCTGTGCAGGGCAGTACAGACATTAAAACAAAAAAATACTAATACTGCAGGGAGTTGCAGTGGGGGCAATGGGCATATCTTGAAGTGCACCAAACCCCGGGTTATCCAGACAGCAGCACGAATGGTGATGGAGACAACTGTTCTCCTGCGTTACCTTCAAGGAAGCGATCGGGTCCTGGCTATGCTGCCATACACTTTGGTGTTCAATGGGATGTGCAGCCACCAAAGCCAAGATTTACTGGCACCCAAGAGCCTTCTCAGCATGGACCGTTATCCCAGAAGCTCCTCAGCCAAAGCACTCTTGGATTTCCAACTATTACTACTTGAAACAGAGCGGAGGGAAGCTTTGCCCCCATTAAATGGGTAAATGAGCCATTGCTCCAAGTCTAGAGCTTTTAGTGCAGAGCTTCAGCCCACAGCAGCACGTCCTGGCTAGAAACAAGCGTGCTGGAGTCGTTGACACAACCCCAACCCTGCAGATGGGAAGGCGCTATAATTAGCGAGGGAACGTCACTGCTGCCCTCGCCGCCCCGCTCGAGCCGTGCCCGTAAGCCCCGGGAATGGTGCGCATTTCGTGAGGGCTGCCAGCTGGCCCCGCGTGCCGGGACACCCTCGCTCCACGTCCCGGTGGCGCGGCTGGAATCCCAGCCCGGCCATGCGGGAGAGGAATCCTGAGCAACCCGCCAGCCCCGCTGCAACGGAGCCGTCGCCGTTTTGTTCAGACCCAGCAAACTCGCGACAAGGGGTAAAGGCCCCAACAAAATAATTCCATATATTCCCAGCCTTCCAAGCAGAGTTCAGGTCAGCTTACTGGAGGAGACTAATTCACTGCATTGAACCCACAGGGACAGCCTCTCCAAGAAGGCTGGATCACACAGCTTTTGGCTGTGTGGATATTGAACAGAGCACACCGTTGCAGTCACCTAGTCAAAGCCTGAAATTCTTTTTCTTGCACAAAGCCTAAAATCTGAAATAAAGTAAAGCCTATTTTTCTGGTAAGCACTCCGGACTTGATTGAAAAGCTTCAAATGCTGGCAAACACGTCACATGCCTACCCAAAATCTGCCAGTTGCTGGCTACCATTGCATTAAAAAAGGGCCTCTGATTCCTTTAGAGGAACCATCATGGTAATTTTATTTTATTTTAGGAGTTTCAGGGGTGGGTAAACTGAGGCCTGGATGAGTTATGACTTTCCAAAGGTGACAGAATGACTAAGTGCATTTTGCCACTGCTATTCCAGCCCGGTTTAAGCACAGGCTGCCATCGAAAGGGTTGTCTGTTGTGCATTCCCTGTCCTTGCCTGCTCATTCCCACACCCGCATCCCGCTTCCTCTGTGTTTGGGAGGAATAAACTGGCTCCTTCTCCAAGCTGGATCCGGGGTGTCAGGAGAGCACGCTCAGCTCTGCTGCTGAACCTCTGCAGAACTGTGGGGAAACCGCTTATTTTCCAGGGATTTCACTGCAAATTTGACAGAGCGCTTCGAGATTCCCAAAGGAAAGACACTGTTCAAGTACAAAGCTTAATTATGATTGTTATAATATAGTCCTGCCACTAATTCCCACTAAGAGCTGCAAAGAGCTCTCATTCCTCTCCTCCATCCCCCCTGCTAGAGAGAACTGGTAGACAATTAATTCCCCAAAAAAGAATATATTAAGCACATGTGAAATCTTTTCTGTTCACAGAATATCCATGAGCAGATTGCAGTTTTCATCCAATATATCTGTGATTTAAACGTCTCAAGTAATGTATTTTTATTTGATTTTTTTTAACAGCTTGACAGAATCTATTCAAAATCCAAGTTGTGTCTGGTCAAATAAATCATGTGGCATCATTCCTGTGCCTAGATCAACCAAATTCTTCTACCACGTGCAAATTTAAAATTCTTTTTCCATAATGCTTGCATAGTTGTCTTTACAAATCATTTTGAATGAGTTATTTTTTCCCCCCCTCAGTTAAATTTAGTCATTTTAAAATCCACAGGAAGCAATCTCAGGAGGAGTGCAGAGGGCTGAAGCGAGTTCATTGAAAGCCTCAAATGAATTAAAATACTTGGAGACCGCCTTGCATTTCTGCCTTGTTACAGATATCAGTGCTGCCACTAGAAACCACAGCCCCTCTCAGCCCTTATGCCGCTTGCCACAACCGAAGGGTTTGGAAGCCCATGCTGGGAGGCGTGGGGATCAATTCTGCTCTAGGACCCAGCTGCAGTAACGTTTCAAGGAGCTGCATGTCCCACCTCCCAAAGTCACCCATGAGGCTGTCAGCTCTGCAAGCAGAACGAGGGGCTCGGAGCCCTGCTCACAAAACGCCAGCCCTGAAGAAATTACCCGTGGGGATGAAATTAAAGACATCCAAATTTTTTGCCATTCTCCGCTGATAAGGGCTCCGTTATTACCACTTACAAAGGGGAAACACAGCCAATTATAAGCTACTTCTGGCACATGCCAGGCCTCCAGCAGCAGATAAGCCAACGCAGCAGAGCTTGCAGCTGGAAGCCCAGAAACCTGAAAACGAGCTGACTCATGGAAATATCCTCCCATGAAATATCGGGTGGTTATTTTTCTCTGCCTCATTTCTGCGTGTCTTAGGAATGATATATGAATTGCCTTATTTACTTTGTCCCATAAAACTTGCACTTTTTTATTAATGCACTGCCAGCTCAAGGAGCGCCTGGCGTGGGAGAGGCCGGGAGGAGGAGGGCAGGGAGGGGAGACACTTTTGTGGGGCACAATGGGGAAAATCCAGGGGGTTTGCAAAAGCAAAACGGCAGATTCAACGGCAGCAATGAACGGGCAGCTGGACTTTACCATGGTCCACAAGAGTGAGTTTGGGCCTTATTCTGCTCTTACTTGTCCAAAATAAGGAGGTCCCAAGAGGCTGGTGGCTCAAGGGTCCCCCTGCACCCCACTGAGCACAGCTGCCCCAGCACAGATGCTATGGGGAGGTTTTTCTTCCTTATACTGACACAAAACTTGAGGGCTTGGTTACATCTGAAAGGTCTCTCCTCTTCAGATTCACTCGGAGCTTGCAAGTTGCCAGGAGAGGGCTGCAAATAGGTGGATGGGTGGTGCACTATCTGCCTCATTTCCTTAGGAAACAAGGTTAAAAACCTGCCTTCCCGCCCCACTATACTGTACTATTGAATTAAGGATGGTGAATGCTCATTATGAACAGAATTAAATGCAACAGACTCATCTGACAATCTATTTTTATCTGCTACGCACCTAGACACACAGCAGGAGGAATGAGGAGCTAAGGGCAAGATCCCGCAGCGGGGCCAACGGGCAGCTCTGCCCCGCGCTGGCCTGAAGAAGATTTCAGCTAGACTGTCTAAAAAGGAGACACCCTCTTTCCAGCAAAAACAAACAAAAAAAGCACATCTAACAATATTAAGGACAGAGATCGGAAGTATATTTCCATTTACATGAGGAAATAAAGCAGCTTTGCAGTGTTTCTGGTACCAGCTGCTGGCCTCGATGGTGGCAGGGTGGGTAATTAAAAAGGACATCGTGTAACAGATAAATGCAGGATAGTAAGTAGTCATTACTTGATATATACTACATCATCTATTATTAGAGGCTAATAATTCTCTAACCTATTCTCGCTGCTCTTTTGTCCATGTAGCCAGCCGTTTGGCACGCTCTAAATTTTGCAACATAAAATTTACTATATGTTACAACTCATATGTAATCCCAAATTTCTGTGCATTTCCCTGCAGTATATCATGCAGCTAGGTAAAAGCACAACACTAAATTCTTTGCAATAGAAAGAGCGAGCCAACAAAACTCCATGGTTTCTTTCCCTTGCCAGGAAAAAATAAATAAATAAATAAAAGGATATACTGCATATTTTTCTGACTTGCAATTTTAACATTTATTTCCACTCCTAAAAAGCTGCCAGTCTAAATATGTTTAACTGTATTCTACTTTGCACAGTACTCAATAACATGCTTTTTGCCTGATATTTTAATTCTTTTTGCAATAAACTACCCCAACCATTTTAATTATAAAGTACTGTTAAAAGGAACCAAAGGGAGCCCTGGTGTGTTTAATCATAGGGAGCAAAATCCTCCAGCCATGTAAATCACAGTTCCACAGTCCGCTCCACAGCCTCCTAATTCAGGG
>JAUBOD010000974.1:1360278-1389482 GCA_032353885.1 Nothura maculosa | reverse complement strand
TTAATCATAGGGAGCAAAATCCTCCAGCCATGTAAATCACAGTTCCACAGTCCGCTCCACAGCCTCCTAATTCAGGGCGTGCAAACTGAGCTGAACCTATAAAGGATTCTTTACACTTTTAAAACAGCCACGTAACCTAAGAGTGCTACCTCCATCAGCTGTCCCGGATCACTATAGCCAATAAAAGTACAACTTATTTATTGCAGAATTTATTTCCTTCCTGCCTTTTTGCTCCCTTCATTTTCATTAGCCCAGTCTAAAAATTCAGCTGGCGACACAAAAGTTGCTCCATGCAGGCATCCTAAGGATGCGGCTGTGGTGTCCCCAAGGTCTGGGGGGTCCCCCGAGGTTTGGGGGCGAGAGCGGCACTGACAAAGGCAGCGCCCGGGGCTGGAGCAGTCTCTGCTGTGGAGCAGCGATGCGAGCGCGGGGCTGAGCGGAGCTCGCAGCCAGACCCTGTCGTCGCGGTACCAAAAATGAAACCAGATCCCGCTCCGGCCGCCTGCAAATTGGTTCTCAGCGCGGCGCTCTTCTGGGAGACGGGAAACATTTGCTGCTGGTTATCAAAGCCTCACACTTTCTGCTAACCCGGACGCGCTGCCAGCTCGCCGAGGAGCGAGGAGAGGAGGAAAAAGCCTGCAAAGGAAGGGACATGAGGGGACGGCTGGGGACAGGTGGCATCAGCCAGAGGAAAGGGACACCAAGGGACGGCTTGGGAACCATCCCAGCTTCAAACACAAATTGCCCCAAATACCTCCAGGCCCTGCCACAGCCCAGGGACAGCTTTAAAGGAGAGCCGAATTGTGCATTTGGGAAATGACTTGGGAAAATATCTCCTCTCCTGGGGATTACAAAACATTTTATATTTAGTGGTGTTTTGTTTTTTTTTTCCCTCAAATTAATTGTCTGGTTTAAATATCTTTTACATAAAAGCAACCTTTTGTCCACTGAAGGACACTACAACCTACCCATGTTCCTGCAGTGCTGCTTGCTCCAGTGTGCCAGCAATATTGAGCCCTGCTTATCTGAATCCCTTTCCCTGCAGTTTGTCCAGAATTGGCATTTGCTGCCCTCCCCTACAGCTCATGGGACGAGGGCCCTTCAGCCTCCAAGGCCCAATCCGCCTCCCACTTGCATTTGCGGTGATGTCCCTTGCGGTGCCATTTGGCACACGCTGGCACTTACTGCTAGCGTGGGGCTTTACAAAAGCCCCCCAGGAATCATCGTGCCACTCACTTACTGTACAAGGAACACGCTGCAGCAGCCAATTTTCTTCCTCCTTCCAATGCAATAAATTAGCCTAGGTCTTGCAAACTGGTAGAGCCATGACACTGTAATTTCAAAGCCTCCCACCTCAAGACACCCCATGTCCAGCTGGCCAGGGGCTCATCTAACAAGGGAAAAAGTCATTTGTGGGAGAAGTCTTACTGCATGTTACACTTAGACAGCCAATTAACCAACACTAGTAATAATTCCTATCAAATTTCATTAAGATTTTTACACCTGAAAAATTGGAAGAATTCACAAGCCACAGAAGCACAGCTAGCAGGAGAAATGATTCACAAATGAAAGCTTCAAGGTTTTAGGCTCATTTGTTCCACTATATTGTATTATTTTTTACCTTTTTCCCTGTGGCTAAAGAGCATCTGCACCAGGAAGACCCTACGGGGTGACACAGAAGCAAGGAGGGACGTGGTGTCATCCTTTATAAGGCGCACCAAGCTGTGGACTCCCAGGGACATACTTACCAACAGGATTAATTTAACGTGGCAAATTAACTTATTTTATCATTAAGCTATCATAACCATGTCCTCCTCCCTACCCAGGGCCAAGGGGTACACCAGCTGTGATACCAACACACCCCATCCTTGCAGCAAGGGGCTCATGAAGAACTTCCATTTCAACCTGCTGCTGTTGCGATTGACCCAGCGGGACGGATCCCAACACCCCTGGCTCCTAAACACCCCATGACCTCTGGGTGACAAGGCAGGGAACAAGGTGCAGGCAAAGTGACAGAAAGGCTGAAGGGCATCGAGTGGAGGTCCTGCTGCCCAGAGCCAAAGCAAGCAAGAAGGTCTCAACAGCCTGTGCTTTGAACTAAATCTTTCCAGGATAAAGCCTGGCTAAACGCTGCTTCTGTTCTGTATTTTCAGCAAAGAGGATTTTTTTCTTGTAATAGTAGAAGATCCAGCTAAGCACAAGAAAAATGTTCCCTAGAAGAGAGACAAACCATGAAGATCCTTTACGTTTGATGGATATTCAGAAAATATAGTCTTTTGTTCCATTTATTCTGATAATTAGATATGCTTAAGAATTAAAAAGCCAGAAAGATAGTGGGAATGAAGAGCTGCAGTGTGTTCAGGATGTGGTATTGCAGCATTTATTACTGCTGAGATAGAAAAAACAATGGTGTATCCAAAAAATCTTAATGTTTGCAGGGTTTAAGTACAGCAGCTTTAGGTTACCATAAGGTGACAATTTCTAAACAATCAAAACTGGGCAATAAGTTAAGAAAAAGAAAAATAGGTTTCATTCTTCGTTGGTGAACTCCCCAGCCAATGACAAAATATGCTATTAGTGGGCTCAGTCCGATTGTGAAAATATCCCTTAGTTACAATTGAACGTGCTGGGTTTTTTTTTCTCATTGTTGTGTGTTGTTGAGCTAAAAATGACAAAGCCCTGGATTTCATCGTTCTTGCAATCTATTCTTTTCCCCTGACTTCCTGTTTTCATGAAATTTTAATCAGGCATTTAAAATAAATAGCTATGCAGAGTCTCCGGGCCTCTCTGAATGCTTGGGATGGATGTTTTGGGTAAAGTGATAGTCCAGAGACCTTGAGAGCATTTAATCCCATTCTAACTTGGCAAGACAACAGAAAATTAAAACACGGCTCTCTCCACTTCCAGCAGCCCCGGAGAGCTTTTGTGGGGAGGATGGGGGGCCCGGCTGGTCCTCCCCACCCATAATGACTGCAAGACAACCAGTTCTGAAAGGTCACTCACCAAAAGAGACCAATACCAGCTCTTGGAACAAGAAAATCCTGTCCATTAATGTAAAGAGCCAAGAGGAAAGCGGTGCAGTCCCTCTTCCTACATAGAGCACCCTGGCCCTTACAAGTTTGCAGCTCCCAAAGCCAAACTGGCAGGTTTTAGGAAACTAAGGGAAGGACAGAGGAAAGCTGCTAGGGTTTAAGGGTCAGCGGTTCAGTTATTAATGACAGTGACACAATTTGATAGGAGAATTGATGACCTCGGACCAGGGCTGAGCCTCGCTCCAATTCACGCTTCTGTGGCTTGTTCTCCTACCGTGTTTATTAAGCCACAAGCGCTCTGCAGTAGAGACAATAAAACAATAATGTACAAGGTGTCCAGCAAATCACCACCCCTCGTTGGGGACCGGTCCCTGCTGCTCGAGGTCTCCTGCATAACCATGCTCACGCTGCACCAAGGCAGAGCTCCCATGGCCCATGAGCTTCGGGAAGGCCTTGCTCTCCCGGCCCCAGGGTCAGGATTTTCTCCCTGTCCCAAGAGGGGGATAGGGGAGTTTGTCCCACGTACGTTGCCGCTTCCGAGCGGGAGTGAGGGGTTCCCGAGCGGGAGCAGCGGCATCGCGACGGCGACGCGCGGCAGCGGCTTAGGAGAGCAGGAGACGTCGCTGTGCCGAGATGTGCGCGCGAGTAAGAGGATTAGGGCGTCCTCTGGAGAGGAGGCACACTTGGCAGCATGCACGAGATGCCACGGAAAATAACTTCTGCCAAGAACAACACGGAAAGATGAGGAGCAAACTTCAAGGACTCCAGTTTTAAGGGGTCCTTTCCAGGTCTTTGGAGTCCCCAGATTTTGCTCAGGTCTGTGTTCACCTTCTGGCTATTTATGGGGCTGAGGACAGGTAAACGTGCCTGGGACATCCCTCCATAGCCATAGCTCGAGCTGCTTCCCTGTAGGGGCTGTGCAATCCCAGCAGTGCACGGCGACCGGCTCAGCGGCCCCGCGCTGGCATCGTCTGCACTGCCATATAGGCAGCGAGCAAAAATATCCCAAGCCAAGCAAAACGGAGCGACTCTTGGCTCCTCGTCCTTGACCATACATATTCAACGTGCAGGAAGCTGGGAAGAGCTATTCATGGAGCTGGCTTGTTTTTGTTGGTTTAGGGGGAAGGGGGGCAGGTTTGCCATTCATGCTGCATCCTCCAAAATTTTTAGTAAGTACTTTAAGCCACAGTGATCCCTTTGCTTTTTCTCCCTCCTTTTTTTCCTTCCCACTTCCACTTTAATTTCTGCAAGTACATTTCACTTTAAAAGGAAGAAAGGGCTGCACCATAAGGGCTGCAGTGGAAAGCTTTTTCTAGTCATTTCCAACAATATATTTTGGAACTGTTCCCAGTAAACAGGCCAGATTAGCAGCCTTTGGTTCACATTTTACATTGTTCGCTAGATAGGGAAGCTCTGAAAAGCAGCCTCTGTCCATACTGTTTGGTTGCAATAAAGCTAATTCTATTCAGTCCTATAGCAGTAGGATAGCACTTGTGTAGGATTTCCCTTCGCTTGCATATTTATAGGGTCTTGTAGAGCTCCACTGTAGCTCAGTGCCAGCATGAAGAAATCAAGCTGTCAGTAGTTTCTATTTTTGTCCCTACCTATAGTTTCAGTAATGACAAGTGAGTGAGGCAACATATGCATTTCCCATCTACAGGAAAAAATTACTGTCTTCCTTCAGTGTCTTACATCTGTGCTACAACCTATTTTCCTAGGGCTTCGGATTATGTTAGCTGATAGTTAACATGGATAAGCGCTGGTCAGGTGTAGTCGACTCTAGACGCCGCATTAGCTGAGCCACGAGAGAAGTTCCAACAATTCAAAATTCCCATTGCTTTTGCTTTCTGCCCTAAGAAGAAAAAAAAGCTGCCTGGGAAACAGCTTTTGCCGCATGAATCCCAGCTCCTATCCCTTTGATCAGCACGCACGTTCAAGCAAATGAGGCTTCTTCTCCTCAGATTAGGAGGGACGCTGATTATATTTAACGTCCTCTTTCTGACCCCGCACAGTTAACTCATTGCAGCAGCTCACGTGAGGGCTATTTGAAGGGGAGGTGGATAAATCCCAAACCGAGTCCAGCCTCGCAAGGTCCCGCCGTTATCCTGAGGATCCGGGAGATGCAGGGGGGCCTGGGGAGCAGCTCTGGGCCGGCCCGGCTCCCGCTCCCCAGCCTCGAGGAATTTACAGCCTCAGACACAACTGCATCAGCTCTGCAATGACAGCTAATAAAATGCAACTACACTCCACTGCTTTGAAAAGCTGCAGCTCAAAACTCCTTCGGAGATTATACTTATTTAAATAAGAGAAAGACACTGGGCTTTAACAAAAGCTCATAAGAAAAATAGCTTGACAAGTTTGATAACAAGAAAAACGCTCTTTCTCCTTTTTTCTTTCCTTCCGGCCCAGCTTCATCCTCTCCTCGCCTTCCCACAGCCTAGAAAAGCAGATACCTATTCCAACCTTGCTTCTGCTTAGACAATGAATACTGTTTACAAGGGAGGGGAATGTGAATATCTCCAAGTTCAACCTTTATCCATGCTGCTCCTCCACCTAAACCAACCTTTTCTCTTTTCTTTTTCCTTTTCTTTTTTTTTGTTTGGATTCTGCTATGGCTCCAACATTCCTACATGAGCAGACAGAATTAAGATAGGAGAGGAGGGAGACAAGGGACGAAGCAAGCCCTGATGGGCTAGGTTGTAAATAAACAGCAGAAAAAAAAACAAATATATATGTTAAAAAATACAAGGCAACACTATAAATCCCCCTCTCCTGCGTGAGCCGGGTACTGCATTACGGAGCTGGTGGGGCTGTGAGAATTCCCGTTACTTTATAGTCCATGATGATCACCCTCCTGCACGGCTCCAGGATAACAAGCAAACACCCCGACTCCCGTGAAGCCCCTCATAAAAAGATGCTGCACCATTCCCTGCCCTTCCCAGGATACGGGAGGCCAAAGAAAGGGCAGCTCTTCCTTGCCAAGCTCCTCACTTTGCTCCTATTGCTTGACCCATGTGCCGGCACAAGAGGTGCTGGAAGGTGGGAGAAGGGAGGAGGATGGAGGCTGAAGCGGCAGAGCCGGGAGCCTTGTTGCTTGCTAATACGCAGGCAAAATGATATGCACATACACAGCTCGGCAAGCTACCGCGGGGAGGGAGCGAGCACAAAGGAGCCATTTAGTGCCTGAGAACTGTCTCTGAACAAACCCATTGTGTTCAAGTAATACAAATTCACAACACCTTCCTGCGGCCTTTCCCCTGCATCCCGGGGGAGGACCCGGCCGGGACACGGAGCAGCCCCGTGGCCCTCGCGGGATGGCCACGGATCACGGCCCTGAGGTGGCCCGCTGGCCAAATGCCACGCTGATAAGGCCGAGGTGAGGGAGAGGGGACGAGAGAGGAGAATTTGGCCAAGAGACTCCCCAAAAATCCATCAACTCCTTCCTGGCCAGGCTGCGGGCTTATCTAGAGAGGCGATTTTAATCCAAGAAGCAGAAGGAGGTATCATTTGATGTAACATTTTGTTCTCTTTCTGAATACAAAGTTATTCCAGGCGATGCAGTTGGCCTGAAATAGTTATCAGTTACAAAACCAGGACTGCTCCTATCTCTTCTGCTTGTGCAATGCAAAGGAGATCCTCCCGCTGAGCTCCAAAGTAGGGGAAAAGCTATTAATTAAAAATAATTCTTCACGTTAAGGCTTGCTGCCTAAAGCTCAGTTAATATTAAGGAAATTCCAGCCGTTCACTCCCTGCTGCTGGAACCTTTTCTCTTTCTATTTTGTTTTGCTAAGCCTTGGAGATGGAGGAGGCAGCCCGGCCATCTCCAGCCCCTTCCCTCTGCTCCCCTCGCCTTTGGGGTGATGCTCCCAGACACTTCAGGAGAGGAAAAGTGGTTTATTTGGCTTTTATCAGATATTTCTGTAGTGTTTGGGAAATGCAGAAATAGTGTAAGAGGGGAAAACTGTGCAGAGCAACAAGCCAAACTTCAGAAATGCTCTTTTCTGCTCTAAGGAATGATTGCAATCACACCCAACTATACCTGTTGTGTAATATTTAGGCATGACGAACATAACTTGTTACATCAGAATTCCTGCCATCACAATACCTCAAGCTATCTATAGACAGCACATTTCACACTCTTATTTTCCTAATAGCCAGATACAGTTTATTAAAAAAAAAAATCTTTTTTTTTTCCTAAAATCATGCAGCATACATGAACCTTTTAAAGAACCCCAAAAGGTTGTTTGATCAAATTCAAATTTCTACCATTTCCAATTCCATCATGCTGAAACTTGATGTATAAGCTGTCGGAACAAAGGCCTCCTCTCGTCAATGCACATATTTTAAAGCCATTACTTTCATTTTTCAAACAGGGAAAAAAAAACTGTCAATTTTTTCTGGTTGCCAATTTCTTTTTAAAATTTCTTAAGACCCCAAAGTTTTAAATGAAAGAATTTCTATGTTTTCAGCCACTAGATCTTTAGCACAAATTCATATTTTTAACTGCAATTTTCTAAACATTCTTTTCTGCCGAGATAAATGTTTGCAGAAGGCAGTGACAAAGACGACATATGACAGGAAAAGTATTTCACATATCATTGTGAATTTACATATAGCTGTAAAATGTGTTATACTGAGAAAGACTGCACCGGGACAGAACAACAAATAACCTTGCCTTTCCTGAGCATTAGTCTTGCTAAGATGGGAATTTAATGTGAGTGTAGATCCTGATTGATGAAAGCATTTGAGTTCACACTTAGACACATCTACCTGGGTCTTACTGAAATCAGAGGCTTAAGATTAGCTGACATTATCCTTGACACTGCTTTGGGTCCATAAGAGCAGAAGAGCTCGTGCAGAAGGGAACAAATGCCCCATCATATACGTGTTTCCTTCCAAAACCATCCACCACTCCAGTGCTAGCACACAGGAGGCAGGACAAACGTACAACCATGAGCGCTTCGGTAGGACCTAATTAGGTCCTAACCCAAATTTGATGGTTTCTTTTATTCCCACCAGCTTTGAGCAGTGGGGATGTCGTAGCCCAGGAAGCCAATATCTTATGCTACCAGTGCCAGGCCCCTGTCACACAGAAAATTACTCCCTGTACTATGATTATTATTGCCACTTAAACATGTAGCATGTATATATATATATATATATATACACATATATATATACACATACACACACACACACACCTGTATATCAGACTTATTCATACACAGCCGCTTTCCATTTCTTACGGTGATATTAATTTCTAGTTTCTCTCCCATCTTTTCAATTACTTTCTAAGTTCCTCTGTATCACACCATCAACACTACCTATAAGACTTCAAGTCCCTTTAGTGTCATCTGTTGAAAATCAGTGACAGGAAGTCTGAATAATACCCTGAATCAGGGTTATAAATGCCATGTTTTGACATAATCGCAGGCGTAATGCTCAGGGAACAGATTAATAATTGCTTTACCCTAAACTAATCAGTTCTTCTTTGAAGGCCTGACCACAGGTTGATGCTAGCTCTATAAATATATCTGTTTCGTCTGGACTAATTCAAGCAAACTTGGTATGCAAATAGTCTGCACTCCAATGGCAAGATGCTTTCTCTGATAGCTCTTGCTTTAGCGTGTCAGTCTCAAACCTTGATTGCTTTTCCTCACACTTCTTTGGATGAAAGGACATAAACAGCTATGAAAACCAGTTCTTTAATATGCTACTCTTCAATTCAATTCAAACATACACTTATTGCATAAAGAACAACACGAACTGAGAAAAAAATCAGGATGGAGAGCACCATAATGTAATAGCAAAAGCAAAGCAATTTTCATTTCTGGATCCTGGCTGCTTGACACACAGAACAATTTTTCTACTATATAACAAAAAAGATGTAGGAGAATGGGCCATATTTGCATTCCAAGTTGGGTATAACTCAAGAAGGAGCAGAAGCTTCTAACTTAAATTCTACATTTTACTGGCCTTTTAAAATTACTGCTAATAACTTATATTTCAGTTTGTGACAAGCATCCACGGCAGAGGACAAAAAAAAACTAAAACCCTAAATCTTAGTGGCTTGGGTTCTTCGACCTCAACAAGTTTAGTCTGAAAACACTTGTTATACGATGAAAAGCTTTGTGTGAATGCTAATAACATTCCTAAAGGGTTAATGACGCCTGACTGATTGGCACTAAAAACTAGATTTCACTTGGTATAGTGACAGGAAAACTCTGCCACCAGGAGTATACGTCCATGCCCACATTATTATAGGACAATTTAGGTCATCTTATTTTAAATTTCATGGCTCTGTAACAGAGATGTAAATCAAAGTCAGTGAGGCAAATGATGATTTTTCCATAGTGAGATTTTTATAGTCTTGATCTTGAAAATATGCTTTGGGCCCGAGCTGTCTGTCAAAGTTCTGTGGATTAGCCAAAGGAGTCTGTGTTGCTGCTAGTGTACAATTAGAATTGGAAAACAAAGGCAGAGAGCTTGCAGAGCAAGGCATCACTCACCATTTTTAAAATCTGGCTGTACTAACAATTACCATTTTTTAAACACTAGGGCTTATATGCTGCTCACTTTAGTAACAAGTGGCTCCTGAAATGAAGAGACTGCAGAGAGGCACACGTAGGAGACTTAGCTCAAAACTGCCTGCTGTTAGAGCACGGCTTCCAACGCTGCAGAGATACGCACGTGTGCTCTGTGCAGGAATGCAGAGGTGTATGTGCACATGCCTGCACACAATTCACTTTTGAAAGATTTCAATATTTAATTAGCATGATTGGAGTACGCAGATCCAGTCACACACAAAGCAATTCCTTACTTTCCTAAATAGACCACAAATTTGATATATTGGTTGTTTTCTTTCTCAGGCCTGATTTATCTGTCACTTTCATTTCCAGATTTGATTTATTGGTCAATTTCTTTCCCCAATTTGATATATTGGTCATTTTCTTCTCAGGATTTGATTAAAGCACATTGCATAAGTCCTCTCAGATCTATTTCTAAATATTGCACATACATTTCATATGTATGTTTAAAATCTTAATTTCAAAACTTCCTTGATTAATAATTCATCTCTTTCTATGCGGAACTAGTCCTTGTTATACACGAGTATAATCTGAATTAAATGAAACAAGCAATTACAGTGGACATAAAATACAGTAAGCGCAGTTTTACAATAAATTGCACTATATGAAGCTTTAAAGAGAGTCGGGAGATTTATTAAAAAGCATTAAGACAAAACAGGTAAAATTTGAGTTCTAGCTTTGACATTTTTACGCTCTGGAATTAAGAGGCTGCAGCAGCAAATAGACAGGAAGTCTCTTTTGGAGCCTCAGTCGCCCAGGGGACACCAGAGACAGGTCCCAGCATGAGGGACAGGACATTGTTCTTTGGGATGAGGGTGTTGGGGTGACCATTGGGGGGAATAGGGCATGTCAGGGTCCCACACCTGCACCCACTAGAGCTGTCAGTGCACAACTGTGCCCACTTTTCCAGATATTTTCAGATCAGTAAAGATCAGGATTTCATTTTCTAAAAAGATATGATGGCGGCTTCTGCTAGGACACACAGAAGACCTCCCTTTCTAAACCTCTCTGACATTCTCACTCAAACACCTTCTCGGTGCCGCACCGCTATCAGATTCGGACTGATCCCATCCTTAGATGGGACAAACACCCAGCAGAGCCACAGGCACTGCCGGGAGAGCAGCAGAGGGAGGAGGGAAGCCTGGGCGAGCTGGCTAAATTCCAGCAGAGGTAATTAAATTCTGCCTAGCGAAATCCTCTCTGCACCCTCAACAAGATATGGGTATGTTAATCGCTTCCTAATCTGCCCCAAACCGAGGGCAATGCTGTTTGATACAGTCAGACAGTAGCCCGACTGCAGTGGTGCATGAAAGGAGCTGTATCCATGCCTCTCATCTCTCACAGGGGTGTTTGGAGAGGTAATTAATAAATATTTGGAAAGATGAAAGGCACCCAAGAAGTGGAAAGAATTATTTCTCGCTCACCTTTGAGCAGATCCCGAGATAAACGGTATGACCTGGGAATTCACACAGCCACATGAATATATTGTATCATTAGATCTCAAAATGGTTCATAGGGCAAAAAGGTTCCATCCTGTCCACAATTGAGCACCTTCCTGAAGGGATTTAGCTACCAAATCTCCCACTGGATCCAAGAGACATCAAGGAAGCTTCTCACGTGGCAGGGGATGCTCAGCTATTCACAGAATGAGGTTCCCTTGGAATAAAATTAATTTTGCACTTTAATACACTGGTTCTATGCTTGCATTCTCAGCTCAGGACAAGCATCATCATTAGAAACTTTTCCATTGAGTTCCATGGGAATTTGGGTCGATCCCAAAAGGCAGAAAAGAAGGCCCAGTATGTGGTAGGCACTGGTGAGCAGCACTAGTCTCTGGGGCTCTATACACAGTTTTCATCTAGCCACATAATGAGCCATAAAAGCAAGGAGTCTGCTGTGAGATAGAGGCACATGTATTTTGTGTGACAAAAAGCAAAATGTAAATAAACAGACTACTCCAATAGCTACATCTGTGACCCTTCACACTGCAGGTTTGCAATAAGCAGGCACTACACGCTCCAAAACTTTTGGCTCTACACAACTGTGCTTCCCCCGTCTCTGCAAATTAAAACTTTGGATTTTACTGGCAAGGATAACAATGCTATTGCATTACTCGAACATGTGAGGTAATTTTCAGGTGAGAAAAGTCATTCCTCTGGTCCCACCTTGGCTTGCTCTATACTCCTCTCTCATCAAATTCTCCTTTTGTAGTTGAGTGACATTTTTCCCAGGCTCAGAGTCCTGTCTGATCTGAACGATGCTTGCAGCTCACTTGCTGTCTCTCATCAGCTTCCATTTCATTCAGCCAAAGGCCATAGTTCTCAGGAAGAACATCACAAGGGGCTGCTGGTGTGCCTCTCGTGCCTAGTTTCTGTAGTGGGGCAGGTCCCTCTGCAGTGCTCCTGAGACCTGGTCCTGCCCTCCTCCAGGAGCCCCTCTTGCTGCCAAGAAACCTCTCAAAAAGCCATTTTATGGCAGGAGCAGCTGAGGTTTCTGGCCTCAGCCAGAACACAGACCACTCCAGTAACCTACTTGCACACCGTTTGTGAACCTGTTTTGTTTGCCATCAACACACCAAAGGAACTTGGCCCTAGATGGTCTGATCAGCTTGGTTTCTACTTGGCATCTAAAAATACTGTGAAACTTTTTTTTTTTTTTTTTTTACAAAAACAAAGGCTTTCAATGTTAAACAAACTTCCTTCAAAAGACCTGAGCTCAGTGCTGCCGGGGATCTGGGGCAAGAAGCTACCAGGATGCTTGTTCCATCCTGTTTGGAATCTCAAGTGACCCTCACTGCAGTCAGCTCCTTTTCTGCACTGAAGGCTGGGACTGCACTTTGCACTGCTGCACTTTGCTGGGACTCAGCATCCACACAAGAGACACTTCTCAGAGATGTGCACCTGTGCAAAGTCTTTGTATGAGCAGTTCCAGGATACCATGAGCCTGGTGACAAGAGCAAGAAGCAAAGGCCCCATCCAAAGGCCACTGAGACTAGGGCCAAGATTGCTGTTGCCATGAGTTGGATTGAGGAGAAACTCCTACATTCAAACAGCAGCACCTCTTTTCTGCATGCCATACATGAAGAATACAGCCCGGAAAATGGCATCTTCACTAGGTGACTCATGGGCCTCCTTCATTGACTCAGTGCATCACTGCTTTACATGGAAGTGAAGAAAGCGGAGGACGCTATTCAAAATGACACCTTCCAGCGTTTGGTTACTAATCAGCAAGAGGCACCAATATAGTCAGCAGTTACCAAAAAAAATAGTCTTATCATGGAGCAAATGCTACCATTTCTTTCAGCTTCCAAAATCTTCTAGCTGATCCTTCAGAGCAAGCAGATTTCAGAATGGATTGATGAATATCTATGACTTGGGTATATCAGAAGCTAGCATAGCACCACAGAAGTTTTTAAGGAGAATTTCTCAGCCCTTTCCTAGAAAGACTAGTACAGGAGAAGCAGACACTCTTCACAGCCAGGTACCCTGACTTTGGTAGAGACCTGATTACTGGTTTCCTATAAAGCAGAACAACCCATTTCCTGGCCCCACAAAGATGTGTATGAGGCCAAACCACTCCCATCAAAGCTCTCATCTTCTTCCAAGTGTTCAAGATCATAAGATGAATGGAAATCTGCACCCAAAATGCTAGGGTCCATAGGTGTATGGAGAGACAGATTTCAAGCAGTTGGGTTGTTCAGGCAACATAAGCCTCTGGACTTTCACTGACCTTTTTTTTTTTTTTTCCCTCCAAGTCTCTAAAATGATCTAAAGCTCTTTAATTTTCATACGCATCCAGTAACGACTTCCTGCCTTCCTCTATCACTCACAGAGCCAACACTACCCTGTCCAAGACAAACTACCCTCTTAAGAGAAGATAGGAAAAGATTTCTGCACCAAGTGAAAAAATATCCAGCCCCCTCTCACTTTCCCAGCCGAGTTTTCCCCTGCCTTTTCCCCTGTGCCAGCATTTCCCACACAGAGCAAATCCACATTCAAATACTTCACTCAGCGGGGAGCCAGTTCTCACACCACGAAATGCCAAATCCTCAGGAACACTTAAAACAAACACATCGCCAATTGCATCCTGCACTTGTTGAAACCTAAAATGGGGCTAATACCTTGTTTTTCATCTGCTGCCCTCCTCGGAGACAACGTTTCAAGACAAACATGTCGAGCGTGGGTACAACGTGGAAGTGGTTTCAATGAGGTTTTATACAACCTAGTTCCCACCATGGCTCAGAAAGCGTCTGAATATCCTCCGTTTCAGAGGTGTTCATCACCGGCGTGGGTGGCTTGGACAGAAGATGAGGATCTCGTTCGCACCAAGGTGTTCTCAGAAGCGCCTCGCCACTCATGTTATTCGGCAGTGACCTACTGCGTTTCCAGCAACAAAACACAGATTTGAAGGCATCAGCTGTCACTGTTCCTGTGTCAGTGGAGCTCCAAATTTACTGCCACAAGAGACTACAAAATTATACTTTCCAATAAGGGCCGGGGCTTACAGTGTTATTAAGAAAGAACAAAAATCATACTACAGCTACAGGCTCTCGTTCTGCCCACCTATCACTGTACACAGGGCTTTGAGATGTAGAGGAAAACAAGGAACAGATGTTGGGTGATTGAAAAGCTTGAGCCTTCCATTGTTTTATTGACTTGTCACCACCAGAGAAATTTGCTTTAATTTACTTGAAAAGTAAATTACTTGATCTTCATAAAACTGGTGGCAAGTCATCGTTCTTAATGAGGATGCTAAACATGGATTCTGTTTAACAACCACAGGCACCAATTCCAATTGCAGTGCTTATTTGAACAGACCCATCTTTCTTTCCTTTTGAAACATGCTGGTTTATTTTCCAAGATGTTTGAAATACTCTTTGAAAGAAAAAAATAAAACAAATAAACAAACAAACAAGCCTTCAACAGACTGCCCAAAAAACTTCAGTCTTTTTTCTTCATGATGCTTGATTGCATCATGTAGTGTCTTTTGAGACAGTGGGTTGGAGGCAGGAGAAGCAATTCTTTTTCCTTGTCTTCAAGGGAAATGACAAAATAAGTGGAGGAAAAGTGAAAGACGACAATTAAAAACAAACACAAGAGTCCTGGGATCCAGGGGCTTCAAATTAGACAAAGGTACTCAACATTTTGAGAGTTAGAGTGCAACTTCCACCACGTCCAGCTTGAGTATCACCAATCCAAATTAAAATGCTTTCAGTACTGTGAACGATCATGGTATTACCAAGATACTGGCATGGAAAAGCAGGTCTTCCAGCCACTTCACAAGAGCCACGAGGAATCACTTCCCACTCTTACACCCATGGCACAGACATCACTGAGGCTACAGTCTCTCAAACATGGGAGATGAAGAGGTCTCCTTTGCAGAGACAAAGACAGGGTTTTTTCAGAAGATGGAGAGAAGACTTCCATCTTTGTCACCGTCATTTGTTCTATTGTAACACAGAAGAAATTTCTCTAGAGTTACTAATCCATGTGTGTTTGGGTCCACAACCCTTGTAGTTTGACTAGCACTAACTACAACCACCGTGCACCCTGCTAGGTTCCAAACATGGTGCAGAAGGCATGAAGACAGACACCCCAGTGACTAAGAGCTACAAAGCTACCCTAGTGCTCTTTGCAAGATCAGAGCTGTTGGTGCTGCTCCAGAGAGGAGGCCAAGAGCAGCAATAGCTGGTGGGAGCCACAGGAGAGCAGGGAGGAGAAAACTAGGACATGAGAGCTCTGCTGGCACCAAAAGTGCTTGTTACTGCCTTGCACTGGCCCCTTCTTGGACAGTGGGGTGGTGCCCATATCATCAAGAGGTCTTTCATGAGCCCAGGGCTCGCTCCAGCTCTCACTTTGGCACAAGAACAGCACCTCCTAGCACCCAGGCACAGATAAGCCCTGAGCGAGCCACGGTAGCCTGAGAAAAGCTCAACCTGAGGTGGTAATAACCATGAATATAATGCAGTTAATTTAAGTTGGGCTGTCCATCATTGATATTCAAAAACACCCTTTAATTTTTTTTTCTCTCTTCCGTCCCCCTTTTTTTTTCCTCTTTGAAAGAGTTATTTTTCTCCAGAACTCTATTTCTACTTTAATGCTGATGTTCAGTTTCTTTTGCAAATTGAGTGAAGGAAAAAAAAAATCTCCTAATATACCATCCTTTTGAACAACTTATTTCCTTTTGGTACAGTTTCAAACTGATAGAGCTGTAATGGCCAAAATAAATTTTATTCCCGAAATGCAGAAAGCTAAAAAGTTAAGCTTAACTTATAAACCTTTTTTAAAGGAGACAAAAATCATGCCAGCTGCATCACAATGACAGTCACAGTTGTTTCAATTTATTATGCAATGGCAATCAGGCTACACAATAAATTCGCTATAGTAATGCATTAATCACTTTGTAAAGAAAAATGAACTCCTGTAATAAAGACAATAGATTTTTCTCTCTCTTCTCCTCCTTGGTAAAAATTAGTCCCTAATCCCATTCTTTAGAGGGAGAAGCACATATTTTCCCTTCTGCTGCTACATCTCTGAGTGGAGCCAATGGCTCAGCAAGGTCACTGTCATCTTATATCCTACATAACCAAGCTACACAAATATTTCTCAGAGACCCTTTTCTAGATATTGAAAATATTTAGACTAAAATGTCTACTTGATTTGTTAGTCACTCTCCTAGATATTGCATACTCCTTAATTGTTTTTGTTTGCAAGAAATTTCTTAAGTACAGTCAGCAATTGAGACAGATCACTGAGGACATACAGGTGCCCACGAAGGTCAGGCAAGAAAGGGGGATGTTCTGCTGTGCAGAGCTGACATGGCATCTTGGATGAGGCAAAAGAGACAGTATCTCAGGTATCTATATTAAGAAGACACATTTTTTTCTTCACAGTGTTTCTAAGCTTCCCCTCATAAAACGATATATGTGCAAATACCCCAAACTTCAGACCTGTGACCCACCAGGAATGCTTTGACTACAAGCTCCCAATGGCACAAACTCACCTTTGATGTTATCCATCCTCTACCTAGAGAGTCCTCCAATGCTGATCAAATGAACTTCTTTTACAGAGACAACTCCCAAAAACCAAGTGCACCAGTTAACTTGCACTTTAGGCCAGGTTAAGCACATCCTGGAAGGGAGAGGATCCTTGGCTTATATACTTATATACTTACGGCTGTCCTCTCTCCAGTCCCAGTGCTGGCATCTCCAGGTGAACCAAGCTCCCCTTCAATTGCTTTACAGGTGTTGGTGCTAACTGGTAACAAGATGGATGCCACAACAGGTGATCCTGTTGATCCATAGCCAAACACATTGAAATAAGCCCACTCTTACTAGACTGCAGCTCATACATAAATCTGATTGCCATGCCAAATTCAGATTTTCACAATAAAGTTGATGCCTTTTGATAAGGGAATCTAAAGCCTACCCTCATACCCAAGTCTGTGCAGATGACTGAAAAAAAGTCTTCTTTGGCCCACCTTCATCTGCGGCACTTGTAAAGGTAAAGGCAGGATCTACCCAAAGCACAGTGAGAAGCTTTTGAAACACCAGAGCTGATGGGCAGTGCCACCAGAGGGGAGATCCTGTCTGCAAATGGCCACAGTCCATGGAAGGTGTTGAAATAAATGAAATCCATGTGTCTAAATCTCTTCTCCAAAAGCACTCACTCTGTCCAAAAGCCCCAGCACCCCAGCCTTCTCTCTGATAACAACAACAAATACGCAACCATGGACAAACTCAATGATCACATACTATAAAATAATCATTATCACCTATATTTTTATATATATAATTAAACAACTTCGACATCCTGCAGGAAAAGGATTATCAGCATAAGAACTAAGTAATTCCTCTTCCGGCTGCGGTGAAGCCCCAGGGCAGCACCCAGCAGCCCTCCCCAGCCAGGTAGGCCGAGCTGCAGAGAGCTGATTGCGGGCGAATGCTCAAGAGCAGAGCCCTTCCTGTCACCTACGAGGAAAGGCTGCAGAACTGGGGCTTGTTTAGTCTAGGGAGCCGGCGGCTGCAGCAAGACACAACAAGACCCTCAGATACTCAGTGGGTCAGTGCACGGGGCCGGGCCGGGCGGGTCTCGCGCGCCGGAGCTGCCGGCAGCAGCAACGGTCCGAGCCCCGCACCCAGTCCCCGTGCACGTGAGTGAGCGAATGGGAGGGTGGTTGGTGTAAGAATGCTGGAGCGGGGCCAGGCACTGAGGACGGCTTTGAGACGGATTGTGCGGAAAAATGCAAATAATGCCAGAGTTTCGGGTGCATTTCCCTGGCATCTCCGTGGGCTCTGCTGCTTGCACAACAGAATGTAACGGCAGCCGGGCTGGCCTGACACCCTTGCAGACCTCCTGATAGAGAAGACCCTTCTGTAGAGCAGGGTCCTGCACGGAGCGGCAAAGCTCCCTTCGCTTTCCTGCCATGCCCTTCTCCTGTTATCATGCTTCTGCCTCCATAAAACAATGTTCCACCTCCATATCCCAAAATGAAAGGTGACCTCCAAGATCTGCTCACCCTAGAGACGCTGTAAAGCCCCCAGTCTCTCAGGACGGATGTACTTCCGAGGACAAGGGAGCCTATGAATGCACAGGAGCTGCAATGCACCCGCTTGCTATGGAGGGAAGGAGAGAGGCTGGCAGGGAACACATCCCACTTGCTTGAATTAGATTCAATATTAAAACATGCAAAGTTTCAGTAACTGTAAAACAGACCCTCTATGAAAACACAACTCTTCCCTTTGAGCCTCTCCAGCTCCAATGTCCCCTCTGCCCTCACACCACAGCAGGGCCTCGCATCCGCCCTGGGCATTTCCTCGCAGGCCTGGAGCGCTTGCTTCTCCTACCAAATCACCTTTCCTGATTGCAGGCTGGGAAAACTAAAAAGTACACGATAAATTGTTAGAAATGTTTCAGGGGAGGATACACCAATAAATAATTCTTGCGCATCATTTGAAAACCATTAGGTAGTTGGAGTGATCGCTGATTTAGTGCTACCTACTTAGTTTACCTGTGATAACATGTTATATACCTCAAGACTTTATATTAAGAACAGTCTGATCTAGAACTTTCGTTTAGAAATAATTGCAAAAAACTTGATTTTTTTTCCTTTTTCCTTTTTTTTTTTTTTTTTTTTAAATAGGACTTAATTGAAAGCACAAGATGAAATAAATATTTTAGGCAACCAGCAACAAAATGGGAAAATACCATGTGTTTGGAGTTTTAGTGCCCTCTGAGTGCTGGAATTTATTTGCAGCAAGCAGAAAATAGACAGCAAGCATAAAAATTCAGCAGATTCCCGCTAGTAAAATTATTTATCAAGCTAACAAGGGAGGAACCCTTCTAGTAGCAACAAGCCAGCAAGGAAAAGACGTGCCTTTATATTTTACCTTTGGGTTAGCACACCAGTAAAAATGCCAACTGACAAGCACTTCACATAAACATTTCTTTCTAAATGAGCTGCCTTGTTAGAAAAAAAGTCTAAGCAAAGGAGTGCTACAGTCAACAGACAAAAAACACAGGATGAATACCGCATTGCTCCATATTACAGAAAAGTATAAATAAAGACATAAAAATTATGTGGATGCATAAATGACTTTAATAAATTAACACTTGATTCGGTATTTAAAGTAACAACTTGGGCTATAAATCTATCTTAGCTCCAATTCTACAAAGAAAGCATACATCTCAGTAATGTGTTATTTAGATCTGTCTTACTGTTAGAATTGTATGTATACATACATGTATGTGTGTGTGTATGTGTGTGTGTGTACATATATATATATAGGCTACATATAAAAGTATTCATTGTGCTGTTGTTTGCTGCTCTACTCAAGCCCCTTTGAAATACTTATATATTTATGACTGAACTCCTCAAGTCAGTTTTACAATTTAGTTTAATGACACCAAGCTTTGATTATAAATTATAAGTGTCTTTATGCAGCCTGAAGAGGCAAAAATTTGGAGGTGCTCGATTGCCTGATCCCAATTAAATTTTAAAGAATCAGTAAATGACACCTTCATCCCTGGAATAGCTGAACCCTAAAGAGAGCTGCAAACATCTCCCGCCAGCTGCACCGTGGGGCTCTGCCCGCTGCGCTGCTCTTCCTAGCAAAGAGCATTGACAATTGCCAGCAGACTTTAAAACAAAACCTACCTTAACACAACGCCAGCAAGCAAACAAAAAGCAAGAACCTTTCTTCTACTATTAGTACTTTCATTGCTGAAAATAATGGACCGTGGGTGGGTAAGGGGCAAAAGGAGCCCCGACATTTTACCTCCTCCTGCAGCTCAGGAAGGAAAACCTGCCCCTGCTGCTGCCAGAGGGGACAGTTTTACACCAAACACAGCGTTGGAGGGAAGCACGGCATCGCTCCTGACTAGTTGCAGCTGATTTTCAAGCCATAATTATAAGCCAGATCCGGTGTTACTGCACTCAGACGGAACTCTGAAGGAAGGCAAGAAATATGGGAAAACGTGAAAAAATAAAAATAATTTCAAAAATGCCCAAACAACAGGGGAAAAAATTAAAAAGCGCAAAAAAGAAAAAAAAAGCACGTTCTTCCCTGAGCTGCTGCTCGGCTCCGTGTCTGCAGGGCCCTCACAGGGCAGGGGTGACGCCGGCCCCCGCGCGGTGCCGGCTCCGCGTGCCGGGGCCGCTCGGAGCCGCCGAGGGACCGCATTAATATGGATACGTGTCTGTCAGGGACAGACGCTCTTGAGAAGCGAGCGCAACATTATGGGCAAAACATCAGCAATAATCACAAAAAAAAGGGGGGAGAGAAGCACCATTGATGTAAACCGTGAGATAAATAATATATGTCAACTTTTATGTTTCTCGCCTTTGATCTGGGTACAGCTGACACTAAGTCCAGGAGCTGATACCTTTTTAGCTGAGGAGACACAAGATGTCAGGTTATATATTTTAGTGCAAGGCCAACATGCGAAAACAAAGCTAAAAGAGTTGAAGAAATGAGTACAACAGAAAACACGGAGATTATCTCTTGTCACTGGAAAGAAAGTGATGGGTGTTTCCATGGAAGCCGAGTGGTTAATACAATCCTGTCTTCAATGTTTCCATTCTCTCCTTATTAGAATATAATTTGGGTCCAAGTGATAAGGAAGCAGGTCCTTGCTGAAGGCAGAAAGGGAAAGCTGTGGGCACAGGCAGTGCTCCACAGCACGTGCACATGGATGTGCTCCCCATCGCCATCATGTTCCCCATCTGCATCCCAGCCTACCTGCTTTCCCCTCTAAAGTCACCTGAAACTGCAAACCCATCCAGAGCCAACATAAAAACCTCCATTAAAGGACATCACATTGAAATCCGATTGGACTCTGTTCGGGTTTCTATCAGGTCAATCTGGAGTACCTCTGCTCCTGCCTTGCCATATCCAGACAGCCTTTTCACTGCCTGGTTTTCACCAATGCCAGCCCCTGTGCCCAGAGGACAGCCCCCACAGCCCCTCTTTTCATTAACTTTGAGGGAACATGTTGCCAGAGCACGATTAAATAATTGCACAATCCAGAGGAACTTGCCTGGGAACACAGAAAGAGGGGGCGAGGAGAGAAGAAAGAGAAGACAGAAACTCGGTCTTCCTTCCCAATTTAAACCACGAGTGACCTCTGGGTCAATTTTTCAGAGTATCGCAGATCAATTCAATTCTCACCTCCGCTGCCTACCTGCTAGCGAGCGAACCTGCGGCGCCTTCCAGCAGACCGAGACGCCTAAAAGGAAATCGCATTTAGCTGCATCTGAATAACCATGGTTATTAGATGATGCGTGCAGAGGAAAAATTACCATTTCCCTTCTCCTTCTCCTCCTTTTGATTGTCATTCTCACCTCACTGGTGATTAAGATGTAGGATGCTCTCGCAGATTGTTAATTAGGTGTTAATATCTGCAAGGGGCCACAGCAAGCTGCTCCACCTGAGGTCATTTCTCAGAAGCCGGGCTGTCTCCAGTGACAGTACCTGCAATTCCCAGAGCTAGTTTGATTCCCACTCAACAGCTGGAGCTAGTGTTTCTTTCATGTCTGGTTTCATTTCCTATCTGAAATTATATGAGTGCTAATATCTTTATTATCTTTCCCATAGAAGTGCAATGTGTGAGCATGGTGCTGTTCAGACTCTCTTATTCTTTTTTTCATTATTTTTTTTTTTCCTGTTAACCAAGCCATTTTCACAGGATTTCAAGCAAAAATCTTCATGGTTAGCAAATTTATAGCTGAGGACTCCATTACATATCTGGGGGTAGAAGGTAGGAGGGAAACAGCAATAATTTGGGGACAGAAGAAAAGCAGAGCAAAGCTGTACAACTGCTGAATGATAATAGCTCAGATCTTGGCAAATAAATATAATGGCAGTGACAGGAAGGGGAAGAATTACAAGGACAGTGTGGCCTCTGTATGTCTTGGGAGGTGCATGAGACTTCATCTATGCATGTGTGTGCACATATAGGTAGTAAGGAAATACACACTACACTTACATGAGAGATGGGGCACATCACTGAGCTACGATTTTGCTCACATTTTGAAGGACTCAAAATCTGAGTAAAACAAGGACACTTTTAATTCAGAACATTTCCAGCTGCCAAAGAACCTGAGGGTGCTATTTGTGGCCTGGTGCCCTTGGGAGACTAAATCCTCACCCAGACCCAAGTCCCAATCCCTACAGACCACAAAACTTCTGTTCTGAGAGCGTCTGCCATCGTTCATGTGCTGATGTGAACCACAAGTGATTTTTCATGCAAAGTTCCAAAATAAGGTAAACAGCAAGTGCTTCAATACACCAGTTTTCATTAGATGGTTTCAAGGAATGCTACAGATAATTTTTTTTGTTTATTTGTCTTTTTTCCTTACCTCACACAAAAGCCTAGAAGGTAAGAATGAATTATCTAGTTTTATAACTGTGTAAACTGAGATATGAAGAGCCCAATGGTAACAGACCTTTAGAAGAAACCTAAGATAATAAGTTTAAGGTATGCATGTGCTTCAGTATTTTGCTGAATCAAGAATGAAATAACTGGGTCAAAGTCTCACAAGTGAGTCAGACTGTGACTCCCAACTCCCAGTTTCTCACTCTCTGAACATTGGGGCTATATGTGGAAGCCTGAAGCAATTTTATAAGAGGGATGCTAAATCAGTACTTGTTCTGTCTCCTCCATCTCCTGCATTTTGGTAAAGCGTGACTCATTTGGTAAATGGCACAAATTAGAAAAGCCAAGAGATGTTTTAAAAATACTTTAATTATTTTTTTTAGCCCTTAACTTAAAATCTTCTGTGAGAACTAAACCACCACAAAAGCTACACTGGGGCAAAAAGACTTTAGCATTTATTCTAAGCATATGGAAAATGGGCTTTTGTGGGAATTTCTAGGAGCAAGAGCTATGAAATAAGGCATATTCCTTCTCTTCGCTCATAAGGATCCAAGATGTTTTCATACTTCAAATTCATAGAGTGAGCTAGAGTTTCAGACATGATGAAGGTCTGCATTTTATAAACACTAGAGAACACTCTCTTAGCTTCATAAAATGACCTATAAATTGTACAAGATGGATTTGGGGAGAGGAGAGTGAGGGAGGTGGGTTACTATCAATTTCTTAGTAAAAATAACATATTATCTCCCATTTGAAATAAAACATTCCCATTTAGACTTAATACAGCACATTTGCTTGAAAAATATACATAGTTACCACTGACTTCAGGGGAAAACTGGCGAAAAATATTTCATGGAAGTTATCTTCAATCTGCTTCAGAAAACAAAGGCATTTTAAAGGTAGTGTTAATTCAACACGGGAAAGTTAAAAATATCTCACACAGAGAGAAATCTGATTTTCGTAATGCTTAGGCTGATTTTCAATTTTATGAGATATATGGCCTTAGGACAAAGCTTTGTCAATAAGGTCTCGCTTGCAGTGAAGCCTGGCAGTTTGACATCACAGGCTGTAAAGAAATATGATGTCACAAACAACAGTCTGACTTGATTGTACATCAAAAATGCACAAGAACAGCATGAGAAAGCAAAAGGTCTTGTACAAAACACAAATCTCTTTAAAAAATGTATGTGTGAATACAGGAGCAGCAGTGAAAAGTAAGTGAATGTATATTTTAAGATTGCTATGATTTCCCTTGTGTGAAAGGTCTTAGAGGTAAACTGAGAAAGGAACAGAAAGCATATTTCTGTTCTTTACTGCTCCTTATTCTCTCCTTAGTTTTAGGACTCATCCATACGGGGAAATTATGTTGTAAAACTATACCGCAGTGCTATCCATTCCCTGGGTGGACAATCCTACTCTAGAGTAAGAGTGGATTTTCCTGGTTAGTTTATTTTATTTTGTAAGTGGCTTAAGCTATACTAGGGAAAAAAAATCCACTATTACTCCAGAATAAGAACATCCATCCAGGGAATTTTAGCGGCACAGCTAACGCGGTATGAATTCATATCTTGCTTTTTATTAGTACGACTTCCCCTGTAGACACTGGCGTTGTGATGGAAGTCCGGGCACCGGGAATTCAATGGGAATTTCATCAATGCCTGCATTGGGGCCAGGAGTCTGCCCAGGATCCTTCCTCCCTACTTGAGATACAGCTAAGATGAAGTTTAGATTCCAGGGTCCTTCATTTCCCTTAGAGTACCTCACAAATCCTTCAAAAATCCTGTTTTTTATTTGAAAACTAAAATATGGGGGAGGGGGGTGGTGATAAATCACACCACATTTTTTAAGAGAAAGCCTGGCAATAGCTACCAATGTCAGAATCAAATTCTGCTTTCCAACAACCACACCAATGTCACAAAGTAATCAGGCATTCCATGCACTCTATAATCCCATAACGTTGGAAGGTGCAAAAGCTCTCCTGTACCAAACAAAATATGCCCATGTGGTGTGAAAATAGCTACCAGACATGGCTGGAGTTATGTAGGTATTGTGAGGAAGAAGTTACTGGGAGATCTGCATATGCAATAAGCCAATATATGGCCCTTGGAAATTAATAGCTGCCTTACAAAATACTTTCATGTACCCTCAGTGGTATTTTAAGAGACAGCAACTAGTTTTGCTATTGATATACCAGCATATATCATAAACATGGTTTTCATCCTGCCGTGCTCACTCTGAAAACTCCAGCACTCCCCAAGCCCACAGAGTGACCCACACATTATCCACATCCACGAGTGCTGCTGCCCACGGACTCAAGGAAGACGTTTTGGTGAGAGTGTCTTGACCAATAACCACCAAATACTTCAGTCATATGCACTAAGGAAACTGAACTGGGAATTTTCCTTGATGGAAATGGTAAAAGCATGCCAGAAATACCCTCCTTCCTTCAAAGGAGTCGCGTTAGTAAGTTAGACCATGGACACTACTGTCCACTGCTATAAATGCACAGTCCTAAGCTCTCCTACCCAAAGCACCTCCACGAATATCGATGAAGCAGCCCCCCAGGGAACACGAGCTATTGCACTTTTCATATCTAGGCTTATTATTCCTAATATCACAAAGATGCTTCCCTGAATTGTCCTTCTCCTGCCCAAATTCCCCCTCTGACCACATGTCTTTCTCTTTCTTGCTTTCACCTGTCAATCATGTTTACAGCTGAAATTTGATTTCTCTCCCAACAGTAACCTTAGATGAAATATTACCATAGGGGTCAGAACTGTCTGAACCTTGCCATAAAAGTTCGTTAACTCTTCCAAGACCCAATAGCTATTTGCTTAAATGTAACGAATTTTGCTGCTGCTTTTCTCAATAATACGTGACAGCACAACCACAAAATAAGGGAAGGAAGGAGCAATGAGCTGTCTTGAGGAGCAAGGCAGGTCCTGAGATGTACGTCAGGGAGAAAGCTTTTGCTTTTTTAGTATTTGGATAGCCAAGATTTATATCACTTATATATAATTTATTTAAATATAATAATTACATACATAAATTATGAGACTCAGGCAAGCTTTCCTCTCGGATTACTGAAATTAGAGCAGTTCCACTAAAAGCAAGGTGATGGAGTATGTGTGGCGCTTTTGCAACGAGAACACGCGGTTACTTCAGCTTAATCTAAAGAGGTGTCCGTTCCCATAACAAGCACATTAAATGCTAAGCCCTCCCAAAAAACAAGTGGTCTGATTTCTACCTTATTCACAGTGGTGTAACATAGAAAAAAAGAACTGCACAGCAGGCAAAATCATTCCTGTAAGCAAAAACTGCTCCTGGTGCTACTTAATGTATAGAGGACATGATACTTCTTCTGCACCCTGACTCAAATTTCAAATTAAAAGAAAAAGAAGAGAGAGAGAGAGAGAGAAGAAAAAAGAAAAAAGGTGAATTCTGTGAGCTAGTAAGATGTGGGAGCTTTTTATAAGGGGCCTGCCTGTCGACCCAGGTGCGTAAGCCGTACGGCAGCCTCTATTCTTAACTGAGATAGGAGGTTTCTTAATAAAAGTGACACAGGCATCTCTAGCACTGCAACCTTGAAGCTCATTCAAACCACTTAGTATCTTCTACAGTTGAGGTCAATAAAAATCAGATTCTATAGAAAAAAAAAAAGAAAAAAAAACACAAGGCAAACGCCTGTTTGAATCACGTAGGGGAAGTGACTAAAAGTTGCATCTCTGTATTGTCATTAATGGTACGTATTTTGGCAGTGTTGACAGACTGAGAGTACAGGGATTTCAAGAGGAAAACTGTACTGTGAATTAGGCATGCTGTGCATGTTAAATATGGGGGTTATGGAGCACAGGCTCCTGATTTTCCCTGGGATATGAGCAACATCTCCTGAAGCCCCATCCTTAATCCCCATAGCTGGTGTCTGACCGCTGGCATGTGAAGCAAAAGAGAGAAAACACCTGTGAAGGATCAGGCTGGAGCGGTGGCACACGGGACAGCTGCCGGGCTGGCACATGCATGGATTGGGATGGAGCCCAAGAGCTCCGGAAAGGGTCGTTGAATCCCCCGGTGCCATCCCGGCCCCGCGCGGGAGCAGGGAGCGCGGCGGGAACAGGGCACGCGGCTCGCGAGAATGAGAACATACCTTCTGTTTTGGCCTCAGGTGACAGGGATTTTCACATCACCGTTGCAGAAGATTCTCTCGGGTACCTAATTTAGTAAATATATTAAAATTATCATTATTAAAAATAATTTTTAACATTGGAAAACAATGTTAAATGGAAAACAATGTCTGTTGTTCTACTAATGTACAGAATAGAACTGCTTATAATTCAGATGCTAAATTAAGCTTAGAAAGTCTCTAATATTGTTTATTAGCTGCATCTGAGTGCAGAAGAATTTAACACAGCTTAAAATGAAACATTTATAGGTTGTTCATCTATGTTTTCCTTAGCATTAATAACAGCAGAATCTTACTTATCAATTACCTTTGAAAACATGTATTTTTACCTCAGCAGTGATTATCACCTTCTAAGACACACAAGTTTTTGTATTTTTTTCTTAATGATTATTATTAGCGGTGCTAATGTAATTGGCAAAATAATAATCAATTTCCATGCACACTCCATTATTTTTCAGACAGTAGTTTAATAACAGAAGCAGAGCTGTCATTTCTCCCTGCGGTTACTCACACTGTACAAATTCATACTGTCAACATATATTTAAAATCTAATTTAAAAAATTCAACATAGTTAGAATGAATCTTTGTACAATAAGTGAGATAAGTCAGCGAGTCAATCTATGTTTCTTTAATATATGTATTTTGTTGTGTCCCTTATATTTAACTTTCTCTCACTGCGTGTGTATATATATCTACACACATATACATATATTTTCTATAAACTGCCTGCAGGAATACTTCAACTTCATCCATATATTGTCAAAGTACAGGGTAATCAGCGCAAAAATAAAACACAAGTCTCATCTTTTTAATAAAAAGAAGCAAGACAAACTGAAGGGGCTCTTTTTTTTCAGCATTCTGCTTCCAGAGCAGCTCTGCAGTTTTTAAAGACGCCCGCTGCACATTTTGTGCCAGCTAAATTATCCCTCTTCCATGCACAGTGCCCTTTCGGCACCGCACGGAAAGGTATGGCATGTTTAAATACTCCCCGCATGCCTCTTAAAGCCATGCTTGCTTGCAGGGGGAGGTTGATATTCAGTTGTTTTTCCCAAGAAACGCTCGGCCGGCGCATCCCTGCGCATGGACGCACCCGCACATGGACGCTCACGGCTTTGCCTCCCCGGACACCCCAGATCTGTTCTGAGGGATCCCGGAGCAGGGAAAGCTTCTTTTGCCACAACGCCTGGCGTGCTGCCCGTGGGCTCTTAAAGCCAAGGACTCCTGGAGACCTTTGGTGTCCTTCTCCTGGAGGTGCCCGGGCTTGCAGGGTGCGCATCCACCCGCGGCCGAGAGCAGGGGTTCCCCAGCTCGCTGCCGAGCATCCCAGCAGAGATGCTTTTGCACTGCCGGGTTTAGCACTCCTGGCCTGGGAGGGGGACAGCCAGAACCAGGGCAGCTCGGCCGCGGCGGGAGCCACCGAGGCTCCTCGCGCCGGCGGGGCGCACAGATCCCTCCAGCACCTTTATTTAGCTATAGTTTATTAATAAGGAAAGAAGCTAGGAAACTGAGACGGCACCAAGGCAGCCAGAGACACTAAGCAGACTTATTAATTTCAGAAGGCTGATAACTCTCCTTCAGTTTATCTGACAGAGTTGGTGCAAGGGAGTTATATTTTAATAAGTTTTCTGCTCTATACTGTGTACTATTTTAAAAGGATTTCACAATAAAGGGAGCTGAAAAGCTGTGCTGTCTGTAGACCGTATCTACTAGAACATGAATATAGTATTTTAAACAGATTTAGTGGTGCAGTATCTCCTCCTCTACAATGACTTTGCAGGAGGAAACCTTATGGAAAGGAAAATCTGTTCACCCTCTGCCACAAAACAGTGAATCGCTTTGCAGACTCCAGCATCTCTTCCTACATACTAACAGGCTTTCACCAGTGAATTTGGGAGCAGTTAAGTTTCTGGGGAAAAAAGGAAAAGAAAAAAAAAAGGAAAAAGAAGCTGGATCCTGTTTAGCTCACTTGTGAGCTAATTTTCATTGCTGCTTATGTTTCACTGCAACAGTTCCAAATGCTGGAGGGAGCAGAGCTGTTTGCAGCCGAGAGCAGCGCGGCTTTGGAAGCTGATACCAGCAAAACTGAGTCTTACCCCATCCCCTTTGCATCCCGATACCGAGGCCAGGCCCAGGACTGGTGTTTTAGCGCAGGAGCAGCCGTCTCCAGGCCGCGGAGGGGGGAATCTGCCTGCTTTCCTTTAGAAAGGGCATTAAGCTTAACTGCATACACATGCTCAGAGAGACACCCAAATAGATTTGGGAAACTCAACCTTGGAAAAGCTTCGGTGCTTCTCTGCTTCAGTTTGTTTAAAATTCATGAAATGTAAATCCCTTCCCCACCCCCAGCTCTGCTCCCTGCAGATACCTCGGGGCCTGATCCAAAGCCTCATTAAAAAGTGCGGCCTTTGATTTCAGTGGGCTTTAGAGCAGACTCCAGGTGAGCACAGGTGAGAGAGGAGGGAAAGAAAAGAAAAGAAAAGAAAAGAAAAGAAAAGAAAAGAAAAGAAAAGAAAAGAAAAGAAAAGAAAAG
>JAUBOD010000974.1:1337568-1350679 GCA_032353885.1 Nothura maculosa | reverse complement strand
GTAGACCTTTCGCGCGTGTGGCGTCTGGAAAAAGTCCTCGACGGCCACCGTTAGATAAACTGACCTGCGCATCGCCTCCGTAGCTCAGGTGGATAGAGCAAGGGCCTTCTAATCCCTAGGTCGCACGTTCGAGTCGTGCCGGGGGCACTGTGGAAATAGCAGGTCAGCATGGTGGCGTGGCTTGACACCGCCTCGTTATGGGTCGACGCCCAGAGTCGCCTTCAAACTCAAACCACGGAGGTGCCCGATGGCCCAATACGACCCGGTCTTGCTCAGCGTCGACAAGCACGTTGCGCTCATCACGGTCAACGACCCGGACCGACGGAACGCCGTCACCGACGAGATGTCGGCGCAGTTGCGTGCGGCGATCCAACGCGCCGAAGGCGACCCCGACGTACACGCCGTAGTCGTGACCGGGGCGGGCAAGGCCTTCTGCGCCGGGGCCGACCTGAGTGCGCTGGGCGCCGGGGTCGGCGATCCAGCCGAGCCGAGATTGTTACGGCTCTACGACGGTTTCATGGCCGTCAGTAGTTGTAATCTGCCCACCATCGCCGCGGTCAACGGCGCGGCTGTGGGCGCCGGACTCAATCTGGCGTTGGCCGCCGATGTGCGCATCGCCGGACCGGCCGCATTGTTCGACGCCCGCTTCCAAAAGCTGGGACTGCATCCAGGTGGCGGCGCAACCTGGATGCTGCAGCGAGCGGTGGGTCCGCAGGTCGCCCGTGCGGCCTTATTGTTCGGCATGTGCTTCGACGCCGAATCCGCTGTGCGGCACGGCTTGGCGCTAATGGTTGCCGACGATCCCGTCACCGCGGCGCTGGAGCTGGCCGCCGGGCCCGCAGCCGCCGGGCCAGCGTTTTGTATTATTTTTTTTTCCGACTGGGCTTTATGGGAATATCGATAGAATTAAAAGTTACTTGTAATTCCGTGATAAATGAGATGTCTCCCGTAAGTAAGATTAAGTGCGGGGCTATAAAGTTGTTTATCTGAAAAGTAATTCTCAGCAACCTGACTTCTGACACTTGGTCATATATTAAACCGGCGTCTTGAACGTTGTACTTCAAGTCCTTCCTCGCTACCCTCGCCCCGTCCCTTCCTCCTTGCAGTTTGCTATTTATAACCGCGTGCAGGGTATGGATTCGTACGTGCAGGCGAGTCTCTGGGTAATTTTTCACCGGCTGTGAAAACCATCATTTGCAATAGCCAAAGAATCTCTGCTTAGGAAACAGCACTTGGCTAGTGGGTTTGCGCGTGGATCACATCTCCTGGCTATGCCATTACCAGCGCGCGCCAGCACTCACATCTGCAAGTCATAGAGCAAGCGCTGCGCCCGACAGCGAGGAAGGTAGGTAGGGCACGCTGCAAAGTTAGGACGGCAACGGCAGCTGCGCAGCGTCCCAGACAGGGCTCTGTAAAGCTTGCAACGCTCCCAGCATCGCTCCAACACTGAGGTTTAGTCCTGCACAGCCCCAGCACTCTGAGTCCTGCTCATCTGCTGCGTTTACTCGCAGCCTGCGAATCCCAACCAAGTTAAGGCAACTTCTCTGCTCGGGCTGCTTTCCTATTCCTCCTCAGTGCTGGAACCAACAAACTCACAGGCTCACGGCATAAACCCCCACAGGACCGTCCAAGTCTCTCTGTTTCTTCTTTTCTTGAGCAAGATGAATGTGATGCTGTATATCCCTTAACATTCTCACCTATGTGAGACATAAAACGCCTGCTAATATTTTCAAATGAAAAGGGTACTGCTTTCCAGAATGTGCAATTGTAGTATTTCACTTGCCTGCTTGATAGATGTCTCTGCAAATGTGTCTTCAGCCCCATAAAATAGTTTGTTTGGACATGGGTGCTCCAAGCTCTACATTTGCAAACCAGTAAATCTACTGAGTAAACTCTGAACTATAGACAAAGCGCATGAAATTGTGTGAGCTAATGGGTGCCGGCTCTTAATTGATACCAATGTAAGCAACTGCTGCAAATTAAATTGCAGCTCTGACCTACCAGAACGGCAAGCAAAATTATTAGTTGTACAATATTGTTCTTGGGCGATTATTACACAGAACTGCCACACCAAAATGTCTCTAGTGTTCAGCAAACCAGAGAGAAAAAGATTATTAGCAATTTTTGGATAACCTTCAGAAGCAACACTCTCCTCCCTACGCTATATAATTCTCATTTTAGCAGTATTTTTCTTTATTATTTGGCTATTCACAATGGGTGTCTAAACATTTACAGTCCTCCATTAGCAGCGCTTCTCCGCTAACAATCACACACTTTCATTCCAATTAGGGCTATTCAGTCTCCCGCTTTTCCGCAATCCTGGCAGGCCCAATTCCCCAGCGCGCTCCCCTTGCCCGGCTCCGCGCGCCAGGATCCTGCCCCGCGGCCGGCAGCGGCGCCAGGCCCGCGAGCGCCCGGCTCGACGGGCAGCCCTGCGCTGGCGGTGACCATGGCAGTGATTCCGCGGCAGCCGCCCGCGCGGGGGCTGTGACCCCGGAACGCGCCGCATCGGTGCGGGGCTCGAGCCGGTGGCGTTCGGCGCAACTCGCTGCAACTTAACACGAGGTGTCTTTTGTTTGCCCTGTGGCTCGTTGTGTGGTGCAGAACTCAGCCCTGTCCAGTGGATTTCTCCCGTGAATCCCAGCAAATTCCCCGCAGGAGGACTTCTCCAGAGCACCCTGCTCTGAAAAGCATAAACTGCTCTTAGGTGCAGTGCTAGATAAATCCTTTTAACAGTCTTCAGATCAGTTAACAGGGTAAGTAAATCACCTATCACCGTTAGCAGATTTATGGGAGAGAATTAATAGAATCAGACGAGATAATCTGGTAGGAATAAAATTGCTGAGGAAACAGCCTTGCCTTATATTTGAGGATATGGAACAAGAGTCTGATTACTAGGAGTCATTATGGATTGGTGAATTCTGAGCTAAATCATCATAAGGGTAATTTAGTATTAATTCTTTTCTCTTTAAACAACTCACAGACACAAATAAAAGCCTCGCTCTCTTTGAAGACACATTCTTTATATATTTTTATTGGATGTAATTTACTATTTGCATTACCTGTATTTACTTCATAATAGAACATTTTGCATTCAGATTTATGTAATACATTATGCTTGAGAATATATTTCTCCCTTATTAGCATAAATAGTCACTTACCTCATGAATTACTAACAAAGTTTATCTGCAAATACAGGTATTTTTTTTATTAAGTGGAACACAAACATATGTACAATAAATTCTGATTTGCCAGTGGTATTGGAGAAACATGTAACCATCCTGTACCAAGGAAGAGAAGGAGAAGCCAAGAACTAGAACCAATTGATTTATATATATCTGACAGTGATTTCTTCTGTCAACAGTTTGTTTATTTTTAATAAAGAATCAGTGACTAAAAGGTTTCCTTTAGAAGCAGCAGAAGAAAAGGGATCTCAGGAATGAATTCGTCTCTGTGCTCCCTCAATAGTTTTCTGAGGGACTTGGATAACTGAGGTTTTGGTCCTGCAGTCTTCACCTCAGCTGACTTCCATTCAGGGAAGTGCGTGCTGCTCTACACTCACTTGTAAGAACATTTTTCTCTCTTAATCCTGTTTTTATGTTCAGCTTCAAATCCAGATAATCAATATAATTTAGGCCCATCTTGCAGTACTAATTCGACATTACTTGTGCCAAAAAAAAAAAAAAGGCACTATTGACTTCAAGAACTGCAGGATTGAATCCTTGATCCCACTGAAACCAATGACAAAACCTGTATTGATTTCAAGGGAAGCAGGATTGGGTCCTTGATGTTAGCAATTTGTTTATGTCAAAAGGTTGGCGCTGCAAAAAATAGAAGACGTCAGCAGCTCTGCTGGCAGGAAATCAGGTCTGCTCCCCCAAAGTCAAAGGCAAAATTCCCAGTTAGCTGGTGATGGATCTCCTTTACACTGGGGTTTTATCAGCCTGATACGTACTGTGTGCTAACGTGCATGTATGTTTTGTCTGGATGCGTAAATCAAGTCCTCCCGGGAGCGCTCAAATGTGCATATCTATAAATGCAGCACAGCTAAACGAGCTACTTCTGCCACTCTGGGTTTTTTCCTGAGCCTGGTACAATCCATTTCAGTGGCTCGAGTGTTCTGCCCCTTCCGCATCTAATACTGCTCTTTTATTTTAAGGCTGAGAAAATCTTCCTTTTAAACTCACGCTGAGCATCAAATTGGACTCCACTTGCAGCTGAGCATCTTGGCTGTCTTTTCCTTCCCTCTATCAGCTTCAGTGTATTTTATGATGTATTCTCTGTTAATGAAACTTGCTTCTCTTCTCTCTTCTCTTTCCAGTTTTTGCATTATCGAAACCACCTGGCTCGCCACCTTTGAAGATCTCTTAAAACTGACAAAAGGAGAGAAAAAAAATGTTTTCCTTTCTTATACAGTGTCCTATTTGGCCAGCCTGCACACAGTATAAATGCACCACCCCTATTCGTTTTCATTTAAAGTTTCCCTAGTTAAATTAGAAAAAAGAGTTTGAAAAGACACGCTAAAGCACACATCTTAATTGTTTTTGTTGTAATATTCCTCAGTTTTCCCCTCAGCATCCGCAAGGGCTTGCTTTTCACCTTAGGGATTGTGAGGTATTAACAACCGCCTTGACTTCATTCCCTTTGAAATGCCTGAGAGCCACTACACGATGATACAGCATCACGCTACACCTGAGAGCGTGAATTTATTCCAAGTACCCTGAGTCAGAATGAAGTGGCTGCCTTTAGCAATCAGAATATTTTCATAGCTTGCTTATAATGCTCGTAAAATATTAGAATTGCTCTGAATAACTTTGTACGAGCCAGAAATATTTTCTCTAGCTGAAAGGAAGACGGCACAGACGTGCAGCTGAGCAGCTACGTGCGGCTCTCCAAGGGGCGCCTAAAGGTTGGTGTCACGAGGTCTCTGCTGTGCTCCCTTTACGATGCATGTCCTAGTTTACTAATTTTCAAGAATGGCTTTTCCCTCAATTTAAAAAAAATCAATAAAGAGATTTTCATGCCCCAAATCTATTTATCTAAAAGAAATAAAACCTAAAATGGTAATAAAGATTTTTATCAAGCTTTACGGTGGAATTTATCATTTATAACTTGAACGATCATGTTATGTAATGTGGTATTTGCTCTGGGATTAGCTGAAGTGGGTAAATAGAGAATCTGGTAAAAAATCGTGCACCATATTTATCTGAGAAGTCCCCAGAAACTGAAAACTAGCCTTAGTTAGACAAGGAGAGGAGAGAAATATATATCTGAGCTGTCTCAGCAATGTCCTGTGATATGTATACTACCTTTTATCTATTTTTGGTCCAAAAAAAATAATTGCTGCTCCTCTACCTTTAGCTCTGCATTAAGTTGTTTCCACACTAACAAATAGTCACAGAGATAGCATGAAAAAAAAGGGATTTTTTTAAAGTTCTGTCTTTTCCTAAAGTCACACATCAGTAAGTGCTGAGGAAGACACAGTTGCTGACTGATGCTTTGCCATTTAACTGTAAAGGTTCTGATGGGCTTTCTGAGCTCAAAGTTACCAAGTCGAGTAAATTTTTAACAAATCAGTGATTTAATGTCTTGAAGCGAGACAAGGCACCGACTCATTAATTTCTGCTGATAAACTGTGCTGCCCGTGGTGGGCTGCCACGCTCCCCGTAAACACTAAAATACGGTAACTGCTTGCAGTGACGGACAGCACAAGGTCCTTGGCTCACACGACCCAAAAAGGCTCATTCCAACAGCAAAAGGTGCCGGGGTGCTCAGTGCTATCCGCACCAGTGCAGTCAGTCGCAGTGCTGGGAGGGAGGTGTAAAGCGACGGTGATTCCGAGCGGGAATTTTTCCACCTTGGCTGCGGGAGGTACAAGGTTAGAGCAGTCAGGACGGGAGCGTCTGCGGCACCAGGGAGAGAATCTGGGAGTGCCAAGGGACACGGGCTGCAGCCCAAGCGAGCGCGGCGCCTACTGCTCCGCAGCCAGGCCTCCCTATATCCCCGGCAAAGGGGCCACGGATGGGCCCGCGCGCCGCGGATGCCGCGGACGTGATGGGAGGCGCAGGGGGAAGGGAGGTTATGGGAGCGAGGCAGCTTCAACCCCAAGCCCGGGTGAGCTGTGCACCTGGGAGCACGCGAGGATCCTACCTGACATCACCTCCAACCTTTAATTATGGGGCTGAATGTGGCCCAACCTGCCCATCCTGCGAGCGAGCGAGCGTTACTCAGCAGCTTTGGCAGGAGGAGGTGTGAATGAGCGCTAGACAGCTCTGGAGCCAACACCTTCCCCGGGAACGGGCAGGAGCAAAGGCTCAATCCTGGCAGAACCCCAGGGATGGGGACGTAGCCGTCCATGGATCCTCCTTCCTCTCATGTCCCTCCATAACTGGCCAGGCCCCCTCCCATTCCCTGAACATTATGGCCAAACTCCACCCAATGCCAAGGACATCGGGTTGGCTTTCAGTGTCCAGAGCTTGGACACCACCCTCATCTTGACTACGTAGATAGAGCAGCATCTGTCAGGAAACGTATACAAAAACAGTAGGAGTGCCAGCAATGGAAACTGTAGCCTTCTAATCAGCTACATTTGATTTGGTTTGATATATTTACATTTTTTTTTCTTCCCCCACGTTTGGCAAACTTGTTATTTTTCCACAGAAATGAAAACAACCTGCAATTTACTGGATTGCTTTATAGAGCCTTGGTACAAAGAAGTATATGTCATGATGACATCTGATATCTTTCAGTCACATTTATTGTCTTCAGCAGGAGAGAGATGGAAAGTCTTATGCCCCTTTTCTTTCCTCCTTCTCCTCCATTACAATTAGCTGACTGCTATGGGAGCTCGAGGCAGATCCAGTTCAGCTTTGTCTCCATCCGGAGCCTGGGTCATTCAGAAACTTTAATCCTGAACTAAAAGGAAATGATAAAAATACCCATGAAATTAATTTTCACACCTGCAGTTGGAATTAATAATGGCAACCGGAGTGGCATCCTATTTCAGCTCCCTTGAGGTGACTAACAGGCCTGGTCATTAATATAATACCAACCACCAGAGGAATTCACTGTCTGAGGGATCTACCATGAAAAACCAGCGATCCCCAGAGCTATGCCTGCCCAATGGAAAAACAGCTTTGAGTATTAGTCATTTTATCACAAGACTATATTTTTTGTACCATGAGATTTGCTCTCTGATATTAAAAGAGGACAGAATGGCAGCATTCGGCTTGGCAATTTGCACATAAATTTTGATTATGTTTAAGCTTCCTCCTTTTTAAAGGATGTGTGTAAATGACTAAGTGCAATAAATGAAGTCTGTAAAATGTGGGTTTTTTTTTCCACGCAAAGTTCTCATGCACTTACTGCTACTTGCACCTAGAACCACGGCCTGCACACACATGGGCAAGAGGGACACTAGTGCTTCATCTCGGTAAGGGAGCGGTCTATTATTAAAACACGTCTCGAATCTTTCCCGGTTCTGCTTGTGCCTTAATTGCGAGGGATGAACCGTGCCAAGTGTCTGCTTCACCCGGCTGGGAATCACCCTCCTGCCACTGCAATTCCGCAGCCTTCAAAGACGACACGCGGCGCTCAGACTATAAAGCCAAGCGCCTGCTCTGCGGCTCTGAGCTGCCTTCAAAAGGCATTTGCCTCCGCCGGAGGAGCCGCGTTAGTACTGCGGGCAGGACGCAGGGCACGCATGCACTTCAATCCTCTGGCCGAGCCGTCTTCCAGAAAGAATCTATTTAATTACGTATGTTTAATCCTTCCCTAATGCACGTGAGATGCTGCAAGCACTGAAATGCAACCACCAATTTCAGCGTTTTTCTCCTCTGCCCTCAAGAGCAGCTTTGTTCTTGAGAAGCAAGGCGCCCTATCCTGCACCCCAGGAGCCACGTGCTGGGCTGCTCGCAGGGCGCTGCGCGCACGGGGCTGCAGGGCCTGTCCACAGCTAAACAGGTCACTGCAAAAAGCTGCAGGTGACTCTGCAGAGGCCATGGAGGACCTCGGATTTTAAGTGTCAAGACCAAGATACCACATATGAATGAACCCTAATATTTGGTTGCAAAATACTCTTGGTGTACAGAAAAATATGCACCCCTATGTCAACCCACTGCAGCAGCTGCCAGCTGTGGTGGTGTTAACCTCCTCTTCCTTTTCTACAGCTAAGGCAGACGCGTAAATGCTGCTGTCACAACTGCTGTTTTGGTTCCCAAGGGGCTGTCCTTCCACCTTCCCTGGGCGGACTCTTTGTTCGAGCAGGGTCTCACTCTGGCCGAGGGCAAGGAACCCCCGGGAGCTCCTGCAGCGCCTGCTTGCAGCACAGCAGCGACAGCGCCGCAGATGCCATCTCAGCCGAGTGCTCGTACAGGATTTCCTCATGGAAAAAAAGAGCTCGGTTCTGGGCTTCCTGTGGCTTTTCTGATAGATAACTATACATTCAAAATGATCTTGAAGCTCATCTTGGGGTCAGAAGTACAGGCATGAAAAGAGGGCCTTTCTGCATGCATGGAAGGACTCGTAGCTCCCACCAACGCCTTCCCTCCACCTGCTTTAAGGCCTCCACCACCAGCCTCCTCTTTTAGCCTGGGACAGCAGGACACAAGCAGGGTTTCTAACCAGGTGCATGAGCTTTTTCATAATTTTAAACATAAAAACATCTAGCCAGCCTCCTGCAGTGTGAGAAGGCACAGGAGACCAGTGGACATCACTGCAAGGGGGCACTCGTCCAAAGCTACAGGAGAAGCCGACAGATCTCTTCTCTTCTTCAGCCACTTGTCCTACAGACAAAACCTGTTAGAGGGACATCTCTGTGTCAGCAACGCCACAAGACTGGAGCAGTCACCCTGTCCTGCTGACTTCCAGAGGAAACGTGGTTCAAGCCTGATGTGATTTCATTTTCTGGATCGTTGTCCTACAAAACCTGGGATGGGAATCTGCAAGCTACCACCAACACTGCAGGGATGATGATGATGACTTTCAAGGTAGTTTTATTGATGCTGCTCAAGAATTTTGCCTCATCTGGGGTCGGATAAAAGCACAGGACATTTTTCAGCATTTGGCCCTTGGGAATTTTAGCTAATAACTTCCTTTCCTTCCTCTGTTTCATAAGTCCCCTAAATAATATACTGGGAGGTGTGAGAATATTGCTATGACATCATCAGAGCTGTAGAGATCAACTCCAAACTTATTCAGAGGCTTAGAGTGGTTAGGGCAAAGGCAAAATTACAAAAATAATGAAAGTGAGGCCTTGCCATGGGTTAGAAGAGTTACTGTCTGATTGCCTTTGGCTACCACCCTACCTAAATCACGTGCCATGGAAGTTTAATGAAGCTTTTCCATTAGGTCAAAGTACAGACTGCCCTGTGTCTCTCCTGCAGGGTGGAAGGATTGCACCACCTTTGCTTTCCTGGACGACCAGGACGGCCACTCAAGGACCGCACAGGAAACCTAACATCTGTAACATAGAGCAATTACAGCCATTCCAACCACAGCTGAGCTTGGCTCATTTATGAGCAGCGCGCAATGAATGTTGTATCAAGACTGTGATGATCCGACGGTTTTAGGATTAAACCTTTCAAAGAATAGGAGACATTGATACAAAATTGAGGTGCCACAGAAAAGGCCAGATGTTCAACTTTTAGGTCTTTACAGGGCATGCAAATTTTTTGCATGACTGAATGTGCATATTACCCATTGATGTGATCACTTATGCATCCAGCTCATCATCTGAATAGGCAAATACCATATCTTCTCCAGCAACTATACTCAGAATTTAATGCAAAATTCATTCTTTTTGAAAATCAGTCCCCTAAAACACAATGGTAAATCATCCACGATCAACTGATATGAAGAAAAATGCTGTACCCTTCTTCTGGGCTCTGTTTTTTTCTTTTTTTTTTTTTTTTTTTCCTTCCCTAGAAAATGTCTCCACCTTCATATTGAAAGACAGAATTATTATTTCTTTCTCATTCACCCTGCTTCACTGCTCAGCAGCTCCCACCCCACATTAGGCTCCATTATGTTAAATTCTAGAGTGGCCAAAGAGTTAAAGTAGGAGACAACAAGCACAAAAGCAGCCATGGACCACAGGTAACCCTGGACACAGCACCACCCTGCAGGAGTTCTGCCTTCCCAGGCGGAGCTGGGGTGAGTCAGGACGTCCTGGGAGCTCACAAGGGATGTTAGTGCTGGCGCTTCTCACACCGCTGAATCGTGACTATTAAACACACCATCCTCTCTTGTGCGAGATGACACAGCAACCTTCCTGTAGCCAGCGACAGCGAGACGTGCAAAAATGGGGTTTTGATCTCTAATGAGGAAAATACCTACAGTTCTGCTTGTTCCTTTTTTAAAAAAGATTTTTCCCTTAACAGAAGTAAGAACAGGCGCCCAGCAAGAGCCGGGGCTCAGCTCTGCCATGGCATCCAGCCTTGGCTGTCGTTTCCTTGCTCATTTCCTTTCCAACCATGTGATGTTTATAGCTATGGGGTTTGTATAAATGGGGCAAATTCAATTGTGGATGACATATAACACAGTATAACTATAACATACGTGAAATGCACTTTACATTCGTGTATCAGCTTATTAGCAGGCAGTACTGATCTTAACGGGAATTGCTTAGATTCCCATCTCTAGGCATCCCTAAGTCAGTCTGGTATGGAAATATGATTTCCATTCATATTACACGACCCACCGTATTCAGCTGTTCTCTGCTACACCACGACCGGTGCCTGTAAGAAAAGCCGTAGGAATGCAAACCTGCACCACGACCGGCCTGCAAAGCAAACGCTTGCCGAGGAGCCACAACGCCCTTTCCCTCGCTACGAACACACGAGCTGCACTGGGTGCACGAGCAGCACGGCCGCAGTTGTGGTGCCACAGGGCATAAATCCCGTCTCAGCCGAGCGAGCCGGGGACCCAACCTCTCTCCTGGGCCACCTCTGTCCCGGTCACCTGCATCTTCCTGCATGTGCCACCCAGCAACCTCCAGCTGGCCTTTCCAGTGCCCTTTGCAGGGCCATACCAACAGCTCTCTTTTCTAAAAAGATATAGAAATTCTGGATCTGCGTCAGTTCTGCGATCCCCAGCGCAGTAGGGAAAAGGATTTTTAATGAAAACCAGCTTCAGTTGTGAATATTTAATACAGTGCCCAAGTGGTAACAGGATGATAAAGTTTTGATAGGCCTGGTATTGGCTTTTATTTTTTTAAAGGGGAACTCCTCGCTCACTAACGGAAAAAGCATTTTTAATGCCAACATCAATATAAAGTGCTGCTGGGACTTTTATATCATTTCAATATCAGGCCTGTGTTCAAGAAGCACAAATAAATGCACTGTTCACAACCATTTGATATTATAGCTGAAGAGCTTTCAACAAGCTCTTACCATATTTTTATGCACAAAGTATGATCTGGAGGCTGCAGAAGGAAAATGAGGGACCTGGAGGGGAGGGGCAGCTTGTTTTTAATTTATAGACCCTAGCTGAAATGTTTAAGAGCAATCTTACCAGGGTCACAACACGGCGCATGCATCAGGAGATTTTGCAAATAGAAGAATTTCTCTTTTTTTTTTTTTTTCTGGTAGTATCAATAAATTTGTTTGATGCATTTCAAATGTTCAATTAAAACATTATGTTAGCACATTTACTGTAAGTGATAAAAACACTTTGGAGGTGGTCTTAAAGCAATTGGTGGCTCTGAAATTGCTAGACATGCACTGGTAAATCAGATACAAAGTCCATAAATTGGAACGATTCTCTTTCAGGCCTGTGCCATTTTACAGATATTAAAGCTGCTTAATTTAATTCCTCAGTAATGTGGAATGTGTACAGCAGCTGATGTGACTTCTTCAGACTGATTGTTTAAGGTCATATAAACTCAGGCCTTCAGAGCACAGGATACAAATTCCCTCTTATATTAATACTGTTTATAATTCAGTTCCCTTTCAATCCGTTAATCAGAAAAGAAATGTTTATTGTGTGATATTGCTGTAAAATAAGTAGGAATTGTAACGAGTATTTCAAAGCACAGAAAAAAAATGTAAGTCACAGCTACTTGTACCAGCAGCCTGCTCTTTTTAAGCAGGTTTGTTCAACTTTAAAGGCAAACGTGTTTGAAATGCAATTTTATATATGGAATGGAACTCTGTTTTATAAGGTACAAAGAAGAACTCATAGCTAATGGAAATTCTTCCTTGCAAATGACTCCTACTGTTGTTCAGGAAGCAGCCATCCTGCATTTACTACATGAAATCCATACCCAGCTCAAGTCAATGGGACTTCCAGTACTTACTCCCATTAGGAGGAGGGCTCTTATTTTTAGGAATTGCATGGGTAGCATCTTGAGCAAAATGCAAGGAATAGCATTTGCTGCTCCACTGTTGTTTTAATACCTGTATTCAAAACACATTGGTAATAAAAGCTTCAGAACAAATTATTACGATTGGCTTCTTTGCCTATGTCAGAAATCTTTACCGAATCAAATTAATACAGAATATAAATATCACAATTAGATTTCACCAAGATGAACAAATAATGAATCTTTCTTCTTCAGCTAAGAAAGTAGATTTTCTTCAGAAACCTCTGAGTCAGCACTTCCTGCAAGATGAACCTTTTTCCCCTTCCCCCAACAGTGTCAATAGCTGAGAAGTCAATGATTTCCAAGGATGTCACGGATAACTTGCAATAGGAAAGGTAAAAGTTCACTCATTTTGATGTGTACATAACCCATTTCAGTCATCTTTAACAATATGTAACATGAAAGTCTTATCATGGAAAACTTGACTAAATGTCATGTTTCCTACTCGTAAAGAAGCCATGTGACAAGGCTGTGGTGGGATGCATGAGGTGAGCAAGCTCCATTGGGCTAAATGCTTTGGAAAGCTCCATGGCTGTGGTGCCCATTCCCAGCCAGGAGCCTTCCAGGGATGCACACGCAGGTTTCTGACACAGGTTTCTGCTCCGTTCTCTGCTTCTGCCCCGTGCCTAGCACAACCCAGCCCTGGCTAATGCAACCGAGGTGCAGATTGCACATCGTGATGCAAGTCCTAAAGCCATGGTCTGCAGCACATGCTCATGGGAGCGATGGCAGAAGGGTCTTGGTGAAAAT
>JAUBOD010000974.1:1291919-1308462 GCA_032353885.1 Nothura maculosa | reverse complement strand
AATGATCAAAATACTAAGGCAAGATTTATGTCTTCAGTGCAATAATAAATACACCAACTCCGTTTCACTGCAGTCTTTCCCTGTGTCTGTCTAGTGCTTGCTATGTTGAGCAACTCCTACTACTGGAGATGAATAAACTGTGCCCAGTAGAGAACCGAGCAAAACTGTGCAGGCAAAAGAGACAAGATGACTTTTGACCAATGTTTAAAATAAATATAGCAAAAAAATAGAGTTCTGAGAATAACGTTCATGCCTGGAGATGGATTCAATTTAGGGTTAATCTGGGTTTTGAGGCTTGAATGAGAAAGTTAATTAAGACAAGGACTGTGTTCAACTGCAGTGAAATCTGCAGGAATTTCAGACCCTCCTCGCCAAAACCTCCTAAGAATCACTGTTTTCATGAGATTATATGTATAGTATATACAAATGGAAGCAGCACATATGCGCTCCTCCAGGCTTGGAAATGACTTAGAACCAAAAAATGAGAGTTCAGATTTCAAAATCTAGCTTAGCTCATTCTTCCCTAATGTTAACAAATTCAAGAAAGAAAAATATATTAAAACATTATGAAAGTGCGAGAAAACAGATTTAACGTGAACCATGGATAGATGGTGATTCTTTACCACTGGCCCCTGCCTGTGGCCTATTTAACTTGCTACTAGTAAACATGGTCTTCTGTCAGTCATAAATTGCTCAGCAATGTGATATATTGCTGGAAAGCACTTGGAAAACTCCCCGGACTAAAGTGGCAATTTAAAGATCTAGTCTTACAAACAGCAGTATCTTAGCCTGTAGCATATAAGAGAATCTTTTTTATGATTTTTTGAGCAGAGGTACCATTCCTTTACAGGGTTATTCAAGTGGCTTAGAACATTTTTGATCCAAATCAAGTTAATTTTTAGCTTCTCTGAAAATCTTCTGAAACATTTCCTTGAAGACGAAGATCCTGTTACACGCTGCATATTATGGAAATTAATAAAGCTAATGAAATCAGGTGCTGTTGGTTCACATGTCACATCAGTCACACATCTCCTTTTAGCTAATTTGCACAGGTTTTGAACCTACTTCTCACTTACACAAAAGTCTCACTCTGGTAGTTTAAGAACTCCAAGTATGAAAAAGAATCCATTTTGTGATGTATCATAAAATATCTAATAGCAATGAATGATTACAGTTGCAAGAACTATTTTGGCTGGAATCGTGCTGGTTCCCTAGGCCCAGGATTAACACCCCTTTCCCTGTGTCTGAAGAACGTAGCAATTGCCAGGATCCTGCAACCAGCAGTGACTAAAACCAGATGTTTCAGCACAAGAAACCTCTCATTAGGCTCACAGGGAACAAGCTTGGAGAAACTGGTTTGCCTGTTTGTTTTTTATTTGTTTTCACAAAGGGGAACGCAACTGCACCTGAGTGCAAATGCAAATTGGGTTTTTTGAGTTTCATGTTGATACAGCAAAGCCTAAAGGAAATGACAAAAATACCCAGCCAACAAACATCCTTACTTAGTTTGTGGTTTTGGGCCTAAACTCCAACCCTTGAGGCTCACTGATGGCAAGTTCACATTAGACATTCTACCCTTTGGAAACTGCAGTAAAACTCCCAAATTGATGAGGCCTGGTACACCTCAAATTTCATTCTGAAGGACTTGTGTGCAGTAACCTTCATAGGCAGGTATTAGTTTAAAAACATGTTGTTGCGACATTAAGAAGCAAGCGATGATAAGTTAGAGCTCTCAACACACCACGGGCACGCGTCTTCAAGTTGGACAAGTTCTTAAACAGCAGCAGCCAAACAGGAGAACACGCGGCGCGGCTCCGGCAGTGCCTCGAGTGAAAACACCACCCAAAATAAGAAAGACGGCCGGTTGTGTGTATTCTGGCTGTAGATAAAAGAGCCTACCTCAGAAACCAGGAACGAGGCAAAGCACCTCGGTGAAGCTTTGAAAGTCAAGGCCTTTCTGGAGGCCCAGTCACGGTGAGGCCCCTCCGAGACACATATAATGAATGAAGGGCTACCACTAAGCACACAGTAAACAGCCAAAGTTTTCAACCACAAACACATTCTTCACTACCACTTTTCCTCATCTTTTATATGTATATGGCCATCATTTTAACAATAAAGATATTCTGGGAGGACGGGGTATCCCTGCCAATAGCATTATCTGCTGAACTTCATGCAGGGCACTTCACCTGGCCCACGCCATGGTGTCCAAAGCACAAAGTGGATTCTTCCTGGAGGGTTGCAAAAGAGAGATGATTCCTGAATAATCCAGAAGGATCTCAATTATGCTGAATTCAAAATCCTAACATGCAGAGGAAGAGCCCCTACTTCCTACCTGCCAAGTTAACCACAAGCCAAGTCACCAAGACTTGATTAGAGCAAGAAGACGCTCACAAAATAGTGATCCCAGAGAGTTTATGCATTCTCTCCATGAATAATCCAATGCATCCCCCTCTAACACATCCCGGTCCAACATTATATTCTACATCTGGATTCTCGCAGCTGGAAAGGTATATTCAGATATGGCACGACAAAACAGCGCCTAAGAGCACTCCAAGTATCAGTGAGATTTAATGGCTTTTCTTTCTTTTTTAAGTCAGGGGCTTTTCCATTTAAAAAACAAAATTCCAGTGAAATAACAAGTGCTTAAAACAGGTATTATTTATTTTTAACAGAATAAAAGAGCCCCTACAGTATTTTGAAAGAATGTCTGTTTTATAGGTCTGCAGTGATAACATGTTGGAAGTAACTAACAATTATGTTATTTTTGTCCTCACTAATAATGCTCAGGGAGCAATTGATGTTTCTTTTAGAGTTAATAAGAAACATTTGCAGCAAAAGCAGGAACTGTGGAGATAAAGCAATTGGCAAGAAATAGTATGTTTAAATACCATAAAACAGCCAGTATCCAAACAGGTGTGAGATAAAGTGGTATAAATAAACTACTCTGTATGCAGCCCATCACACAGCAGAGTTGTGTAAAAAAAATGCATGAAATAACTTCACTCCTATTGAGGCAAAAATATAACAAAAACCATCCCTGTGTTTCCTAATTAGCCTTAGCAGCTGAGAAAACATTTCTCACATGGAAATTTCTAAAAGTTAAGAGTTGTTCTATAAAAATGAAAAATGAACAAAAAAAGCCATCAGACAGTCAAGTCTTTTGGAGAAGTCGTATCTGGATTTGGGAAACCTCTTTACCAGTCAGACCTCTCCACAAGTTAAAACCAGCTATTCCACACTGGCTGGTGGCACTGCAGTAACTAGGTGACGTCTGCGTTATTTTTCTTGGTGCTGCTTTCACAAATACATGGACGTTTGCCCTTTCTTCATCCAAACATTTGGTTGCATTAAGGATTGTTTGGTTTAGATTAAACATTTTCTTTTCTTTAAGACTAGTCAAATGCAAAGTAAATCAGCACTAACAGACAGGAGGTGAAAATAATTGCACACGCTCACATGACTGATAAGCAGAACTATGGAAAATGGGTCACAGCAAAATCCACCTGGTTTCTGTGGCTCTTACAAATTAGCAGCCACAATGGGTTCATTGAAAGGTATGTCAAGATCCATTGACCTTTTGGGCAAGTTAAGCTAATTGTGGCATAACATTTTCATTTAACCAGTATGTGAATTTGTTCAGTATGAGAATTATAGGTGACCTATCATGATTTTTACAATTCTTGCTCCCTGCCTTTGGGTTCTTTCAAACTCAAGTTAAAGTAAGTGAAGAAATTTACATACGCAAGAGTGCAGGTAGAAGCCCCTACAAAGGGAAACTGCCGAATTTCAGACAGGTTTAGTAACCACAGCTTTCAAATGTTCCTCTTTGCAACTCCCTTGTTCATGAATCAGGTCCCTGAATCCAGCTCTGTGCTGTCCAAGCAGTGCAATGAGCCAAGGAAAACAGCATCTCTTCTGCAACTGCTGCTCTGACCTGCAGTGCAGAGCACGGCATGGAAAGGGCCATCTCTCCACTGACAGGCTCAGCAGACAAACCTCTTCATAACTCACTTTACGTATAGCGTGGAGGAGCCTCCAAGCACAATGTCCTGACTCCCACCCGGTGTTAGCACTAAGGGAAACAGAATTTATATAACACCATTATTTACTTCTCCCTCGACAGTGTGCATATGTCCCGTAGGAGCAGAAACATTTAGAGAGAAACGCACAGAGCACTGAGACACCCAGAAATGGGAACACTGTTGTTTCAAGTTGGCTCTCTGCTGCTAACCACCAAGAGATATGATAAACTCCGAGCACTGCTACTAATAAGTGAAGGAAAGGAAGCCAATGTTCTTTTATACTCTGACACATGGGGCGTTTTGGTTTCACTCAAAGTAGCAAACCTTTTTTTCCTCGTAGCAAGTATTATAAATAGGCCCACTTCTTATCAGATCCTCCTCTTAATGTTTTTCATTAGAAAACCACAGTTAATTTTAGATAATTGTTAGAGATAATCTCAAATTTGTGTGTAATGTATGCCCCAGTTCTAAGAAAAACATGACATTGGGGAAGGTATTGCCTGCCTAACAGCTTTTCATTTACAACACTGCTATGAGATCTCTTGTTCTTGTCAAATGAATTCTTGTGCCTTAGACATTCAGACTCCTATCTCTCAAAGCAGATAAAATTTTAACTTGCTTAGTATTTATTGTCTTCTATATTTTGTAACAGCTTCTGAGCAGTGTGTTCAGGGACTGAGCACAAGTTCTACCAAACAAGAAGAAAAAGGTTTCCAAGCACCGTGTGCCAGAATTTGCAGTGGCATATCTGACTCTTTAAGCTTTCCTGGGGGAGTCAATTTTACTTTATTTGACAGCAGTGGCATTTGCTGCCAGAAGAATAAAGACAACAGTTGTTTAAAAAAGCACATGTGTCACCCAGCACTATCAAACAATCTGCTCTGAATTGCAGGAGATTTAAGATGAAGTGAATAGATGAATTCCCAGTACCAGGGAGAAAAGCTGTTTCCAACTCCAGAGAAGGAAGGAGCTTCATCTGTCAATAAGAAAGGATTAAAAGTGGACTGTAAACATTATGTTGAGCTTTCTGGGAAGGACAAGAGGCAATACTAAAAGCATAACAAGAGCCTAGGAAACAAAGTGTTATGAGAACATGGGAAACTGAGCAAAAAAAAGTAGGTTTCTGTTCAAAGCATATCCTTCTAGTTCATTTTATTCTGTTCAGAAGGAAAATTGCAAAATATTGCTCGAGTTGTACTAAACATATATAAACAATATGCAAGATACATAGAAAATAAACACAATGAAAAGTAGTCTTCTATTTTAAACAGCTAAAGAAAGGCAAAGGGTTTCCTCAGGTGCCATAGGATGTTCTGAGATAAACATGAGGAATTTGAGTATCTTGGTCTTCCTACCCCCAAGCAGGTATCTCAACTCCTTGAGCAATGTTCATTTTAACTTCTGGGGCTAAACATTACGAATATTTTTGTTGCTGAATTCTCACAACATTCAAATGCTGTGTTTTTCTGGGCAAATTAATGGAAAGACTTCTTCTTGGCATATGAAAATACTAGGAAATTCTAATATCATGAAGTAAATTTCAAATCTGCCTATAGTAAAAGCCAACTTCCTTTATAAATTGGCTCCTTCTCACTGGCAAAGGTGAATAGAGTCAGGCAGAAGAGCAAACACAAGCCTACTTTTAACTTTGTGGGGAAACTTTAGTCCCCATAAATTCTGATACATTTTGCCTTTTATTGTGAAGTCCTGGCATATTTCTAATAGCAAGTTTTTTAAACAAAGTTCAGCTCTGCTATTTTATACTCTATGGTATGTGTGAATGGACACGTATCCAAGTTTATAGCTGATAACCCAATCAGAATGTCAGCCTGCCTAGAAGTCTGGAAAATTTCGGAATCAGTCCCACTTTTCCACTCCCTGTGGTCCACAGAAATCCACAGCTTAGAAACCTTAAGACAGAGAGACATTAGTGTTCTCACCTAATGTTAATCATTGTGTCAAATCAGCAGGCATATGTTTTTTACTCAGATGTACACCTGCAGAAAGCAGCTCACTTCCATACTTACTGGTGAAGGAGAATAGAATGAAGGTTGCTAGCTTTATTTACACACAACAGTTCTGCTAGTTAGCCTCATTTCTGGTCTTGTTGTTCCCATCTTGCACCTCAAATGAACCACAACTGCTAGTAAGATCTGAAGGTGGAGTGTTTTTAATAAAGTGATACATTAAACTCATTTTCACCTGTGATCAGAAGCCTTTCGGTGCAGATTTAAAGATGTTAAATGTTAATGTATGAATGACACAGATTAGCTAGCCTGGGGTATTGTAGAGCAAAATATTCTGCTCTTCAGAGCTGATTATTCTTGTGGCTGCATTAGCAACTTAACAAATGGAAGGAAAATACAAAAAAAACCCCAATATATTAAAGAAAAAAAAAACTTCAGGCTCTATAAAAATATCTACTACCAATATATTGATAGTAAAATAGAGCCCTTCTTGCATTCAAATTTCAAAAGTAGAAACTAATCGGTTTGCAGAAGTTTACTGGTTCTTACTGTCAGCATAAGACTTAGAACTAGCCAATCTCTTTGAGAAGAGCCAGGACTGAGCAAGTACCTCACCATAAGAAACTTTATAAAACACACAAAGGTCTCTATTTCCTATTTCAAACTATAGATACTCATTTGATAGCAAGATGAATTTGACCGGAAAGTCTCTCTGGAAAAATCACAAGGGTGAACTTTAACCCTGCAGAGCTCACTAACTGTTTAATACTGTGGCAAAGAGGCCAGACCATTGGCTGTGCTCTATTGTCCAAGGACAAGGATGATGTTAGTTTTTATGAGGCACATTATGTTTGCTGAAGCATAATGCCAAAAGAAATTGTCCCTTGCCTCTCATCAGAGCAGCTGTCACAAGAGTGTATGGAACACATCTCTTGATGCACAAATATTCCATAACAGAAAGCTAAACGCTCATTTAGATAAAGTCCTTTTTTTTTTTCCCCAAACATCTGTGAGATGATTTAATTTCATAAAGATGTGTGGATTCCTTCACCTTTGCTGTTGCTGGACATTGCTGTCCTTCCACAAGCTGCTTGGAAAGGAGGATCCCTGAATGGCCCTGCCAGGGGTATGAACCGGCCACACAGATGGCATGAAATCTGGAATAATGATTTTTTTTTAATCAGTCCTACCAATCAGACCCCAGGCTGAATTCAACTGCACCACAGAAGTGAATCAAGATCACCAACTTCAGTGGGATTCTATTGGACTGATGGCACCAAAAGAGAATTAAATTTTAGCATATTGGCTCCGATTTCATTTCCTCCACAGGAACTCTTAGCACCCTCACTTGCAAATGGTTACCAGCTGCTTTTTGCATTGTAGAGTCTCACAGAACAAAGGTTTGTGGAAGTCAAATACCACTTGTGGGTTACCTACAGCTGTGGGGCCCCATATGGAACAAGGCTGCATTTCATCGTCCACCTCTAGCGCAATCAGAGCCCAGTAATGACGAGGACCAAAAATGCATCCCCCTTTCCAAGTGCAGCATACCAGAGAGTGGTTTTGGCCTCATTGCTCTAAACAAGACACTGATTAGCTAGTAATCAGCCAGCGATTAGCAAAGACAACTGGGTCACTTGCAGTTCAGCGAGTGCATTGCTTGGAGGCTCAGGAACGCGAGCAGCCAACGTCCTGCTTCAACCAACTTGGTATGGAAATCAATTTGGGTCCCACACACGTTTAAGCAGAACATACTGCAAAATGAGAACCATGACACTGATTGGCTTTATAAAGCCTCATAAGGTGTAGGTTATTCATGTTTTTTTAAACAGTTTCTCTATGCAACATGATCACTGGTGTGAGGAAGAGCCATCTTTTATTCAAAGACTACTATAAACAAAATCCACCATGACCTACAGCAGTCTAATCACTGGTCATTTGATATCAGTTCGAGGTACCAAAGATTGGCTGGGAGCCGATCTACATGCAAGGCAGTTATGCAGAAACCTTTTCTGAGCACAGATACACCAAGAATCAAACCTGCGGCTAATTTCAGTCAGTCGGTTTTCATTAGGGACCAGCTGACACTCCATGTATTTGTGAACTTCCTCCTGTTCCAAATCAAAGCTTGTATTGACTTTGGAAAGTCAAAGTTGCATCCTGTGAAACCTGCGAGTCCCACAAGTTCTAAATTTTTGCTCTCTGTGCCACAAGCAAGGAAAAATTGGGAATAAAGTTCTAACCACTTTAAAAACAGGGCTAAATCTATACCCAAGGCAACTGCACAATTTTCACATTACCTATTGCACCTAATCCAATTGCTCAGCAGGAAGTATCCACAATGGTTTATTAACTCATCACTGGCCATGTTTGAAATCTTGTTCTTTATGCACAGTGGCAGAAGAAGTGATAGGACTCCAGCCCAAGAGAAAGGAAAGCAAAAATCACCAATGATGGCATTTCTGGATAAAAACAAAATCAACTTTCTATGTACTGTCACCATCACCCCCTCTTTGCTAAAATGATGCCCATCTACTCCTGATGGATGACAATTGCTTTAATTGTATCAAAAAACTCTTGATATTTTTTTGAGTTTCCATTTTACTGACAGTGCCAGAAACTTGATCTTTAAGGCTCTACCTAAGGGTTTGCAGAAGGCCTGGTGACCAGCACGGCAAAGCTGCTCGCATTTCCTCAGAATGTGAATGATCTGCAACTGGACTTCTTCCTACTTCTAACTTGGTTACTGTTGACTTCCATAATGATTTTCCTGGAATGGTATATGACACTTGAGATTCTAAATTTCAACCAGGTTTAAAAAAAAATAAAGATAAAAAGTCCTCTATGAATCTGCCCTCTTTTTCTTGCCATATCTTTAAGTGGGTGTTACAAGAAAGCAGCCATTCAGGCTATTCAGTTATTATAAGCAATGACTGTTTTATTAAAACACACTATTTGAAGTAAACATATTTCAGAATATGACCCAAAGACAAGCTAAGCCTAGAGCAGGAAGCACTGAATCCAACTAGAGTGAAATAGGACTAGAATAAATATGGACAAATCCTCAAGGCGAGAAGCAAATTTTTTGTTTGTTTGTTTCCAGTCTCTAAGACACTAGAAATACCCCGCATGGCAACACTATACAATACTCGAAGCAAAATTTGCATTACGATGCAAAATGAAGCTATTGATGCTGTCCTGGAGACTTTCCTCGCGCCAGGTGTACATTTGATCCCCAACACTAGGAGCTTGCTAACCCTGAAGAGTAAAGCAGGTTGTGCTTTCATCAGAAGGTGGCCCTGGCCTTCTTGGGACAGGAACTGCTGTTTGGGAGATGGATTCCTTCCCTGAAGGCATCTCCATTGCAGGGGTTGCTATCCCTGTAAACGGGCATTTTGAGATCAGTGACGCTTGGAAGTGACAAAGAGCAACTAGTCCTGGTCTCATGCTCTCCCACAGCATTTTTTCCTTCCCAGGGAAGCGAGAGGTACAGAAAACCCTGGTATGTCCCCTCTGCAGTGGAACATGAAGACACAGCGACCCTGCTCAGCGTTAACAGAACACACTTTCATTTTGCCATGTACATGCATATGCAGAAATGTGACTTCAGATTAAAAAAAAAACGCAGTGAGGCATATAGAGACTCATAGGAAATAAAGCAGATGAAGAGGAGAAATATTCCAAGTTTTTTTCCTTGCCAAAATCACACATATTCACAATTTCAGTGCCAAGACGGTGCCTGTTCTCAAAATAATACCTATAGGGCTGAGGGAAAACATCACTGTAATTATTACAGAATGATTAAAGAGCTGTTATTTGAGACAAAAAAAAAAAAAGCATTGGAAGAGTGGGGCTGATTTACAGCAGTACCACTTTTAGCAAGGGACAACACTCTAGAAGGGGGAAGAGCAGTAGGAGAAAGCAGACAAGAAGGTGCAACAACAGCAGGCTGTCTGCAGGACGCTGCATCTTGTACAAAAAACCACTCCGTTCTTCACTCAAATGGAAGTGGTTAAGAAATGTGATCAACCTTTTCTTTTGTTTTCCTTTGTTTTCCTTTCCTCTTTGTTTTCCTTCCTCACCAAAACACCTACATTACCCACTGTATATGCAACGGGACCAACACAGTGCCGCTGCATGGGTCCTCCTGTGCCCAGAAAGAGCATCATCCAAGCTCAGATGGAAAGCTCTTATAGACCCTTACTGAGCAGGATGCCTAGGCTATCAACTGCATTTCTTTGTCTGCTGTTAGGAACAATTTAATCTATATGGACCACAGAGTCTTCTGTAACCTTCAGCATGTGCTTTTAGTTAAGATAAAGCTGTTCTTGAGGTTACCTCAAAGCGCTTCAAGGAACTTTGGCTTTAAATTCCTTGTCGTGTTTGGGCTTGAGGTGTCCTTATGGATGTGGATACAGCAGCCGTGAAGTTCAAGGTCAGTAAACGGAGGCAAATAAAAGAGAGCAGAGCCATGAGGGATCCCCACTGGGCATGGAGGGTGTCCGTGCTTCAGCGTGTGCTGGGGAGAGCTATGTTTGCACCGCTTCCTGAGGGGATTTGGATGGCTCTTCTCCCTTAATTCCAGCAACCAGGAACGCTTAGGAGGGGTTATGCAACAAGCCCAAAGCTTTGCCCGGCTTGAAGGAGGCTGACTTGATACTGCACTGGGATCAACACTAGGATTTGGGATCTGAATCCTTCCAGCATTAAACAGTTTGAGGCAGTCCACTGGAAAATACAGCAGAGCCAGGGCAAAGATAATAGCTGCATGAAGAGAAAGACAGACAGACGGAGCTCGTCTCCTTCCTCAGCCTGTTCGTTCGTTATTTGACTTATGGATTTTCTTGCCTGTTGTTGTTAAAATAATCCTAAAATTACCATTGAGCAAATCTCCTAAGAAATACTGCCAGAATATCGGTTTACATTGCGAGAGGGCCCTGTGCAAACCGAAAACGCTGTCCGCTTGAAACTGGCAGCTCCCCTCTCCCCCGCAGCACCTCTGTCATGTGTTTCGAGTCCAGCAGGGCTAATAGGCTCCGTAAAACCCGGCACTGATTATACCCAGAGCACAACACAGCACTGCCTATTATGTAGCAACTTAGCCGGTATATAATTACTTTTGAGGAAAATGCATTGCAGAACAACATCAGTTCTCAAAGATTTAAGTTATTAAGGAAGATTAAGGAATTTCACTCTGGAAAAGAGACTTCACAGTGACCTAATTGAAGTTTTTAGCATTCTCAAGGGAACCAATAAAAATTGGTTCATGCAAATTCTTCGTACTTTCAAAGAACACGAACACAAGAGAACATTATCTAAAAAAAAAAAAATTAAGAAATTGAGATCAAAAAGAATTTAGAACAAAAACAAAAAAAAAGAGATAAAAACAGAATAATTTGAATTAGAGGAGACTATTCTATCAGGTCAGTTAATCCATCCCCTCCTCCCCTTGAATCACAGAAGGATTGATTTCCTTATCCTTAAATAATCCCTAATAGATGGGTGTCTACTTGAGCCAATGATGACAATTCCACAACCCCTCTTAGCAGTCTGTACTTTCAGAAGAATAAACATATTGAATAAATTATTAAAAGAGGCCACTGTGGGCAAGGAGAATCAATGAAATCTAGGGAGAACTTGTTAATACAGAGTGGGGGCTGAAAGAGCACAAAAATAAGCTCATTAGATGAATGGAAGATGAAAATGGCAGAAAAGGAACCGAATCTTGCAATGCATTTTTTTTATTCTTGCATTATTGTTTTCCATTACTATTTAAAAAAAAGGGCATAAAAAGAACACCCACACATTTCTCCAAGCATTAAGCAATTTCAAGAATGATCACATCAGAACTGCAGCTAATCTACTGTCAGCCTCTGACAAAGTAAAACGAACAAAAGCAATGCCCAGCAGTGCACACACGAACAACTTCTCTCTAAACTGAAACTAACCTATCTGCAAAAGAGAATTTCAGGTAAATTCACAACAACACATTCACCCATAGCAAAACACCTACAAAAATAAACCCCTTTAATAAAATACTACCATGTGAAAGTTAGGGTTTTTAGGTCACAAGATATACAGACCAAGCCCCTCATCCTGCAGGGAGCCACATATTTCACTTAGTGCAGGGCAGCCGTCCTGGCCAGCGCACTGGGAACATTCACCTGTGCACAGCGCTGCTCACGCCGTGGCTGTCACACCAGTTAACTCGGGGACATTGATGCTGGTGTCCTTGCTGCAAGATTGTCATCAGACAACCTTGCTTTCCATGCTGCGGTGCTCTAAATATTTACCACAGGGACACAATTAGGGTTTTGCACTCCCACTGGGGCTGGATTACCTGGGTGCTCTATGGTCTCTGTGCTGTTTGTGGATGCAGGGGATTACGCCAGGCTTAGGAGTTAACTGGATCCGATTTTCCCATGGTTTCTCCAGAACAAGCTGTCTGTGAGACCATACAGAAAGTATGGCTGAAGGGCAGCAAGAGAGCTGCACAGGTGGCAGAGGGGGCTGTTAAAGCCCTAGGAGGTCACAAGGACTCCAAAAGGTGCAATAAGCTTCACCTGATCTCGGGTGTAACTCCCTTCCCTTGCTTGAAGTTTTGCATGGTGGTGGCCATCCTAGCACTGCAGTGCTTGGAGATGACTTGTTTTCTAGAATGAGGTCAAATCTCTCAACTCCTCCTTTCTTTCCTTTCCTTTCCGTGCTCTGGATGGACTATTATTAGATGTATGTGAGTCCCCTGAGAGGAGCAGGAGGGATGTGGCTCAATTGCTTCCACTCTCATGGATTGGCTGATTTTGCACAGTTACATGTGATGTTTGGCTCTTTTCCTTTATGCCTTTTGGGGTTTGGGCTTTTGGTTACAGCACTTCTGATAGGCATTTGATAGGGCTGAAAAACAGAACAAATACAGACGTGGAAAATGTTTTCACTGCCTATGAAGTCTCAAACAAACACACACACTGTGTTTCAAGAGAGACTCAAGAAACTATCAAACACACTTTCTTAGGACCCTAAATAGCCATGACAGCACATACAATATTTGCAATACTTGCTCATTCTAGATACATGAAAAACTGCATCAGTTCTGCTCTCCTTGTCCCCAACACTCTACATGACCCATTAATAAAGCTTCCCCTTCATCAGCCTTACTTTTACACCTCTGCTGTTTATTCAGGCTGCTATGCACACAGCATGGCCATATACTCTTTAGTGTAAGGCATTTAAGAGAACTACAAACTATAACTATAATTCTTTAAGTACCTTCTCTCACTTTTACTCTAAAGATATGGATTTATATATCCACATTACAGACTCACATAATGACAAAGTTCTACCTGGTTTGTTTTCAAATGAAACAACATTTTCCTTAAAAGGAAAGGAAAATAACTCTTTTTTGAGAGCCTGCTGTTAGGTTTTGATTGTATTTCTTCAGGGTTTTAGCTGTTTGTTAGTGTACAGCCCCTGCTGAGAATAGTCTAACTGTACGTAATGGACACAGACCAACTTTTTCTGGTCCTGACAGGTAAACCTATACTTCCCAAGGCATTGAGTGCTTTCTCTATTGTGTAGTTTTGTATTTTTGTTAACCCCTCCGCTTGGGAGATGTGAACTATAGCTCTGCCTTGAAATACAGTTTGCACTGTACTTGGACTGGCTACTAAAAAACAGATGACCTCAGTTTAGCTTAAGAGATACGGTGGGAAAAGGATGATGACCAAGAAATAAAGATTCTGTTTTCCTGCAATTATATTATCTTTTGCTTCTAATAAATATTCAAGTAAAATTGAATTAAGCTTGAGCATTGTTTAAGCTTAACAGTCATTGGTTTATTGCAGCTACTTTCAGAGAAGTTTTTATCTTAAAAATCTCTGGCTTTACACCAAAAAACACTCTAGCTTTCTTTTCCTTCGTCTTTAAGCTTATGACTTGCTTGTGCAGTTGTTGTATGAAAGTAATTTTACATATTTTTCCCTCTTATAGGAAAACAGATGGAGAAGAATTTATCTGCAGTTGGGATTTGCTGCATATAATTTATTTCACAGGATCAAGTAAAAGATAACTGTGAGCTCAGGCTAGCCAAGCTTCCAGGACACCATCACTTCCAAATTACATATATTTTTGAGATTATAGTCATGGAGAGACGTGGGTAGAAAGCCATTGAGGCTTTTTTCTTTTTATTCTTTTATTTCCATGAAGGCTAAATACTTCTCTGTAAATATACAGTACATTCCTTGTGCTCCCTCTTGACTGGGTGGCTCCCATGAACAGAAATATATTTCGTATTCTATTTCCTAGCTTGCTGAAGCATTTGGTACTGAAGAAACAGGCCAAGCACCTAAAAGAGCTGTGCACGTTTCCATGGGGGGCATGAAGTGGTGTAACTCTGCCATATGCTCGGATTATGAGCACAGGAGGGAAATCATCCTGACACTAGCTTGTTACAGAAGTACCTTTTCTCAGTGGAAATTTTCTGGTATGTCCTATTGTTTTAGCAGTACATTTTATTACTTTTTGTTAATATGGTAGGAAAATCACATTGCTTCCAGAACACGTTGATGCTAGTCAGGACGCTCTTGAGGCTAACAGTGAGTCAGGACTCTGGATTCCCACCAAGCTTCCCTGCCATTGAGCTGCATTCCCTTTTCCTCCTCCTTAAGGAACCGACTTTTATTGGTCTCCTTAGCTTTGGATTAACTTACATCATACCTTTTCACAGTGTATATATTCCAGCGGAGGAATACAAACAGTATCATGCAAATTAATGCTCTAATCAAATTAAAAGGTTGAATGACATATATAGAGCAGTGTGGAAAAGAGGTTCTGCGCTGCAACATGAGAGCTCCCATTATGTGCCTTACAAATCACTCATCCACAGTACGTTTAGGGAGTGATAAAGCCAAATTACACTTGTGAGTCAAACGCTGAAAGAGCCGTGACAGAAAGCTGTGCAGCGAGCAGACCATCCCTTCCCACGTGTTTTAACACAGTTGGGCACAACACTAAATACAGAGGACACACTAGGGAAGGAAACAAAACGGGTCTTTTTTTGGTCAGTGGTGCAAATGGGACACGGAGGTTCAATTGATGATAATTTTCCATCTCCCCTCACACCCTTTTCTGGCAGCTCCAGGATAGGAGCCTTACCTGGGCAATTGACCACAGAGAGCAGTGGCGGTGGCTGTCACGGCCTGCGACGGTGGGATGTTCTCACCTGCATCTCTTCCCTCTCACCTTCTTGGTCCCCTATATAAAAACAAAAGTGCATATTATGGTAAAGATGTAGGATGAAATGCTATCAGCCGATGCTTTATGATAGCCTAGTGTCTCTGACTGCCACCTCAGTGCCAACAGTGCTGTGATAACTCCTCTCTCCCCCAAACCCTTCTCAGACAGTTTCACTTCACAGCACCACATTCATCCTGTGGCTCCACTTGCTTTTCTTTCCATTTCTTATTTTCTCCTGGTCCTGCAGGCAGGGTCACTGACTGCCTTCGTCAGATCTCACACCCCACTGAAAAGTAAAAGGCAGAATGTACCATTTCACAGACTAACTCTGCCCTGTGCTGGCTGGCAGGAGAGTCTTCTCAAAGAACTCAACTTCAGTAAGACCTGAACGGCTCAGTTCAGGAAGAAAGGGAGGCCAATATCTTTCTAATCACAAACCCTTGCCTCACGGGGTCCGAATCCTTGTTTTAAGGACCGCATCAGAAGTCTGAAGTATGAAGTCTGCTGCTTTGTTCCCGCTTTTAGGAACCACTCCAAGTTACACTGGAGTCAATTGGAGCCCTTTCATTGCCACAAATGGGCTTTGGAGCAGGTCCATAGAGAATGTTACTTTTCTGTGATAAAGAGAGACAAGCACTGAACATGCTCTGCATTTCCCCGATGCTCACGTAGGGTGGAAAGTGTTTCTTTACGGATGAACAATCACCCTGCACAGGCCATAGAAACACTAACAAGATGCAGCACTTACCCAGTTCATCTTTCTGTTATTCAGAGCAAGGCAGCAGAGCACTAAAGACACAGCTTTAAGAACACTTCAAGATAAACTTGAATAATCACTGGGATTATCCAGTTTCACAGCTAGACTCTTACAACGTGGAGCCCAAAGAGACCTTTTCCCTTGGTCAGACAATCAGATTCTTCACAACCAACCTCTGCAGAGTTCATTACAAATTACTGCTATGTTTACCCCGATTTTTACTTTCCTTTATAGACCAAATACAGCTGTTTGAAAGTCCTTGCATTACATTAGCATGTGTGAGTTTTCGAGGTGTGAAAACAAGATCTGTGACATGCCCCGAAACTCTGGATCCTGGGACCCTCAGAGATGCCCAAGATGTGACACCTGAGACAGAATGAGTAACGATGACAGACAGTTTTTATGGTGCTTTATAAAGGCCCATTTAATATTAACTCACTGTACACTCACCAGTGCCTCCGTTTGCTAGAAGACAAGATGCTACGTGTTCCCTGCCAAACCTGTTAGTAATCTGAATGCAAATAACGCGGCTTTAACTGGGCAGTAACGTCCCCCTGAAACTC
>JAUBOD010000974.1:1253931-1264959 GCA_032353885.1 Nothura maculosa | reverse complement strand
CCGGGAAAGGAGCTTTCCGTGTTGGGAGGGAGGCCACCACTGGAAGCCCAACCTGGCTACACCAGCCAGTGACATTTTAATGATAAACAAAACTGTGCATTGCATGGGACACTGGCTGATTATAATAGCTATGAAATTACCCCATTTAGCTCACCACGTCAATAAAACTTATACAAAAAAAAAATACCACCAGAATCTTGGCTAACATATGGATAACTGTAAGAAAGTTACCCAAGCCAATGTGACAACCATTTAAGAGGACTAACCTCTGTCATACGGTTCTCATTTTATGTGCATGCTATATAAACACAAGCACCACAAATATGCGTTGCAGGCTGCCGGGGACTCGCTGCTGAGGTGAATTAGCACTGCAGCCCGACCTGCTGAAAAGCTTAACCTTTAACCTCCCCGGCATCGGCGGTTGCAATTTGCAAGCCCTTCTTGTGTTGAGTGGCTGCAAACATACTTATTTACTCGTGCAAAGCCATAAATGGAACGGGCTGGGCGAGCTCAGCTTACTTCCCAGTTCGCAGACCATGTCACAAAACACTAACACATGTTCGGTGGGTAATTCGGCACGAGCGCCGAGTACTGCTGCACCGTGACCCAAATTCACTCTTCAGAGAAAGAAGGGTTTCTTTTAATCTCAAGTGAAAAGGAGAGAATTCAAAATGACTTCCTTTATGAGTAACTTCCCACTGTGCTTCCAAGGAAAAGAAGCGCTGAGAAATTGTTTGAAAATAACTCTACCCTTGCAAAGGTCTGCAAAAATTCATAACTTGAGAATCCCAAATCCTCTATATAACCACACGTACTTGTCCTTGGCATATTCATTCCTAGCTGTCTCTTGGAAAGTCTCACTCCTGACCTGGATGCCCTACCCGCACAGGGATGAGCACCAATTCAGTCACCAGGTCTTTGCAGCCAAACAATTCCAGATCATACCAGATTCCATCTGCAGAGGCAGCCTGGAGTGCTCTGTAGGCTAAACTGTGGAGAGGGACTTGAGATAGGAATATTATTGCCCACTCCCAGCTCTTGCAAGATTTATCCCTTATCAGTTTTTTGAAAGACACCTCATTTCAGGATGCAAAGCTCTCCCATGTTAGAACTGCACTTGTCTATCAAATTAAGCCAAATCAGGAGATAACCCAGGTTTAGCAAACTTGATGTTTTGTAATGCAGATAGCTGGATAATAACTATTTCAAGATCAAAGTCAGTGACTAGGCGTTGCTCTCAGCTTGTTGGCTTTTTGTCTGACTGCATAACCACAGGTAGGTTTGAGTTGCAAAATTCAGATCAGGATGCAAACTCCGTAATTTGGGAATTATTTAGTTGCAAAGATCTAGTATGGTTCACGGGAAGTGAGATAGGAATCAGGATGCTCAGAGCCAAGTTAGTTTAAGAATTACGTCCAACCCAGCCACACGTTGCACTCCTGGTTCATCTTCAATCCCAGCGCACAGGCAATTCCATCCCAAAAAAGTCACACCAAAGCCACAGTTGTTTTTGCCCCTTTCCCTATATTCACAACTATGTGTTGGCACAGACACCAAACATTAAACTTTTAAAACTACAACAAAATTATTTCTTTAAAATAGACACTTTGACTTTTGTTTCCTGATGCTTTGGTTCTGGTACAAATATTCTTTTCATTTCAAGTCCTACCATAGTAAAAGAAAACAAAACAAAACAAAAATGCCCTACAATATATACTTGCTGTGCTTCAGTAAAGACATAGACAAAAAGGTTTATTTCTCTCTCACTTCAGAAGACTTACATTATCCAGAAAAAGCTCCAAAGCCCTATGTGAGCCAGGAAGGGTTAGTGAGGGATGCGAGGGAACAGCACACACCATATATATTGCTGCTTTTCATTGCTTTCATACACATACCATAGGCAGCTGCAGCCTTACAAGTTTTAGGTTAAAATGTGACACAAACCCTGGGATATATCAAGGAATATGAAAAGATGACACAATAAGTAATAGGGATAGAAGAGGATAGAGCAGAACAGGGGTGTACAAGCTTAGCTTTCTACAGCTGTAGGCACTTTTGAGAATCCACAGCCCCATGCTGGTGCTGAGATTCCCCTTCCATTTACTTTCTGAAATAGGAGTAAAATAATAATAATTATTAAACTCTAAAAAATACCACCATTGTTCCAGATAGCACAATAACTTACTTTCTAAGCACTGGCAAGAACTACAAGATTCATTTTTTAGAAGAAATTTTAATAAAGATTCTTGGGTCTAAAATTGCAGTTTGAAAGAAAAGTAATCCTGGATGGGATCCATGCCACATTTTCCCACCATATTTATAAGTTGGCTTCAGTGGTGGATATCAGTGTTTGAAACAATATTACGACTCATGCTAGGGTCATATTTGTTGATTATGAAGAAAGGAGCAGATTTCCTTTGAAGAGAGGAACGCGTATTCCCTGCTGGTTGGAAGCTTGCTAGGATAGCTCTGCAGTCAGAGGCTGGCAATAATTACACCTTGGGTTTTGCGGTCACTTTGGATTGGTGTGAACATGATAAATGACACGTTTTAATTTGAACTATTGCTCAGCAGGCCTGTTCAGGTAGGCAATAATTCACTCAAGCAGGCAATAAACCTGAACAGGCAATAGCCCACACTTTGAAGTATGCCAGCAAACTCTTTAGCAACAAAATAAATATGTACATGAACTTCCGCCATAAATTGTACTTGGTGAGGCAGACCTAGTAAGAGTTTCAGAGCTGGCTTTTCAGGTACTCATGAGGAGCAGAATGAGTCAGTGGGCAGATCCTACTACCGTGTTAGTTCTTTGAAGCTGGACTAACAAACTGGTCCAACATCCACTGAAGTTTGCAGGAGTCTTCTATTCAATGAAAGCGGAGTGACTAAAGCTGGTAGGGCAGATTTTCCTTTTACTAATATAAGTAAATTGCCTTCACATGAAACCACCAGCTTATAAATGAGCCTATTCCTATGCAAGTCAACCCAACTGAAAAAAATGTGGTGCCAATTTGCAGAGTAGCTTTGCTACAGTTCTGAAGAGATAAACAGGGGGGTCTGCACAGCCAGATCAGCAGACCTGCTGCCAAGGCCCTGCCTGCACAAGGGAGCTCCTTACAGGGCTCCTTCAACTGCTTTTACCCCAGGATGTCTGTTAAGACATTGCATCACTCTTGTAATACAAAATACATCTTTTTTTAACCTTTGGACAAACGCACGTATAGCTTTAGTCACTTAAACTGACACTTCTAGAGCAAATCACACCAGACTTGCTCATAGGAGCATGTTTCCATCACTGTGGGACACTGTAAAGAAAAGCAAGACTGTCTTGATTTCCTTCTCTCTTGGTTCCTAGTTGCTCTTACTTTTCCTATCAGGACCTACAGCATTATCCCTGACTGCTCTAGTGCAAATGAACCTGTGACAAGAGGAAGAAATACTTCACAGAGTAACACTACTCGAGCCAACCTGCTCCTAGATGTGGTTTTGATGATGCAAAAGTCTGTGTGAAGTTCTTTCACCTTCTGCTTCTATATTAGAAAAGGACAAGAATTGTAAAAAGGCAGAAAAAAACAGCAACATATTGAATGGAAAGAGGCTGTTTATCCTCCACTGGAGATGTCAGTAAGTCTGGGCTGTTCTGCAGCCCAACTGTGTTTCACACCAGACACCTCCAGGAGAGGCATTATTCTGAGTTAGTTCGACCTCCGGGATTGCGGAGGATCCCACATTTCTTTGCAGAACTTTCTCCATCAAATCAGTCCGTAGGAGAGGGCACCACATGCTATCACTCACTGGCTGTTGGGAAGAACACAATGGCTGTGGCTGTAATTCAACCACTGCTTATTCTTATCTGCCTTGAAGTGATTCTTCTTTGCCCCCTTACCAACAATCATTTACCTTTAGAAACAAAAGAAAATGCTTTTCTGGGCTGGGCTCTGAATCCAGATTTGCATTTGTTTCTTGCTTAAAGTTGCCCAGCTCTGTCATCCTGGCTTGATCCATCACAGAAATGAGATCCAGCAGCTTCCCTCAGATGTGAATCTGGACCTGAAAGCCTTCCTCCTCCCTCCCTGCACCATCTGGGAGCTGGGATTTTCCATCTTTTGTGAAAATACTTACTTACAAGAGGAGGAAAGGGTTGAGGGCAGTTCACCACGTTCATTTTGCTTGGTATGTGTTTGCCTCTGCTTTAACACAAGCTGTTTTTATGCCAAATGACAGTTCTATTTGTTCCCCCACCCCCTTTTTTTTGTGTAGCTTATGTAGAACATCTGGTTTTAAAAGTGTCGCAATTTCTAAACATATTCTAATGCTCTTGGGATCAGAATATCAACAACTGTCTATTGCGGTAAACCGCATGTCTGGAAAACATTCCTGCAAACTGAGTTCTTAAATAAACATAAAGCATCTATAACACATAATGCAAAGCAACATTCACTCATAAACTCAATATTTAGACCAGATGAGGTGCAAAATATGGTTTCGCTGGACTAAGCCATCACAATTTACAATTTAGGCGGACGAACGTTGCTGTGTTTACAAGAGAGGGCAGAGGTGTGCGTGCAGATTGCACCATACTCCCAGTGGCCATCCTGCATTCCAGCCTCATCTGAGATTTTGTCGCTCAGGACGGAGAAAGGAGGGCACAAGTTGTGGCCTCTGAAAATCTTCTACTGTTATTAGAAAGTGGGAAATTAAAAATGAGCTGTATGAAGGACAGGCAGATTATAAATGGCTTTATCTGATAAGGCCGCTCATCTTGTGTAATATCTGCATCTATGCTAATTATCTGCATACATGTGCCTGAAATCCAGAGGCAATTCAGAGCTAGCTTTGAGATTAAATAAACTGAAATAAGATGGTGAAAGGAAAATTGCACTAAATTGGTCTGAGTGAGCAGCTTTTATTATTTTCGATCATTATTATTATTTATAGGGTGTGGAAAGCGGAACTAAAAGCAACTTGATTGAAACATGCAGTCATACTTTTCTTAAAAAAATGGTTTCACTTTGAAATTCCCCTCTGAAATGTTTCAGAGACATTTGCTCTTACTCTCAGGAGGACTAGCACCAAAGCAAATAATAATTTCAAATCACTTTTTAAGAGTATTGTTGATCCAAAAAGTTGGTTAAAATTATATAGAAAAGCTAAAAACTCACTATACTACTGCTACCTGCAACTACAGCATCTGATTATTCTTCCAGATTGCCATTTCATAAAAATATTATCTTCCTCCAATAAACTTTTTACAAATTTCATTTCAAGTTGCTGCAAATAGGTATTATAAGAAGCACAAACGAATGCGTACACTTGAGGCTGATATAATTGCAGCTGAAGATTATTACACCAAGAACTCTACTGAAACTACCTCCTCTGGTATCTCAAGGTTTATCAAGAGAAAACTGAAAAATTAAGTCTTGCCTTATCATTTCATTCCCTAATATTAAAAAGGGTTGGATCTTTTTTTGATGATTAACATCTGGAGTTATGTAAGGCGAGATAAGCGTATTAGAACATCTCACTTCCCTGTATAAAGAAGATCAACTGAACAGTATGGAAATGAAGGCCTCCACCCAACTACCCCATTAGGCAATGGAGAAGTTTTTGCCCCAAACCCGCACACATCATGATGAAAACATCTTCTTTGCAAGTTCACCGTTGGAGATATGCACCACTCCGGACCAAAGTGATCACTGAGGGACAGGGCCTGCTTGCTTTGAAGATTAAACACATCTTTTGAGGCTAGTGGAAATCCGGGTGGATAAATACTTGGCTTCTATTTCTTCCTTCTTTCATATCAAAACCAAAGCTCTAAGTTCTAATGTGGGCTACTGGATTGAGCTAGTGAATCTGAAACTGATTCTCCTTTGAAACTCAAACAAATGGTTTCTAGAAAGCAGAGACATTTTCAGCTTACTGAAAGTGAACAAAATTTTAACAAATCAAGTAGAGTGAAAAAGGCTGAGCATTCAGCTGAACATGATATATCAGGCTTGAAAGAACAGCGCTCCAATGCAAAGCAGATGGGTGCCAACCTGCAGGAACTGCTCAGTCACACACTCCCTAGGGATCTACTCGTGTCCCATAGCTTGGGACGGCCAAGCAGGTGAATGTCTCGCCTCTGCAAGTGATGCTAGCAAAGATGTGTTGTTAGTGGTGACAAATGGTGGTGGTTTGGTCACCCACATGCCAGGTCTAATTGTACTTCTTCTTGAATGAGGGGTCCTAAAGTACATTGTTCATTCAAGAATACATGCTGTGGTCATTACAGCTGCTTATTAATGAACACCTTGAATTCTTGCAGCATTTCTGGTATCAGGTCTCTTGGCTGCAGCCAGGGCAGGATGCCCATGGGAAGCTTGAGATCCCACCAGGACAGATAACAAAGCACACGCATCTTTCCCCCAATATATATATAAGGTTCTCTGAATTCTTCAGTATCACTCAAGTACCTTCTAAACACGTTTTCCCCAAAAATATTTATGTTGGGATTGCAATGACTCTGGAAAACTCTGACTTTACTTTTCCAAAGCTGGAATACAGGGATTACTCTATTCAAGCTCTTAATAGGCATAATTGCTCCATAATAATTGTTTCTTTGGTCTCTTAACAGCTTTGATAATAATCCTGTAAGTAAACATACAGAAGGAGCTTACACAAGAAGGACACTTTGGAGCTTATGTCAGAGCAGCCTCTTGCTCACTATATGTTTGAGGCAAATGACGAGCATACATAGTGCCACAAAATCGTAACAACGAGTATTTTCCAGGAATTTGATCTACCCATATATTTACAGGACTTCCATCACTTGAATATTTGAGTACTTAGCAAGTTGTCCTATCTTATCCTACAACTTTCCTGCACAGCACAAAAAATTACCCAGATTTTTAAAGCCACCAAACTGTCACAAGGGTGAGTAAAGCCACAGACACCTGTGTTTGGGTAAGAGTTGGATCACCTGAACACCAGCCTGGCATCCCACTCAGAGACTGTCCTTGCTCCAAACACAAAACCTCATCCTAGTGGGAGGCTATTACATTAATATCTTTTTAAAGGTATATCCAATACTGCTGGCCCCATTCCTTCAGAGTATTACTTTAAGCATCTTTAGCTGAGTAAGCTAGAAATAGATGTTTTCGTTATTATTCCTAAAGAAAAATACTTATTATTTATTTAAAAGTATCATGGAAATAGCCTTTAAAGATGACCTAGAGCCAGCATTCTCACTGGTTTCTCCTCTCTTTTATGGTAATTGATTTCCCTGACCTCAGGAACTACCCTATGCTCCTGTAGGGGTATCTGCCTGGCCCAACAACCATCTCTCTGGTGTAGCAGGAATGTTCTGAACAAACGACAAGGAGCTCTGGGGCGAGATGCCTCCTGTGTGTCCTCAGGACACAGCACAGCACCCTGCAGAGTTCCCATTTCCACCTCTACGCTCACTCCTGGAGCCTCAAACCCTCCCTGGAAAAGGAGCCATTTCCCAAACCCTGTCACACCAAGGATCAGCTCTCCTGCTCTCTACCTGAAGATATGCTTGGACACATAAGCAAGCAGGGGAGGTGCTTCTCTGAAGAAACCAAGTCATGGATTTCTGACAGAACTAGGCAAAAACATCCTTCTGCCTTCCTAAATATTGACAAAAAGAAGCAGGAAGATAGCTGTGTCCATAAAGAAGAGGTCTATTAACCATAACACCGCTCCATTCGCGTGATAGTTTTATCTTTGTATTAAAACAAAAAGAGCAAGGCTGGATATTACTTTTTATATTGATAGTTCCAAACCTCATAAAATATTAGTATCTGAATCAGCTATAAAAATTAACAGCTCCAGATCCTTGTGTGTTGTGCTCCTCAATCCTGTTTTATCGCCGGGTTCCCGATTGTCTGTGGGAAGACAACTAACTCCCTGTTGTCTTTCCAAGCTGCTCTGCCCCGACCAACAGCCCTGCAACTGCCGCTCCGGCCGCGCTGCAGGTCTGCAAGTGGCACTCCTGACTCCTTTACATCAGAGGTCACTATTGTACAGGAAGATCCTGATAGGAGGTAGTGATAACATGGTAAAGGGGTGGAAAAAAAAAAAGAGGAAAACTCTGGTTTTGATGGCAGACTGTTCTGCATTTAAATGGTTTTCCAAGAGCAGAACTAAAACATTCTGCCAGCCCTCTTGCTGCAAAACTGGCCTTTTAAAATGTTTGGAAGCCAATGTAAACACTAAACTCAGTATGCTGTTTGTATTCACTTACCCAATCTAACTTTTATTAACAATTAATCTATCAAATTTAAATGCCTATACGCTCCCCTGAGGAATAAGCTCCAAAGAAACCTGTATCTAGAAAATAAAATTTGCAATTCCTATCATTATTTTGGATGCAGAATCAAATTTAAACTAGGTTTTGCAAACTGAAGAATTAATCTGCATTTCTACTGTCTAAAGGCATCAGATTCCCCTGTTAAAGCTCATAGAGAGTGTAAATATACACAAACTACAGGAGGCAGCCAGTACATATGGAACAGATAAAGGTCACATAGTTGACTGCAGCCTGTGGCCTGCTGTTGTAACAAAATAAGCTTTCCAGGGAGCAGTAGGATCTTAAGATCAGCTCGCTCCTTCGCCGAAGTATCATAGATACTGCACAGGGCCCGAGCTGGATCCCCACATTTATCAGGAGTTTTACCTCAGGCACTGGCCCTCGGTACACTGGATGAAGGATTCAGAAACCTTCATTTGCAATATTTTCTCAAAAAAATGTATATAGTTTTTTTCAGTATTGATGAGACAGGTACAGGGTAAGGGAGACCCTAGGGTGGTACCTCTTCCTGGGTGTTGGGGAACTACAGGCTCTCCATGTTTACATCCCAAGGCCATGGTGGTTCACGTTCCCCTTTGGTCCATATAGGGACCCTCATGACTACACACTGTGGCTGGGACGCAGGGAGCTTTGGCTCATAAGGACAGCTTATTTGTTGCAGATCTATTAAAATAAGGAAACTTTTTCTTTCCCCCCTCAAGGAGATATTTTATGAACAGAAATTACAGTTTTGAAAAGAATAGCTGCCTATTTAATAACTCATAGTTTCGATCATTTCTCCTCAAATGGTTTCATTTCCTTGATTATTTCAACTCTGCTGTTGGGAAGTAACTAACATATTCAACACTGTACAAAACTAGTGTCTTCATCCAGGGAAATGCAGCCTGGAAGGCATCAGTGGGAAAATACTCTTTCATTCCAAGATCTCAAAATACCCCTTTTTGTCCTAGAGGCCTATCCTGTATTTTGTTCCCATAAGCCAAATACTACAAAAGAGAAGGTTAATGATGTTGTTTCTACAAATCCATTTACAAATGTGCACTCATTAAACGTCCATCTTCTCTTGAGTGAAGAACAGAGCCCATTCCTGTTCTAGAAATGGACTTGTTATTCACCAGACTACATCCATATGTCCACACTGCCCACTACAACAAAGTCATCAACCCATAGGATAAATTAAATGTAAGTACATTTGAACTCATTCATAATATAGCAGCTATCTATAAAAAGCAGCTTCTAATTTCCTGTTTTCAGAAATCTGCAGGGAATGAGAAGTACATTTCAAGATTATGCACAAACTGAAAGCGCTGAACAACTTGCAGATCCTGAAATAGATGCAGATGATTCTCACGGACAAATAACATCACTGGAGAGAAGAAAGGAGCTCACTGGGAGTTGCCTAAAGTGACTAGGACTGAACAAAAGGGATTCCCAGTCCTGGCAGTGAGAGAAACGCAACGAGTCCAGTGAGATCTAACTCAGCTCAGGCGGGTCGATCTCAAGCCCGAATAGGAAAGACGAGTCATGGTCAGCACTGCCACAAGCAGATAAAAAGATCCACCAAGAGCACAGAGACGTGGCCCAGTGAGTAAACAGAGCAAGGGAAGGGCACGCAGCTCACAGCCCTCGTGCGAGTCACCGCAGCGCGGCCTCACCGCCATCGGCTGGCGAGGAAACCACGGAGGCCCCACTGAAAGATCAAGGCTTGACCTAGCGGTGTTCTCTGCCTTATCTCCTCAAGTTTCTGGCTTATTCTGATACACTCGGAATATAATTTGCTTTTTGTCAACAGAGACAAAAGGGAACAAACATTCACAACACAATAACATGTGTTGATTCACAAATAAGAGGAACTTGAGCTCATTTTCCACCTCCTTGACATTTTCTGCATTGTGTGGGTTGAAGCAAAGAGCCAGTTGTATCTAAGGTCATTGTGTCTATTTTAGTTTAAGAGATGAGATTTAAACACTTCTGGATCAACAATTATTTTCATCTCTTCCTCCTGCTCTTTAGAACACATGACTTAAGAAAACATCTTCCTAGGAACAAGACTCATCATAAAACTTTAGTAAGAGCTCGTGGTCTACCCACTGGAAGCATTGGTTCAGTCCTGACTACCTTTCATCATTCAGAGGTTAACAGATTTCATTCCACTTGCTTATATTATACAGACTCTTAAAGGAAAGACTGAAAGCAAAGGTCCTCTGTATATCTGTCTCCTTTGCAATTTTCCAGAAGAAATGAAGCTCTTTCCTCAGGGAACAGATCTTGAGGAAAAGGGCCTACACAAGAATTCTCAATATTCAATGTCATATTGTTATTACATTTGATTAAAAACAATCTGATCCTCCATACAATAGTTCATATGCTTTTAAATGAGGCTATATATTTGCCATAGTCCTGTACTGACACAACCTCTATTAAGCCTTTATTCTATATCCTGTTTTCTATTTTTATGGCACCCTTGGATTTGCATTTCAGTCATGCACTCTGGGACCATCAAGATGAAACCTACTACTGAAATTTTAAAATAGTTTCACAGTCTTTAATACATTTTTATCATTAAAGGATGGGAATTATGGGAGAGGTTTTCTGCCTAATGCAACAGAATATAGTTATTTAGATAAAGTAGATCTGCATGGCTTAAATATTTCTTGTTCTTCAACCTATTACATGACATCATTTTAATATAAAAGTACTTTGCAATTATGATG
>JAUBOD010000974.1:1221718-1232589 GCA_032353885.1 Nothura maculosa | reverse complement strand
GCAGCACCCTGAGCAACGTTACTTCAAACCACCTGTGCGAAGGTGACAACTCCACAAAACGTCACCATTTCTCCCTTTTCTGCCATGCAGCCCGTGAGCCAAGGCCATCCCAAGAGCAGGAGCAGCAACGGGATTAAAAAGGACCCTGTTGAGCCTCAGTGTTGGGTATTTACAGCCCAACCAAAATTCACCTCTAAGAAGCTGTGGGGAAACTAAAAAGGAGGTTTATGGTGGACAAGCAGGTCCGGGAGGGAAGAGCGCCATGCGGACTCAGCCTTAACCTCTCTGCAGCTCGGCCTCCCCTCCTGCCGAAAGGGTCTGGGTTTAGGAACCCCAGGAGCAGCGCTGGCCCCGTGTGAAAGGTGAGAGCAATTAGCAACCGCCGAGCACAGAAACCGCTGGCTGGGAGAACCACATAAATGCAAAGTTATTACGGGCACCCAGTTACCATAGCGATTGCTGCCTTAGAAATGCTAATAATAGTAAAATAAATAATACAGGGCAGGCAGGAGGAGCCCCCGGGGAGGAGCGGGAGCTGCTCCCCTCCTGCGGGACGGCGCGTCCTGCTTTCTCAGCGCTCCGGCCGGCGCTGCCTGCGGCGCCGCGGCCCCCGGGACAGCGCGCCGGGAGCGCGGGTCAGCGCCCGGCTTCCTGGGGCTTTCTTGTTTCTTCAGCATTTTCAGGAGTCGTTAGTGAAAACAAAACCCCACAACTCCAAATAATTGAATATGTCAGTAATACTCTGATTTGTTTGTGCTTTGCAAGGTTTACTACAGTCCTGTTAGGTCCCTCATTGCTGCCCCTCCAGTGATGTCAGTTAAGTTCACCATAGGCTAAGTTCCTTTGGCAGTTCCTTCTGCCGTATCTGTGACCAAGAGCCCCTCAGCGATGCTGAGAAGTCAGGAGGACCCAGCAGAGGTTTCATTACCTGCAGGTTGGGCTCTTCTTTCCAATTTGCCTGTGCACATCCAACTGTGACCGCATACAGAAGAATTTAGGCCATGATTTTCCTAGTCAGCCAGAGATGCTGTTAATATTTTAAGTATTTGAATCTCGCTCTTTGATGTCTACCTGGAGTGATTTAGAACAAAGAAAATATAGCTGCAGTGAACAGGGACATGAAATCCCAGCAGTTCTTAACCAGGAGAATTGTTACTGTCTTAGAAAGCCTTTGCTATACAGCTGATGGGCCTCTCTTGGCTGGGGGCATCCGTTGCTTTCATTATACTTTGCATTCCCACTTTGTTGAAAGAGGATTTCTCAGGAAAGAGCATTGCTCAGGAACACAGTCTTTATGTCCAGGTTTTGCTCAAAGACTGCTCAGACTTCGTTCATTTCAGAGTCACTCCTAAAGTCCTCCATATATGCAGCTGCTCAATTAGACTAATACATACCTTAAATACAAAGAAGCACAAAATCAGCTCCTGAGTACCGTGCTTAAGGAACCATGAAGGATGTAGATCAAGACTGTTCCTAAGCCTAAGCTCTTCATGATTTCTTATGCACTGCACAAGGATGCTCAGAGAGACCAACATCTGCACCCAGGTGGGCTTTGAAGACATCATCATTCTGGGTCATGGAGCTCTAAACCAGCACAGAGAGGAAGAACCTTCTGGTGCCTCTGCTTCCACTCAAACTACATTCAGGCGTAACCTGGTCCTGTGCAGCGCCCTTCCTGACCCCAAGGCACATCATTCAAACCATCGTGATTAATCTCTTTCCAGTTTGACACTAACTCAATACATTATCTGATGGTCAGTGTCTTTATACTGCAGGAGAATTGTGTTAGTTCTTGGAAGAGTCCGGCCTAATGGAACACACCAGCGAATCTCCTATCTGCCACCTGAATCCTGAGTAATTGTGTGTGTTTCAGAAGGACTCCTGGCATCTTTGTGATGAAACCACACGAAGGAGAGAGATGAGTCAAGAATGATGCGCACATTGCATCCAGGTCTGGGAGATGGGATAAAGAGCAGAGGTAGAAATGGTTAATTGGAAAGATGAGGCAGGAAATTTTGCTATGATTCAAGCATAGAAACCAATAGTCATAAGAAACAGAAATATCAGGGAGGAGAAAAGGCAAAAAGAGAAGGTTGCCATTGTGCCCAAGCAAGGAAGTGGTAGAAGTAGAAGGAAAAAGCCTACTGATATGGAAGGAGTAGGAGGAAAAAGGGAAAAAACAGAAAAAAGCTTCTATTTGCAAAGCATTGAGCTTGGAATTAAATTAATTTTCTCAGATACTCAGGCAACTTTTATGACTGAGGTACCTGTTCTGAGGTATAAATGAATCAGTAGATTGTAGGGATGCCAGCGTAAGGAAGACACTGTTGGACACGGAAAGCCTGCAAATTGTCATAATAAGCAAGCAATGAATAAGCAGGAAGGAATTGTGTCCTATTTGAGCAACAGTTGGCTCTGTCTAGATGAGTTCGGAAGATGTTGGCGTGTGAGCAGTGATAGCCATCTCCCAACCTCGGAAGGCTCCTCTACAGCTATGACTGTACGAACCAGCTTATCCACCACTCGCCTGCATGCCAGGGTTCTGAGCAACAGGAGGCTGCCAGGGGGGCACAGGGACGGACCAAAATCCAGATATCACAGTAGGATGAAATTCCACAGTGGAGAAAACCCCACTACTGACGTCTGAAAAATGAATGAAAACCGGGCAGCCAACTAGGGTTTTTTTCTTTTTAGGGATTAAAAGATTAATCTTTTAGACATGAATACTCATACAAGCTCAAGCCAGGCCTATATTAAACATTTTTCCCCTATAAATATGACTGAAATCAGGGAGCTGAACATTTCTTCCGAGAGACACCAGAGGCTCTCTCTAGAAGAGCTGACATCTTGAGCTTTGTTGTTCTGCTTCTCCAACATGTGTAACATCCAAACCAAGTAATCATGCTCCTTCCCCTGTAGCAATCTTCTATACGCAGTATTTGGGAACTTTCCAGTGGAATTAAGCAGTTTGGCCTATCGCCACATGCAATTATGTCACACAGAATTATCCCCTTTCTGTCCCTTCTGTCTGTGGCCTGGTTGTTTTAACAATATAAAACTTATCATATGATTACATAATATTACAGTAGTATTTTCATACAGGAGCAAGTAAGGAATACAGTAACAGACTGTAATTTTCATTAGCAGTTATGTTTGCTCTTGCTATATAAATGGTTTCTCTTTCCCAGGCCATTGCATCCTGTTGCAAGGAAAATCCAATCCCACCCTTGAGACTACCACAGGAGTTTCCATGGGAATGCGCATGATGTCAGAAATCCGCTCCGATTGCTCCCTGCTAGGATTTCAAAGGCACAGCCCCTCATGAGCACGAGTCATAGAGGAGCAAATCCCGATTTGAGTGCTTTGCTCGTGCAGACTCTGGGAATCCACAAAGGCGTTCACGGAAAAGGCCTGTCCACCTACTTGCTCTGTATCTGTGGAGAATCTTTCCGTGTTTGACCCTGCTCATCGTCCCCTCTCAGCTCATCACTGATTTTAATCATGTTCTACAACGTTCTGACTACTTCCTAGTTCTACTATTTTTTATTCTTGCTGCTCTGCACTTCCACATTCATACCAGACTGGGACATCAAATACAAGAACTATTGTGTTAAATAATATAACAACAACAGTCAAGCTCTATAAGACTTCAGGTTTGACGAGCTATGTACATGGAGCACTACAACACCAGTTGAGTGCAGAAGTCCCATGGCTTTTTAGAGCCACCCACTCCTCATCAATTCGCCTGAAAGATGCCATGCTCAGCATCATCAGTCCTACATCACAAACTTGTCCCCCACTCAGTTCCTTACACAGAAAACAAATAAACAGACTACTCAGAAGTGAGAAGCCTAGAAATTCGGCATGGTTCCCATAAAAAAGTCATGTAGACCTCTCATTTTACGTCAGAAAAATAAGTATAGACTTTGCATGCTTCTGAGCACACACCACTGACAACTTGATAGGAAGAAACTTCCACAAAAACAGTAAGTTCACAACAATCCATCAATATGCTTTGATATTCCGAATGCTGATCAGCCCAGAAGGAAACAAACATCTAACTGGCAACTGGTAGATCTAAGATCTACCTAGATCTAACGTTGGTCAAAGTTTTCATCACTCTTCTTGAACTTCTTTCTCCTCAGCTAAGCAGCACATGACTTTAAAGCAATTTTTTTCCAAGTTCCAGAGATTTCCAAATCTATCTATCGTAAGTCAGGATAAAACCAATAAACTATACAATACTATGGTGGACACCACAAAACAAAAAATAACATACTGAAAACATAAGCCTAGGCCTATTGTATGCTTCAGCTACTTCTTGTAAGAGAGACAGACCCTAAAACTGTCTTAAACATTACTAGTTCAAGTTCAGGCATATAATCGTGCTAGAATTGAGATTGCTATGATCAAAGAACAAACGTGTGATTGTTACTCATTTCCTTAATGACTACTCTGCAAATGACTAGCTAACCGATGAACATATAGATAATATAACTAATGAATTTGAAGACTGGTGTAAAATAATATAATACTTCCCTAATGGTGTCAGAGGGCAAATTCCACGCTTATTTATTGCTCATAGTAAATTATTTTGCCTACTTCATGAGAATTTTTTTTTTCCTTTTAAGTTCCAGTATGAAATACCTGCTCTAAAAACATCCAGCATTGTGGAAGAACTGCATTATTAACAACTGTCAAATAATGTCTGGAAACATAACTGCAACCAAAGCCATTGCTTTGGTTTAAGACAAACAATATTAAATAGCCCATCGTGGCAAATTGGTACGAATCTCACCACTCCCTCTCCCTTTTTGTATATATAATCTCAATCTGCACTGCAGCAAGATGGAGAGATGAACTGCTTCATGCTCATTTCTGTTTAAGGCTGAGCGTTAAACAGCCAGACTTTACTTTGCAGTACGCACAGCAAAATTTCCAGTAACTTATTTATGCAGTCTGGTGTGTTTTTCAACCAGCAATGTTAGCAATACTGAGTGCTTTGCAGAGACCATTTGGTAACCTCTGTTCCCTTCCAACCCATAGGAGAAAATTGTAATCATTATTTGTAATAGTTCACAGTAATATGGACACAGCTTTCATTTAAAACGATGCTATTTATGCATATTCCTACCTACAATTGCTGGGATTCAAGCATGTGACTCCCATTAACATTAATAGGAGTTATATATTTAAAGTCTCTGCACATTGTCATGAGAATATACCCCATGGAATCCAATTAATTTGGGAACACTCGTGTTGTACGATTCCAGTGGCATATGGATTTATCCTCAATAAAGCTTGCTAGTATCGGGTAACAAAGACAGTAACAATCTACTGTACATCTAAATAAAGGAGGACTAGACTATACGTTTTCCCAGCTCAGTGTAGGCAGCTACAAAGAAGCTTTTCAGTGTAAACAAATAAAGAATTGAGAAAATAAGGAAGAAGATGGTATTTTAAGAATGTGAATATCTGGAGAATGCTAGAGAACGAACACAGAGCAGGCTGTTCACTTATAGGTTAGATGCATTTTCAACAGGAACCAAGCAAGTACAAAAAAAAAGAAAAGAAAAAAATATGGGGGGAGGATACAAAGAATATTCAGACTCTGGCTGTTTCCCACACACAGAAGATAATAATGTGAATGGAAGCGATTTTGTTTCAGGGGTCACAGCAGAGGCTGATATTGCAACCTTTCCAGATCCTGTAAATATCGTTTGATTAAAATAACTGGCCCTGTTGTTCTTGTGATCCTGAGGAGGCTGTTTTACATGATGAGGACAACAACAGCAAAGTAGCCAACAGAAGGTTTTAGTGCATCAGCGCCAAGGCACCAGAGACACTCTGCTGCTGGAAAATGTAACAGTACATTAAAGCACACGATAAGTAAGCAGGAATCAGCAAAAAGTTAATAGGAAACCACAATGACAATATGTCCGTGCAGTTTGGTACAATATTTCTCTCCTTTTTTTCTTCTTTTTTTTTTCTGTCTTCTAACAGGATGAGGAATTTAATTGTACACAGGAAAGCAGTATCTTAGTAAAGAAAGAGAGGAACAACCAGAGATAAGACAGTAACGGTGCTTGCTACCAAACAAGCTATTCAACGTGAAGAACATTTGTTTGTAAATGTTTGACACGACCTCATTTACCCAGACCTTGATGGTCCTGGGGCCTTCCTCAGAAAGGTTTCCTTTCTCTAAATGAGGAAGTTATGTGACCAGAATCGGCAGAAATGAATCACGGCGTTTAAAGTCTCGATTCAAAACACACCTCCAAGGCCCGAAACTCCCAGGCAGGCGGCGGGTGTTGCCAGGAGGCGGGAGGCCCCGCGGCCCCTGAGAGCCGAGCGCTGCCCCGGGCAGGCGCAGGCCCATCCGCCTCCAAAACCACCCCGCTGCCTTCCCTCCGCAGGTTAACGCAGTGTTTTGCTGTTAATGCTGCAGTGCTTGGTGTCATGCATTTCTCCTTGCGATACGTTACATAACCAAAGCACAGGCTGAGGAGGAGGAGGAGGAGGAGGAGGAGGAGGAGGAGGTGAGCGCACTCAGGGCCCTGCGATACTGCACATGGGGCAAAGGGAGACAACAGTCATGCTAAAGGAAGCTGCAGTGCAGCAGCCAAACTGAGGCTGAAGTGCTCTCTGAAAGCTTTCCAATACAAAGGAAACCAGTAAGTTAGAGAACAGCATGTTGAAGGCTTTTTAAAAAGTGTTTTAAGATCCTACAGCTGAACTGTAAATTTCTGCTTTATGTTCTGGTGACTTAAAGCTCCTCTTGCTACATCTCACGGCTGGGGAGCCTCAGAATTTGCCTACGCCATGATGTGCACAGGCTCTCCTTTGACAGGAGGGATTAGCATGGCCCACCCCAATGCAGAAAGACCAGAAATATTTTTCATGTTTATTTGAAAGTGACATTTGGTTCAGAGAGGCATTGCCAAGAACAGACCTAGTGCTGCATCCAGCTGCTGCCTAGCTCTGCAATGGGATGGGCAGCAATGTTTCCCTCCCTGGCAAGGGCAGCTGCTGGGAGGGGACGTTTTGCCCCTTCCTGCCCTTCCACACGAAGCCACCGCAAGCGGAGATGCTCCCACTAGCCTGGAGATGCCCCAGGCTGTGTAGGGGGTAGGAAAGGCCCGAGCTGGCTAGGACAAGCTCCGCCTGGCCGCGTGGCTCCTGTCACCTGCATGGCAGGAGAACCCAAATCCTTTGCTCTCCCACAAGAAAGAGCTGCTGCCCAACACCACAAGCCTCATTTCAGCTGCCACTTCGGAGCATCCCTCGTGCGTGCTCCTTAGTGACACAGCTTTCTGTTCCTGGCAGAGCAAGGGTTAAACCCAAAGCACATTTGTAATTCCGTCTTTTGCTTGGCATTAAATAATCATTTTACAGAGAGCAGATAGATCTTCCTTTACAAAACGGAGAAAGATGCACAGATGAGGACTTGCGCTCTTCTAGTAGACCATAATTTAAACCTGATCCTGAAAAGCAATGTTAAAATGATGAACATGCTGTTTGTGATATGTGAAGGTTTAATGATGATGTTATTGAGCACGGAGATTAGATCCATATCAGATGTGGTTTTGAAGAAGATACCTGGACTACAGAAGGATTTCCAAAGGCATTTTTCTTGCCAAGAAATAGCCAGCTCCTTGTATACTTTTTCTTTCTAAGTATCTTAAAAAGGCATCAAGTTTTTCACTCTCCAGTTCAAATTTAGAACTGTTGTTAATCTACTTTAAAGATATCTATGTTGAAAAAAAGGAACTTTAATTAATGAAGATTTTAGGCTTTGCTTGAGTACCTCTCCAGGCTCAAGTTTATCTGCCTATGCATGCATAGAACCAAGATGCGTTTCGACTTTAAGATGTGGTTAAAACTTAAAGGACTGATTGCAAAATATTGGCAAGAGCCATTTTATTTAACAAAATATCTAGTGGTTTGCCTAACATCTAATTCCAGAGTGACCTCACTGACGTTATCATTTTCCAGAAGGCAAACGGCGAGAGGTTTTTTGGGGTAAAAAAGAAGAGCTAAGCCTCAGAATGTGGATGATCCAATGCCTGTGTAGAAGAAAGTCACTCCAGGCAACACAACCTTACCTGACCTATGAATACTCACTAGAACCTACAAGTTGTGCAAGTTTTAGAAACTCTGAAGTCACTTAAAATTAGCCAATCAAAAACCAAACGAGCACCAAATCTACCTTTGCAATTCACTGGATATCAAAGTAGAAGGAAATAACGTACAAACCATGATCGTACCTAGCTCATTGTCAAAGCTCCATACATTTTCTGTACATGACACGTTTAAACACGTGCCTAAAGGACTTCCAATCTTCCAAGACCAAAGATGTACGTCAGAGATTGAGAAGAAGTTTACCCCATTCACAGGTTACTTCATAATGCTCTAATTCACATTTTTACCTCCTCCAAGGTATTGAAAAAAACACGCTATTGCTTTGGTGCAGTACAGAAAGATCAGCATCTTTCTTCTAAAACATGTTCTTGTTTAGTCAAGCTAAGAGAGAACAAAAAAATCCACCTTTTTTTTAAGGATGGCAACTTTCTAATAAATCCGATGCAGAATGCTACAGACAGCACTTAAGAGCACACTGACATAATATTATCTACAGAATTATGGAAAACTCTAGGACCCTGCCAGGTTGAAGCTTAATACCAGAAATAGAATAAATGGATTCAAGAAGTCATCTCGAACACCATTGTTCAGCCTGAGTGCAGTTCAGTCTCTAATGATTAAATGTTACTTCTTCATAAGCTTTATTCTGGCCAAATCTCTCTCGCATTAACATTTTCATAAACTAGGTCCCAAAATAAACATTTTATATTTGATACAAATACCAAAGTCACTTCAGTTCACTTATTGTGGTCATGACCACTTTGGCAAGATTATGTGGAGGGAGGAGAAATTCAATAAATCAGACATTTTCATGATTTAGTGTTTTCAAAGGTCAGAAACCAGCACACAGTATCTCTCTACTCTGAATTACACATCAGTTAATAGAAAGAGCAAATTTTTCCAAGAATCCAGCCAGAACCTGCCATCTGACAGAGGAACTTCATCAGTGTCTTGTCCACCATTTCATCCTGTAGAAACACAGCACACTAATGGGCACCAGGACTAGTTCTTAAATTAAAAGAAATTGTTGGCATGGGAAGGATGCATGTGCAGAGCCTCTGCTTCCTTTAATGGTGTTGTGCTCTCATTAGCCACCATTGTAGAATCAGCACTAGGAAGTGAAAGAAATTGTGACAGAAGAGAAGTAGAGTCTTGCACTTCAGGTTGTATATGAGCACCAGAAAAACTGAAGTATATTTGAGATTTTCAGTTTAGGCAATATTTAAAGAGTTGGGCAGATACACAATTCATAGCCAAACTGCAAGGATGGAAAGCAAGCCCCCAAGTACTGGAGATGTTCTTTCTACCAGCACTTTTCTGTTAGGAACCCAAAGGGTCCCTGGCAGTAATGCTTCTGCTAGAGCTCCCATCCCACCTTTTCTTTCTATGCTGCCAGACCACGATGCAGTTCTGCTAGAGGTTTGTTACAATATGCTCAAAGCCCTGGTGTTGAAGGCAGGGAACTAATCATAGCCATCTTCACACTTAGTTCTGACAATAAGCTGAGACAAAAAGCAAACTTACTTCTGTTTTTAATCTGATTTTCCTTTTAAGTGGTAAAACTCCACAATGATCTGCCCCCAGGCAATTCAAACAGCTACCAAACATCTTGTTAGATATATGATAATTTTGTACTAAGCCTACTCAGTTTCATATTCACCTGTACCTCTTGCTCCTCTTTTCATCACCTCCTGTTTTGCTGATCTGCTCTGACACAGGCGACTTCACTGATGCACACAAGAGTTGCTCCATGAGCACACATGTAAGATGTTCATTAAAAGCACAAATATTGAATGCTGCCCTGTGAATTGCTGATTGATTCCCTTAGTCTTGGGGTACCAACCCTTATCAATGTGTTCCTGTGCATGCCTCTGGATGGGGATTGTCCTGGGTGGAAAGGTCCAGCTCCACAGCATGTTCACTGGTGATGCACGGGAGAGCCTGTTGCGTCGCTGCGCAGGCGGATGCTAAGGGCTAAGACTTCTATACAGGGAAAAAATGCAGTTTCTGCCTTCCAAAGCCATTGGTAATGACCAGGCACTTAGTAGGACAACCCCATACACGTAATTGATAGGGAAGGAGCAGGCCAACAGCCAGGAGTTGGCAGGGGTGCCCCAGCACATGCCCCTCCTGCATATATCATAGCATTAAAAGCATCAAATACTCTTGGTAGAAAAGCAAATAAACAAGACTGGCATAAGACCAAGATATATAAAATGCCCAAAGCAACTTTAAATCATCTGAAGATATTCCCATTAAATAGAATTATTGTCCCCATTAAGAATCAATCAAAGCTATTTAGAATCATTGGCTATTCAGCTGCTTCCCTGGGAGACCTCCCGAATAAGCAGATTTTCCATGCGGGTTTCTTATGATTAAAGGTCCTAACTTGCAAATCTTTGCTCATAGCTACAGTTCTAACTCAAGCAAGCAGGTCTGTTGGAAGAAGAGTGTTGACTTGCCCATATCACATATGTTTACCTGCCTTCACTGATTTCAGCTTTGATTTGCACAACATGAGGAAACTGAGCCAAGAGACCTTTTCTCTTCCAGCCACTTGTAGGAAAACTATGGTCCTACCTACAGTTGGGCACATACAGGTGTACGTCAAGAACTGTCCGGGATCCAAATCAGCAGAACGTAGGTCAGCTCTGGTCTAAAAGGTATATAATGGGGTTAGCCTAGTGAACATGCTGAGAAAGCTCCCTGAAAGACAAAACTTGACTGTT
>JAUBOD010000974.1:1163114-1173921 GCA_032353885.1 Nothura maculosa | reverse complement strand
AGTCACCAAAATCCCTTTGCCTTAATGCTGAGCCTGGATTTGTGAGACAATCTTTGCCCATGAGCTACCACCACAAACATGAGCTGCCCCACTGGATGCCCATAAGGACGACAACCAGGACCCCTCTCACTTCATTTGAGACCCGAGCTGACATTCTGCTGCTCATTTTGATGAGATTTAACAGGAGTAAGTGCCCAGCAACATCACCAGCTCCCAAGGCCTAGCTCTCCCAAGCGTACATATACCCTACAATAAATCCTGACCACTGATAGTCCTTACAGTGGTACAGAGTCAGACTCTGGTAGATCATCTACAAACTTCCCTATGATTCTACCATTATTTGATACCAACTCTCACAAATTGCCATTAAACCATCAAGCAATTAGACGTTTAGCATCACCACCAGACTTACTCCTTAGCACAGATCTTCAGAAGTTGTTTTTCCTTCCCTATGAATATCACAACTTGTTTCTACATTAGAGCCTCTAATGCTTCATTGCTACCGAGTCAACAAAAATTCAGATAACAGTAATGTTTTAATGCAAGATATAATAGCTTAGCCAAGTCCTAGTTATTTGTAGAAAGCATCCAAAAAGAATGAACAGAACCTTAGCGTGGGCTACCATATTATCCAAGTACTCTTGTGTCTAAATAACATTTGGTGGATTACCCTCCATTACCATAATACAAACTAATGAGATACTCAAAGTTAATGCAATACTATTCTTTTACTTAATGGGATTTAATCTTAGTTTAGTATAATACTAGGTGCAAACAATTAAATACAATAGCAAAGCAGTTTATCAAACTTAAGGAAGATTCATGCCAAGTACTCAGACCTCTTTCCCCTGAGGTTACAAGTTTAAGATCAGAACAACACTGAGTCATACCCCGACTTGCAGTCCCATTATTACCTTCTCTTTCTTTAGTTCTCAGGCAAGAATTGATGAGGAAGCTCAAACTCTATATTTTATCAAGCAGTAAGAACAGATTCATCACTTGCTATAAACCCATGTTGTTTCCCCAGCATCGATAGAGTTATATTAAATTACATTAGCCAAGGGTCTGGGTCATTGCTTGAACCTATTCAAAGTTAGAAGCACAAGATAACAATCATTTGATTTTTTCTTTTTAAACCAAATCAATACATCAGATACCTACTCGACCTAGAAGATAATTTACATATTTCTAACAATAAAAAATTATTATGTCAATAAAATAGTGCTTAAATACAAGCCTTGGTATTTTTTCCTTCAATCCACCTGTGCAAAACAACTGCACTTAGGGATCTGTAAATAATTAAAACTTATGAAGACTATTGTTAAAGTTGTCTCAACTGACCATTAGACCAATCTCACCTGTCTAGACATATCTGTATAGCATTTATTCTCATCCTAAAAGTGGTGGGAGATTATGTGAACCACAGGTGTCAACAGAGACTGGACTAAAAGCTCCTTCCTTAACCCAGGCACTTAAGTCCTTGTTACCAGCCTCAAATCATTTAAGTGCTTTTACAAACTTCTCACAAGACCTTGTCTCATCCTATCAAAGGGCACATTTCATTTCCACTACAATGCAGGCAGCAATCTTCCCCTGTGTACAAGGGAAATAGACTTCACGAGACCTCAAATAGCAGATTAGAAGGAAGGCTTCTGTACCACACACCATGGGCAGCAAAACCTGAAGAGTGCAAACAAGCCCCAAGCAGCCTGGGGTGTTCAAGGAGCACTTCGCAGAGAGGACATTTCACTCAAGTTCACAGACTTAACTGCTGGGAAAACACTGCCTTTAGCACCAAGCATAGAGCAAGTAAGGGAGCAGTTTGTTTAAAAAAAAAAAAAAAAACACCACAAATATAAGCCACACTCAGCAAGCCTGTGTTCTTCAGAAGAAAAACACTAAAGAAAATCACATCTACACATATTCAAAACAGGTAACCTAGAAGAACGCATAAGGAACAAAATGAAATACCTCTTGGTGCCACCATCCTTCCCCTCTCAGCTCCCAAAGAGAGCCCTGCCCCTCAGCTGAGGGCTTTATGCTCATGCTCAGGAGTTAATTCAGTGCAGCTGAAGGCCCTTCCATCCCACCTACACCTGGGTCCCCCAGCAACCGCCAGTGAGAACTGGCACCTGTGGTGGTTGGTTGGTTCTGGAGAACGTTAACCAGGTGCTATGGGTTTGGCCTGGGACTGCACACATCCCATGGCAGCCTTAGACACTGAGCCCACCAAGGAGAGCTGCCTGCTCCTCGTTAGCAATTTTACAGAGCCCGAAAATAATGATGTGACAACAAACTCAACAAAATTTGCTCTAGGGCACAACAAGAAATAGACAAGATTTCCATATTTTTGGAGGACAATTTACTGTACTTGAAAGCGATGAATTCTTTCTGTTTACATTAACTGCCTCACTATTTGGTCCAATTATTCCTACTACTTCAGCAATCATGTTACGCTTGTTCAAGAAGAAAGAAATAACAACAGCTTATCTTGTTGAGAGCAAAGAACAAACAGTAAAAAATCAGTGGATGCACTTGAGCACTACAGTTGTTGCTATTGTGCTAAAGAGATGATTCATGTTCTCATAGCAACTAGGGTGAAAGAAAAACGCTCTTCTTCTGAAAAGGCTTCTGTTGTAATGGTTAAAGAACTCTTGAATAATCAAGCTAAATGGAGAGGGGAAAAAACACTTCCCTATAAAATTATGTACACTAAACCCAAGGACATGTTGAGCTTTATATTATATCGATCTTCATACGTATCTAAGTTAATCATCTATCACTGTTACATTTTGTATTAAGCTAAAGCAAAAATGAATGGCATCAAATATCAACACGCTCCCTGACTGGGGTGAATGCGGAGGGCAGCAGAGGTGACCGCCTGGTCACGGCACCGGCTATCGGGACACTCGTGCCACCCGTGACAACCCGAGGCCTCTCCAGTCAGGATCATTTCTGGAGGCGACTGCTGCCAGCTCCTTCCAAAGTGTCCTGGCCTGCGGCACCACGGCCGGCCAGCCTTGGGCACCGAGCACCACACCTGGCACCACTGGATCCCCATGGCCAAATGTTCCTTTGCTCTCACTGCCTTCTCATCCCAATCACACTGCAGGGATGGAGCAGCAGTGACAGAAGATTTTGCCTGGACCATCACTGAGCTGATTTCATCATTTTGGTGCATGGTGATCTTACTTTCATCCACTGAGGTTTATATATTACCACAGCAGAAATTTTGACTAGTTTGCTAGGACATCACTCTCATGTTTTTATTCAGGCTGAACGTGCTTTTTTCCCCTCCTGTTCCTGGCAAAATGGCTTTCCCAAACCCCGTGGTAGGCATGGAGGACACACTTGTCCTTGACCTATGTTTTAACACTCTCCTTTGCGGCAAGGTTTAGTTTCAAATAATAGCCAGGTTGTGGAATCAGGAATCAATATTGAGGAGCTCTGTCAAGAGAGAGGAGGTTTAATTTCCTGACATGTCAGCATGATGGAGAGCTAGACCTAGCCCAGGTAGCATCAGTTACCAGTGCTACCTTCTGGGGCTTCTCCTGGCAAAAACATCTACCAGGCTGACGCCCAAAAGCCACAACACAGGAAAACACATTCGGCTCAGTAGAGAATTACTGTATAAATTAGCAGAACTCCACCCAAATGAGGGGATCCTGCATGTGTGCCTTTTCATCTTACCTTGGTATCTTCCACGCTGACCCTGTCTGGGGGAATCCAGCTGTTGGCCAACAGCTGGCTGCAAGCTGGGCTGCAGTTTATGTCCTCTGCAAACTTGTGTTGCAACTTGGTAGCCACAAAGAGTTTAAGAGACCTTAATTAATCGTCACAGCCAAGTAACACGCAGAATATCAGCTGTTTTAGCAACTTGTATGTTGGAAACTAAAATCATATTGCAAAATTCTCTTAAAAATTTTCTCAGCAAGTTTCAACAACTTTAGTACAAGAATGGGGGGTGTTAGTAGCATATTCATGCAGAGATTATTACATTGTTTTCCTAAGCTTCTCCAAAAGTTTTTAACAACTTTTTTAATGACCAAAAGGCTTCACTGTCCTCTCTCCCCATCAGCTGGGATTTGGCAGAGATGCAGAGCTGGCTGCTGGGGAGCACCAGAAGATGCTGGGTTGACTTGGACACTGCTGCTGCTGGAACGAAGCTGCTGTGGCTGCAGGAGAGCCACGGCCCATCACGACTGCAACCCCAAACGAACCCAGGGCTTCTGCTGGGTGCTGCAGCGCCGTCCCCTCCATGCAATGCCTCCTACGGAGGATCACGGATCATGAACATGCTCCTCACCCAGATCTTTCAGGGTGACTGACATGCAAATAAAAGCACTATTTAGGCGAAGAGGTTTCAATATCATTAAAATATCAATAATATTTTTTTCTCAAATATCTGCTGCCACAAACCCCTCTCTGGAGCCCAGTAGCCTCGACAGTGCTCACAGCACATTGCCCAAATCCAGGCACCTCCAAAACAGGCCCAATATCTCCTAATCTTGGTTTCCAGTGTGGCTGTATGCATTTAATTCCATTATGATTAAATGACACACACTGACGTAGCTCGAATTTACAAAAAGAAACTGGTTACGAAGCAGTTGTTTTCACTAGCTGCCTTTGGGCACCTAGACTGCAATTAGCTGGAGGACAGGCTTGCCCTGGCACAAGTCAAAAATGATTTAAACAAAGATCTTTCAAATTAAATGTTTGAGAGCCTGCTTGCTGGTTTTGTGTATTTCAGGAGAGCAGATTCACACGGCAGCATATTCTGGGAAGTGTGGGAACTGCACCAGAAATTACTGTTTCCTACACTGCTGCTTGTCCATTCTTGAAGCATCAGAGCAGATGATTCATGAGGCTGAAGGTCATCTGCAGTGCTATTTACAGCCCATGTTTGTGCCACTTCTCACACGCTAAAGAGGTTTAATACCCTGCAGTTAGGTCCAAAGGGAAATAAAACCCAAAACTCCAGTAGGAGCAAGCTGTGGCTTGGTGGACTCTTTTAGCCTCGCTTCTATTACATTTGACACAGGTGGACCCAGGCAGGTCCTCCCTATTAGGTGTGCAGCCCCAGCTCATTGCATTGGGATGACTAGGCCTTTGCAACCACACCAAGACACTTGTATGGAAGCTTGGCTTCATCCTCAGGGATCCTTTATCCCAGCACTACAGTTGGCTTTGGGGAAGTTCAGCACACTTCAATCAAACAGAAAGTCTGTCCCTGGATAAGACTTCCCACCAACAACAGTAAGTTCTTTCTCACTTAAATTTGTCTCTAGCAAAGACTAGGTAATGCTGGCATGAGGAGCAGGCATATGTGGAGACCCCACAGTGTAGGAGGGCTATCTCAACAAACCTGAAAGAATGTGCAGCATGTGGAGATCAGATGAAGTTGAGAGTGGAGCTCCATCTTCTTCATTGCAGCACTAGGATGGGGCTCAGCATGCTTGGACCTTCTGTCTTGTTGCTACTGCCAACTGTGACAATTGCACGGGCACATATGCACGTTTATCTCGGGTGCAGTGCTGTTCTAAGTTGCAGGCAATTTTGTTGCATGTGCTGCGCTGTGTTAAAACAGACCTCTGAGGAACTTCCACTGGTGTCGGCAGCAACACAAGGAAGGGAAAAGTCAAAGCTTGAGAGCAAATATGACCCGTTGTTTTGTTCTTCAAAGGCTGCATCTTAAGAAATTAAGAAAAACTTTGGCTTGCAGCCAGCAGAAGTTTCTGGTAGACCCTACTGGAAGATGGCATCGGGCCTTACAAAGGTTAATTTCTTTAGGAATTCACCTCTGTGCCCCCTTTCCCTCCAGAACAATGCTGGATTCATTGCTGAAATGCCTTTGGCAGAAAGGAGTTACATTTCTGCTTGGCTGCCCCAGATCAGATCCTGAGTGGCATGGATTACATGGATTTCAATCATGAAATGCAGCAATCTTCTGCTTTGGCCAGATATATCCAGACCTGGAGGTTTGCTACAGCTGTGTCGACAATTCAGCAAGTGGCAGTGCCAGAAATTAAATACAATATTGCTCTTTTTGGCTGCCAAAGTAGCTCTGAGGAACCATTTACACTGAGCACTGTAGAGTCCAAAATGTGGGAGGTATTGCCCAGAATGCAAGTGAAAATGGGACTTCAGAACTCCACGCTGGCAACCAGCCCTCACACTGCAAACAAAAAGGGCCAGGACCATTCCCCCTATTAACGAAGGAGAGTTAATTCCCCACTGGAGTTAGTGAAATTTGAAACAAAACAAATCACCATACTGCGATCCAGATACTATACGTCCCTAATCAGATCTGCTGCCCTTCTCAGAATTGCGGGCTGACCAAAATTTACATTAAGAGGCCTTTGGAAAGCCATCTGTCTCTCATAAATAGAACACCACCTATACACCACGTGCTTCGCTCTACCTTGGGCTCAAACTGTAATACAAAAAATGGTAAGCCAGCTGCTTGCCTTTACTTTATCGCAAGATCCTCTTAGCTCAACACACAACCAACTGGAGTTACGGAACTATTTCCACAAATTTGCAATTTGGTTTTCAGTAAGACCCCTCAGGGGTCTATTTATTTTCTACTCATTCTCTTTTTCACATGCTTTGTCTTTCCAAAGTTTGCTTTACTTTTTCTCTCTCTTGGACCACTTCAGCGTTTAAGGATGGTTTGCATACTGGTAAGAAATATATTTCTTACGTAAGAAGATGTTCCTTTCTCTAAGGACTTCTCTTCTCCTGGTCATCTGCACTGCTTCTCAAATCTGCAAGCTGCAGTTAAACAAAAAGATGCTATTTTCCAAAACATGTTGCTCTCAAATGCTGCAAGATTACAGCAGGGAGCAGAATACTCCTCACTACAGCATCTCAACCCACTTCTGTGAGTAGGAAGATCTCCAGAAGTCTCACTCAGGTGAAGTGCATTGCTACATCTCCTATTGCTGGGAAAAGAGGACTGCCTTGTTTTTGCAAATATTCAGGAAAAGCCCAAGGAAGGAACAGAAAACTGATTTGCCTTTTTGTTTCTTCAAAGACCATACAGTTTCCACCAGATAAACCTGCAGCCTGCAGAAGGGCACTGGCCTGGGTACCCAGGGCACTGTTGCCTTGTACTGGGGTTACCCGAACAAGGGGCAAGCTCCTGCCGTCCACCTCCAGCTCCCACCCCCGGGGAACTTCAGCAGCTCCGGATTCCCACTGCCTCCCTTCCTGCCTCCCTCCCTGCCTTCAAGGCTTCCTGGCTGCCAGCACGGTCCTCCTGAGAGCTCCTGAGCGCTCCAAGGATCGGTGGAACACTGCACAGAGCCGCGTTCCAGGAGTATTTTGGGAACCCTTGAAATCAGAGGCATTCTCTTTGCTCTGCAGAAGCTCATTTTGGAAAACAGCACAGACCATTTTTAGTCGCAGAGATGCTCAGATAACCCGGCTGGCGGTGGCACTCTCCGGTTGACTTTATTTCCCTCGTGTCCTCCTTTCTAGCTGCCTGTTTTTTTTTCCAGCCCATAGGGTCTCACCTTTCCACAAACCTTGGAAACATCATACATAGAAAGGTCACTAATGTTTCCTTTGCAGCCCTGTCCTGACCAGCCTTGCCAGCCTGGCCCCAGGGTCTCAGAGAAGTCCTCTTCCTTCGATTAACCCTTGAGGAGCATCAGCAAGGCCCCAGCTCGTCCCACCAGTGAATCAGGGCCCAAAACAGCTCTGTGAAGCTTCCACACAGCTCGACCTCCAGGCGCTTGCAAGCACGGCTCATGTGAACCCCTGTGGCACAGCCAGGAGTTTGGAACTCCTTTACCTCAGATCTCCTCCTCATGCAGTGCAATAAACTATTTGGGAAAATCTGTGTGTCCCGTTCTTGCTCCGGGTTGTTCTGCACTCGTATCCGGCACGCGCGCTCGGCCACACAACGGCCCGGCAAGCCTGGGCCCCAGGGCTGGCCGACACACAAAACCTGCACTAGTTTAACAGCTTCCAAATTGATTTAAAGCAGTGCAAAAGCCTGTGTGGAAGCGAGGCCATTGGTTTGCAACCATCTTATATCAAATTAGACAATTACTGGTTGATGTCGCTATTATGGTAACATCCTGATTTAAACTAATTTGATGTAAGCTGGTTATAAACCAATTTAAGTGTGTCCAATCAGGAACATACACTGGTTTAGCTAAAGGGATTTTGCAGCTGAACTGAGGCTCCCATTGTGTGTGGCCGAGCCCCCGGGCTCCCCTGGCCTGTTTCTCCATGCTTCTGTCCACACTCGTTCCCGCCAGGACTGCAAATGCTCCTCCTGGCAGGGCTGCTCCATGCCCACACGGCGCAAGTGGAATGCTAGCACAAACCCACATTTGATCATTTTTCTGTTCCAAAGAAGAAGAACATTAGTATTTTGATCACACAAAGCGTTACTCTTTCTGGCTGGCCTCCTGCAAACAGTGCTCAGCCATAAGAACCATTACAGGAACCAAATCAAATCAGCTCGTATTTCCGTGGCAAAGGGTTCATCTTCTCCAGCCACACAGCCTACATTTCTGGAGCAACCTGTGAGGAAATGAAGGTGTTACCCTTGTGCAGTGCCAGGAAACGCGACTTTAGTCAGCCCCCTTGTCCTGCGGGCAGATTTGCCCTGTGTGAACGAGCACAGGGTCCCTGTTTGTTGCTGCTCCATCTCCACAATTGACTCCCGCTGCAGGAACCTTGTCCTGGGTTCTCACCAGAGCACGAAGCTGCTCCCAAGCCACCCCTCTTTCTGACCTTACTTGTCATCTCCCCAGTCCACAGCGCCTTCCAGTCTACGGAAGGTGGCTCATAATTTCCAAATTACTCATCTTCCTCTCCAAAAGCCTCCATCTATTCACACATCGGAGATTGCCCATCAGGAAAGATCATATAAAACTACCCTGCAGCTCCTCTCAACAAGTTCTCAGCAAGTCACTCCGACACACAAAATCCAAGCATGTTTGATAGGAGCACAAGAGCTTGTCCTTGACCATATTTATTTTTTGTAAAACATATGAATAAAACTATTTTATTTTCTATATTTTATGCAATGTTTTGAATTGGAGTTCTAACATTCCCCTTGCGCCTTAAAAAAGGGCCATTTTTATGAGAATGTTCTATGAATTTCCTCATCAATGTTCTGCATGGTTGGAAAGGCATTTCTCATCCAAATCCAAACATTTTTGCAAAAAATATTTCAACTGGTTTAAACAGCCAAGCAATTTTGCAGCGCACAGATAACAGGTTCAACATAATGATATATTAGTATGTTGAGCTATCACTGGTCTGTGATACTACAATCTCTTAAAAGCTTCCAGTATTTTAATAAGAACTGAGGCCCAATTCAAAGCAGAGAGAAAACCCTTAAGCTCAGAATAGAAATATATAAACTGACAGGCTGACTACATTATCTAAACTGCTGTTTTATAGCTGTATTATGCACTCAATCTAAAAAAAAAAAGTCTAAGTAAAAAAATGTTTAAAGATAAGGCATTAGTGAGGGGTGGAGTTGTGTTTTTTTTCATTAGATACATTCTTTGATTCCCCTGCATAAGATGCTGCAGTCAGCAGTAGCTTAATTCTAAGCTATAATTAGGGTTATGCATTAAACCAGGACTCTTGAGCATGTCTAACCTAAAGAAGTCCAACGCACAAATGAAAAACAGACCTGTGGCTGGCTGACTTGGCATCAACTAGGATACCAATATATAGTAACAGAATAAATTGAAAATGAAAATTAAATGTGGTCATTATAGCTTAAATTGATGTCATATTAGCCAACTGTTTATGAATGGAAAATTTAAAGATAAGCATGAATTTGGAGGAGGCAGCGTGCTCTGATACACAGCAGCTTGCTGAGACTTGGGGTACATTTAAAAATAATCTACCACTGTTTTTGCAGTCTGCTAAAATGACGTGATTTTACTTTTTAGAAAAACTGTATATGGTGTTTAAATACACAACTGCATGGTGCATTTTAGCCAACAAAAAAACTATTTTTAACTTTGAGAAATCTGGTTACTTAACAACATTGTCTGCTAATACCAGCAATGCACAGAGTGAAACAAAATTCAAGTTTTCAAGATACTTAAAAGCCTTGCAAAATTGAAGAAGCCCTCATTAGCAGAATATTCACTGAATTTCCACTTTATATTCCTGACATAAAAGATGGAAATACTCATACATTTAAGGGCAATTTCCTTAGAAAACTGAAAAAAAAAACAGTGAATATTTTAGATTAACTTTTTCCAAGTTTAGTTTCCCCCCGAATGCCTATCTTTTCCAGGTATTATAGAGTTTAGCACTTTACAAGTGTGTAGCTTAATTCCATGCAAAACAGGCATTAAAATACATAACTGTCATGCTAACAACACAGAATTACAGATGGGCAAAACTGGATGTAAGGCAGTGGTTGAGCATAAACTTGCACGTGCCTTGCAACCTGTGTGTGCCTTCACATGCCAAGTGCCTCCCTCCGTGTTTCAGCTCATTTGGGCAAGAATTGCTTCAGGCTCAGCCCTACCTGCGCGCACGGAAGGAACATGAAACGCAGCAAATGTGCACCCGAAATTGCGGGGGGCAGGGGGAGGCTGCCAGCACTGAGCACAGATGAGAGAGGAGCCCTTCCCCTGACCTCCATGTCCCAACCCCTATCAAGCTGAGCACATTCTCCTTATGTCTACAGGCCTGGAAAGGAAGGTGTGCACGTTTATCTGCCAGTGCAAATTAGGCACAGAACAGCAGTGGAAACCCTGCTTAGAAAAGGTGGAGTCTTCTGCTTTGTTTGGTTTTGTTTTCTCTCTGTATGATC
>JAUBOD010000974.1:1142462-1152542 GCA_032353885.1 Nothura maculosa | reverse complement strand
CCAAGGAGGGCTCTGAAGCAATAACTCTTAATAATGAGGAGACGTAGGAGGGCAACGTGAGATAAGATCAGGTTGTTCGTGGAGGAGAGGTGGGCTATGCAGAGCAGCAGCGAGGAAGGAAGGGAGGTGCTGGGGGCACCCGCAAGGCCACCACACTTGGGGACTTGGAGGTGGAAGAGCAGAGTGTGGAGGCTCTGCGATGGAAGAGCCTCCTTTGGCTTCAAGCTTTGTTGTTCGGCAACACTGAGAGAAACCAAACAATGGAATGAGCTGCCGTGGCTCATCCTGGGGCAGCCTGGTAAAAGACTGTTCTGCAGACGGGTCAGCCACAGGTGAGAAGCCAACCTGGAGCTGTCTCTGTCCATCTGTATCAATTCTGAAACCCACCGGAGCTTTAAGTCAAATATTTTGTGTGAGATTAGTGTTGAAAAGAAACAAACACTTACCAAGCAGCAATAGGTAACACCCTTCAAGGCAAGGCAGTGATTTCTTAAAGCCATACATATGCCTTGTGCCCTACTTACCTCATACAAATCAGTTATAAGTAGCAGAGCTCATAACGCATAATAATGCCTATAATGCACAATATAGACTAGACTGCTTATATAAGCAAGAGAAATAAGTCAGGTACCCCTGGAGGGCAATTCAGGATTTCTCTCTGAATGGCAGTTTAGGAGCTGGCTGGTACCACTGCTGTGTGAAATAACGTGGCTGGGCATGAAGGAAGACAACAGTAAAACCTAAATATCTGAAAACGTCCATTAAGGTTGTATCTGAGCACTGAAACGAAAATCTCAAGCCTTTAGCCAAACACTGCTCAAAGGACATGTTCCCGAGCCTGTGCTTACGAGTCCTAATGCTAAAAGAACTAAATATCAAGAAGAGTTGGAACAACATCTTCCTTATGAAAACTACTTGGGAGAAAATGTACTCTTCCCTAATAGTAGCTGCTGTCTATAAAAACATCTCTGAGGTGTTAGAGACCAGTTTTTCAGATGTTTTCACACCATGATGATTTAATTGTCTTTCCCAGAGCATCTAAACACCTATTCAGCTAGTGGCAAATAATGAAGAGCTTCACTTCAATAATCCATAGATGGAAGCTGAGGTTATGCCTCTTGCTTAGTCACAGACAGGCATTTTCCTGCCCTAGTTCCCATCACTGCACCCATTAGCAGCAGACTAATAAAGATGCCCTGCAGCCCCAGCCACCCTGTTAGGTAACAGGGTTGAGTTTCCACCCATTTTCTCTAATGCACGTCCAGCAGGCACATACCTCTGCTCTTTGCTACCAAACCAGTGTCCTGGACAGCCTACAAGCATTCAATGTGGAGATTATATGCACCTAAGTTATTACTATCAACTACAGCATCATCTTTGTTTAAATTTCAGTTTTGACCTTTTAAACTTGCCTTTAAGAATGGAAACCCAATGTGCCACGTTCTGTTTTAGAGCAAGGAAGGAGCAACACAGGTGCAATGGAGACTGGATCGACCTGCTGCAATTCAGGTTTGTGCACTGTGATCGACTTCTCATCGCTGACAGGACCCATCAAAGCAAACACTGGCTCCTGTTCCAGAGTTGCACCTACTAGACATCCACGCAATTTTACTAAATTAATATCTCTTCCTGACTTTGGATAAACCTGCTGTTTCCCCAAGGCTGTATTTCATTCCATGTCCTACACATTTCCCAGGCAGGAGAGCATTGTCATGCAAATCTGACAGGCTCACTCCCTGGTGTGCCACATCTAAAATCTGCCCCCACATGTTGGAGATCAAATTCCACCTCCTACTACACAGTCTCAGCCCTTTCGATGGCTCCGCCACCCCAGGAGCCACCCAGGAGCTCCAGGAAAGGGAGCTCTCCTGCAGCCAGCAGGATTATGCACCAGGGTCACTGGCCCAGGGTGCCGCCGGGAATGTGCAAGGGCACCACAGCAGGGGCAACATCCACCTTCAGGCACTGATCACTCCTATTGTCCAGGGAGCCTTGAAAGAAATCCCAGGGGGAGGAGAAAGAGGAAAAGAGAAGAATATGAATAAAAAGGGATTCAAAAGAAAATCTGCAAGCAGATAGAGTCAAGACTTTAGAGTCCCAGATTATTATGTTTATTCTCTTTTTGAATTTTGTTTTTGTTTTTCCACTGAATCTAATGTTTAACTCTAGGAACCACTCTAGGACATGCCATGAAGGCCATGGTTCTGCTCCTGTTACCAGAATAATATATTTCAAGGAAGGAACAAAATAATCAATGAAGCAGTGTGACATTGAGATGCTCTGGAGGCCCCACACGTGCTTCAGTTTCATGACAACAATAATTAGCTAGGTTTAATCATCATAATGTTTTTTAAAATTTAACTTCAAAGTGGAAACCAGTTAGCTCAGGAATTTCGCCACCAGAATTTTGGCTCTGCTGCAGTTCACAGTGACTGTAAATAAATCCAGACTCTTCTATAAATTTTCAGCGGTTTTATAACTTGAGTTGGGAACTACCACTGATTCCTCATAGATCAGAATCCATAGGATAGAAAAGTGCTAGACTGGCACAGAAATTAAGCCCTCCCTTCACCAACACCAGTGGTCTCATTGTCAGATCCATTCTCAATTGTATTAAACCCTGATCAGGAGAGGATCTGGATTCCCTAATTGTCCTTTATAGAGAACTTTCATTCACACAAGCACAAGCACCTGAAAGCAAAACCAAATGTGCTTCCTCAAGGCCTACTGCCCACTGACATACATAAGGCCTTGACCCTACGCCATGAAAGTCAATAGGAGCATTGCTTTTCCCCTCAATGAATAGAAGAACAAGCTGTTAATAAATAAAACTTTACATGATAAAGACCCATTTGGCAGCACTCCATTTTACTGAAACCAAAATTGCTCAAAAGCTAAGAAGTCATATTAAAAAATCAACTAAAGACCAACAGGGAAAGGTCAATAGGTGTGTGTGTATATATACGTGCATATATGTATATATATATATATAGGTATTATATGTATATACATCTGAAATGCAGAGAGATTCATCCTGAATATGGTCTAATTCCAAAATCTAAACCTAAGCCAATGTTTAAATACAATTGTAAAAAAAATCCTAGAAAATGTGTCATGCTCCTCTCTCTCGTAGGTCTTAGTCACCACAGAAGTGGGACACGTGTTCTTCTTTTAACTGGAGTAAATCAGCAGCACCAGACCTGCACTAAAGGTTATGCCCAACTGTCAGCTGAGGATCAGACCTACAAAAGATCTGCTTAATTCTTTAAGTGACTGATGAATAATATCTTTTCCCAGTAGGGCAAATTACTAGTTTAGGCAAGTATGGTAAATTCACAGACACATTATACATTTAATATATCCATTTAGCCAGACTAATTATCAAACGAAATTAAAAAGATATGTATTTCCTACTTGTTTTAATGCCATTATGAAGGTTAGGTGAAGACACTACGTGACTTTTCTATGTGTAGAAGCATGTGTACCATTCCAGCGTTTAGTGCACGGTATTCAGTGCCTTCCATTACTCTTGTTATGACAGACCAGTGCAGCCTAGTGCTTCCGAATATGGAATACACATTGGAGAAGCGCTGCTTGCTCAACATCTAGAAATGGCTTTTCCAGTCAGGCTTCATGGGCTGACCTGTTAATCAGCATATACAACCCAGGCCAAAACAAAAGCCATTTTACTATCACTACCTGAGTACAAACAACTGAGGAAATAAATCAGGTGTAATCCTACCAGCTCCTACAGCAAAGACGGAAGACCACAAAGCCAATAAATGCAAGAGAAAAAGCAGCAAAATGAGGGTTACTTTCACCTTCAAAGAAATAAGCCACAGTGCTGGTATTGACCAACTCTTCTCCATTGATCTGAATTAGGAAGATTCAGAATAAGGTCTGAGGATCTCAATTCCTTAACAGAATTAAATAAATGACTGTTCATATACTGCATTAATTCATCAGGGAACATTTAGGTTTCCCAGTTTAAGAAACAAAAGTTCCCCATGCACATTCACAAGTGCAATAGCTAAGTGACAGCTGAGGTTTGTTCCCGTGAATCTTCCCGACCGAAGCTGCAGCAGGCTGGGTTGCCAACAAAGTACAGGTGTAGGCCATATGAGCTGATAAAAAAAAAAGGATCCTTAGAAGCACAGTCACATTTCTGTGTGCACAATACACCCACACCAAGGTGCACTCAAGCATCTGGAGTGGGTTTTTTAATCTACTTTCTGGGAGATTTAAGCTGCCAAGTAGCTCTCATTGAAGCTGCTCTAACTGAAGGACTAAAGTGCTCAGCTGGGTCAGGGCTGCTGGTTTTAAGCTGCAGCACCAGCTGCAAGAGGCCTCATTCCCTGGCATGGGACATCCAATTCCTCCCGTTGCTGACACCAAGGAACTGGGCAGCAGGTCTGCAGTGACATGGTAAATGTCTGCTTTCAAGTGGCCTGCTGGTTTCTGCATCATCCAGTGCCAATCTGAGTCACACATGCGAGCACACGTGACTTTTGACAAGGAGGCCAGAGCAGTTAACATCCACAAAAAGGTATTTCATATTTATTGGATTATGAGGGGGCTCCTCAGAGAGCTACAGACCCAGCTTCGGGTCTGTAGGCCCGAGATCACAGAATCTTCAAGGTTGGAAGGGACCTCTGGAGATCATCTAGTCCAACTTTCCCACTCAAGCAGGCACACCTAGATGACCTCTCCTGTGCAGGGCTCTGTCCCAGGCTGAACTGTCAGTGTCGGATGCTCCGTCGCGGCACAGCCCTCACCTCAGTGCGCCAAGTGGCAGGGCCGTGGGGATGGCTGCGAGGTCCCCGCAGCCGTGAAGCCACATGGAGCGCGGTGACCACGGCCGCCCTGGAGCGGCGCAGGGACGGCGGCTGTGATCCCTTTCCAGGACTGTCCCTACCCGCCGCTTCCTGGCGCAGGCGGTGACTCAGTCTTGCACAGCTCCCAGCAGACGTCTCCTCCTTGGCCACCAAACTAGACCAAACTAGTGACTCTCCTTTAATCCTCACAACCTCCATTGTATTCCTGCCACCAGGCACTCGTTTTAATAAAGCAGGAGGAGGAACATCCAAGTCCTCTCTACCTGGGGACCTGGTAGAGCCACCGGGCCCATCTAACCGGTGAAGTGGCCTGGCCAGGGCTGCCTGTTCGGCCGGTGCCCGAGCTCCGTGCTGGGCATCACCAGCCCGAGCCCAGGGCGCCGCCGGCCCCTTCACCGCGCGGGGCCGCGGGGTGAGGAGCCCCGAGCGCGGCGGGGTGACTCAGCGCCTCGCACGTGCTCCTGGCCTCCTCTCCTTGGCCACTGACGGGCTCTTGAAGCGAGGCACATGCAAGTTATTCAAAGCACTGAATAGTACTCAGTAAGTGATCACAGATGTTACTGCACTGAAGAAGAAGAAAGAGGGTGTTTGAAGGACTACAGGCTTATTAATACACTGGCTGCTACTTTACATTGCCATGGAAAAACGTGAAGCAGGAGTAAGGAGTAGCCTCTTATTTCAGAGCACCTTATCTGCATGCACCTCGCACTTGCTCTGGTCCTTTTTCTATCTTTTTCTATCTGGGGGAATGGCAGAGAAAAGGAAACAAAGGAGATCCACAAGGAAAGCAACCATGTTAGCAATGGAATGAAAAGAATTCAAACATTTCAGGAATAGCAAGAGATAAGATTGAAGTGAGTAACTTAGAGCCTCCACAATATTGTCAAAGGTGCTGCAGTCCCAGGTGAAAAAGTCCTGTTAATTTTCTACGGAAACTAATGTATGATAAATGTATAACATACGTATCCCCATCTTGCAAAAAGTGCCAGTTATTCCTCTCTGCAGCAGTAAAGAGGCCCCACCAACACACACTCAAACTCCCTTGATTTTAGCTCCACGCTAAGCCCTTAGTGGAATGCACCATTCCTTACTACTCCCAGGAAAGTTTTACAAACTGTGAGTCTCTGGATAATAATAAAAATGAGTAATAGGAATAAACATGGCCACTTTTGCAGTAATGGAAGATGAGATCAATGCAGTTTTGTAGGAAAAGCAACCAGGTAGCTCTGCCAGTTGCCTCTTCCATGAACCAGAATGACACGGCAGGAAGCACCCAAAGCATCCGCCCTTCTCCACACGGAGTGTTTTGTGAAGCTTTGTCGTTTTTAGCCCTGAAAGAGCCAACACAATTCATCATCCTAAGATTTCATTCATCCTAAGATATAACACTATTTATAATATAATTGATAAAGTAAAGAAAGATGTGGATTTTCACACTAAATCACACTAAATACAACACTATATATAATACAACTAGGATGATTTCTTTTCAGATAGGAAGCTCATAAGAACTTTAGAAGTACTTGTTTGTTTTTTTTTAAAAAAATCCCTAATTTCCCTCCCTCAGCCTGCAGCTGAGATTTCCACAACTGCCTTCCCCCATGGAGACAGAGGAGGTTCTCACAAGGGGACCAATCTCCACACAAGCACAATCTCTGATACCTTAGATAGCAGAACAGGTTCCAGAGGCAGCTTCCTGGTACCAGAGTATTTTGAAATGCAAAAAAATGCATAAAGGAGGAAAGGTGCAACAGAATAAAGTGAGGCTTCTGCCAAAGGACGCTATCAAAGATCTGGCAGATACTGTTGATTTGTTGCATGGCCTCAGACAAGTGCAAAGAATTCTTCAGGCATTAGAGCAGGGCAGGTCTGATATTTTTGCTTTTCTGCAAGACTTGAGCTGCAGAAAAGCATAAAAACAAAGTTACATTTTAGTCCAATTTTTTAAATAGCCGAAGAATAAGGTGGGAGAGCTATCTATTCAGTGGGAAACCAACAAAAAACAATTGTTTTACAAGGGCAATTGAAAATCAAAGTGAATGAGTATTTATAGCAACAGAGCTTTTTAAAACAACAAACTGAAACTGCAGCAGCAACTACTTCACAAAGTCATATTCTTGCAGAAGGGGAAAAAAAAAGATCAAAGATCTGCAGGCAGCCAGCTCTGCATACAAGTGGCTTTATCAGCTCTTGGCTGTGTTAAAGAGAGTCAGGCATCCTGAAAGAGAAAGCATTTAATGAGGTGATGAACAACACTTTCTTGGCCTTAATTATAAGGATAGGACTAAGCAACAATAATTGCAGGATAAATTATTGTCAAGAGATATTTCCAAACAACAACAAAAAACCCATATCATTATCAAACAATTATTTTAAGTCTCATTTACATATAAAAAAGAATAAGTGGAATAGTCCTCTTTTTCTTCCCCACTTGTGGGGGTGGTGGCAATTTTCAGGGTGGTGCATGGGAATTAGCCACACTACACCCAATATCGCTAATGACAGATTAATTCTCTGCAGATCACGCTGGGAATTGTACATTTGTATCCAAGGGCGGGCTTCAACCCAGCAAAACCTCAAATCCCTGTGTTGTGCCCCTGAAGATTTGGGTGTATTTAATGATAGGAACGGGAGCCTAACTTCCCGCAAAGCGGCATTTGAGCGGAAGGGCAGGGAAGTTCCATGGAGGGCAGCTAAGCCGCGCACGTGACGGAGACGCGCACCAGCTCCTCGCGCCCCATCAGATGAGCCCGGCTGCAGCTCATGTGAAAGGAAGGAAGGTGCAGGGAAGCCCCAGCCAAAGGGGTTGCAGGAGCCAGCGTGGCGTGCGGGCGCAGGCAGGATGAGATCACGGCAGGTGCTCGTGGGCATTTATCTCACCGCCCCTCGGCGCCCTGGGCATTTATCTCAGCGCTCCTCAGGGTCCTGGGAGCCTGTGGAGCGGGAGCGAGGGGAACCGGGCTCCTCCTTCCCCCGGGCACGTACCCAGCAGGTTTGCAAAGCGGGGCCTGGTGAGGTATTAAAATAAACAGTCATGTTTCCAAAACAGCCCCGCTCAGAAAAGCAATGGTTGCCACTGGGTTATGATTTGTTTTTTTTTTTCATACAGTTACTTCTGGCTTAAATTTTCAACGCAGCAACTACTGTTTGGGTGACTGAACTCGAGAAGTGAGGAAGAGATTTTTTTCAGAAGTGCCTTTTTTGAAGGCACTTATCTCCCTGAAAACATGGTAGCTTATAATTGTTTTAAGTTATCCCTCCAGAAACTGATTGCACCAAATCACTGGTTGCTCTGGAAAATGTAATCTCTCGCTCATGTATATATGCATGAGAGAAGTTAAATATATACTGTGGTTGTGAAGACAGTACCTGTGAGGAAAGCCCAATAAAATAAAATGATGGCATTTGAATGTCTTTCCCATACGCTGGTATTTTGGCAAGTAACTCGCACACAGCAGTGACTGGTTATGCTTAGAACAGACCAGGCTTATTATTACACGAATACACACAATAAAAATCTCATTCCTTTCACAAAAGATGAAATAAAGCTGGGCACCACCAAGGCCTTCCTGTAGTCTCATCCAGACAGCAGAGGCTATGATAAATTGGTCAAGGAAAGCGGGAATATTTTCTCCTTTCTTCAAAACTGATAAATATGCCAAACTATGTAGAGCTGCAAATAGATTTTGCAGAAATCAGAAATTTGTCAATATATTTACTCTCATTACCACTACTGATAGAAGGAAACATAACTTGGACCACAAAGACTCCAACGCTTGTCTGTTACACCAGATACCAGATCTTCAAACTATGATTTTCAAATAAGACTTTAAAAAGCACATTTAAAACATTTCACCCACTAGCCTAACAAAATGCAAAATGCAATGAACAGGAGCAGCAGGTTCCATCTTGTATTTCAGATATATTTTGAAGTTCACAGGCTATTCCAAAGGAATCCACAGAGACAGCCAGGAAGCCTAGATTTCTATGGGTTTATATTTGCTGTATTGGTTAAAGGTGCACCATGGTATAAGAATGGCTCCTTCAACTCAAACACCATCTCACCTACATGGTCCTAGCTCACAGCACACATAAATGAGTGCAGAAGGTGCAAACAATTGTGAAGAATGCCCTTAGATTAGAAAAACACATAGAGAGCTACAAGGCAATTAGAAACAGTTTAATCAAACATTGAACAAATTCAAAGATTCTGGACAAACTAGTGGAATATGAATAAGATCCTTGATAGTAACTACTTAAGCTTAGGATTATTGTAGTGCCAAAGACAGAATTAAAATGTGGGTTTTTATTCTAGTGCTTTGCTTACTGACATGAGACATCGCACTAGCTGCTTTATTTCTGCTCTTATTGTGATTATTGTAAATTAAAGCCTTGGCTCTCAAAATACAGGGAAAGGCAGTTTCTATTTCAAAAGCTCCCTCTAGCTTTCCCTACTTGTTTGTTACCAAATTTTCCTGATGATCTGCTAGGAAAAGCAGCCCAGAGTCAAAGGTGGTCTCGTCAGTCCTAGGGAAACACAAGCACATATTGTATAACCAGTTTCAAGTAGGTTTTTAATTTGTAAAAGCCACACAGTTGAGGCAACCTTAAAAACCACCCTCTGCTTTTGATTCGAGATCAAAGCGGTTTTTAGAGAAGTGACATAACCCGGAGCCGTGGCAGAAAACCACAGTGGCCACAACGAACCAAGCTGAGCGTGGCGGGCGCTGGACGTGTGGGAGCAGCCAGAGCTTATTGCAGTCACGGGCACGGCGGGATCAACGAGGCCGGGTCAGGATCCCTGCAGCGGCCCCAGCACGTGCTGGACACGTCCCCACGTGATGGACCCAGCAGGGCAGCGCCAGGCGGTGTAAATCTGTGCACGTTGACCAAATTCACTGCAGTCTCCCTGTTTACACTAGGGAGAATCCCACCTGTCCAACTGGACGGAGACCAGTTTGTCCCTTGCTCTGTTTTCCCAAAACAGAGACTTTTCCTCCAAGGACAAACCAAAAACTGGCGAGTGCCCACAAGTAGGAGACAGAAGAAGCAGCAGAAAGATGCAGAAGGCAACGACAGTGATCTCATAGAAAGAGAAATCGAGACATTATAAGATGGGACCCTCATGAAAGCTGCACTTCTAGGTGGAAGGACACAAAGGAAATTCCTTGTGCTGGGTTCCCCACAGAACTTGACCTAAGATGGACGGACAAGGAGCTGGTCTCAGAGGTGCTTTCAGTTTACT
>JAUBOD010000974.1:1122789-1135100 GCA_032353885.1 Nothura maculosa | reverse complement strand
GTTCAAGCACTGGTCTGTAAAATGCCGTGTCCATTAAAGCAGCCAAGCCCCACAGCTCTGCTCCCTGCAGCTTCCCTGTTCATGCCATACATCACCCTGCACGTTACCGGTTGACTCATCACTTTACAACCACGTTGGGATTTTCACAACGCGCTGCTTCTAATACACAGGCCGATCCGTTCAGGGCCTGCTTCTCATCTTTCTTCACCCAAGTAGTTACAGCTTAGTATTTTTGTATCCAATTATGAAGAAAGATGAGAATGAAATGGGAAATAAAAATGTGACCAGCAGAATTACAGAAATAAACGGGATTGCACACGTGATGTTAATTGCTTTTCTTGCCTGCTGCAAATGCGTGGCAACAGAGCAGCCCAAGGAGAGCAGCCGGCCCGCAGCTCTGGTTGTGTCCTTGGTCAATGAGCCCAGAGGTGGGACAAGAGGGAGCCGGGCAGGGCCCCGGGCTCGCCGTGAAAACGGAGGGCAGAGAGCAGCCTGTGCTGAGGTGGTGCTGCCCTCCAGCAGTGCTCAAAGCGGGGGGCGTGGGGACAAACAGCCCCAACGTTCAAGTGACCTTCGTCACGTAAGAACTTCTTTCAGCCTGGTCTTTGCGACCAAAGAGAAGAAAAACTGTCTTAACATCAGTGTTCTCTTTGGAGGATGATGTTATGAAGCAATAGGAATAAAAGCAGTAATAACTAGCACCTTCTTAGAGACTTTATAAAACTTACGTATTTCAGATTTGGAAGGACTCAGAGCCCTGAGCATCCAAGTGCTCTAGAAAAGCAGGATATATTTTAAACTGGGCACTTGGGGCTTACTTTATGTTTCCAGTTTTTGGGATCCTATACATTAGCTGCACATATATTTTTACATATTTCTAAGAAAAAAATGGCTTCATAAGATGATGAATAGCACGCCTTACCAGAGAATATACAACAGGTTCTAAAAATGGAACATTTTAAAATCGGTATAGATATTTATACCTGCTCTGATCCTCTGAGATGTATATTGAAATCTGTAATATAAACAGCAAAGGGTATTCCAAGACAAGTAAATTAAAATGAATTCTGCATCATTCTCTCCTGTCCTATTATTATAAGTTCTCAGGAGTCCCACAAAAATTCTTAAGTGAATTAAAACTGCATGCGAGTCTAGCAAAAGTTACTTTAAAAACCTTAATCTTTTATTAGATCACAAATATAACTGATGTTTAATATAGCAAGTTAGCTTATTATCACAATAGATAAATAGAGCTCATAATGGACTGGTATTCTATGTTTTTATAATGTTCTACATTTTGTGTATATATGTATGTATCATGTGCCATCAACTCCTGATGACAACACTTTTTCTCCCCAGAAATTAGTGGAATTCTATCTCTAAGAAGGAGCTATTTATCAGTGCCTGATCAAGCCACCACCCACGGGTCGTCTCTTGGCAGTAGCCTTCACTCATTTCTCTTGGGTTGCTCTTACCAGGTAATAACACAGGCCTGGATGGGACCTCCCCAACCCCTGCACCATGAGGAGAGCCAGCCCCCGTCCCCACCATCTGTCCACCCGGCTCTGGAAACCCTCTGCTCGAGGCTGCATCATTACTCAGCTCCCCTTGAGGCTGCAAAGTTTCCCTCCTCGTCATCCTAATTCATCTTGGATGAAAATTAAATTGGTTTCTTTGGAATTCCCTCAAGTAGAGAGAGAACAATAAGCACCATCCTTAGCATAACAAACCCTCGTACTGGACAGAAATCATGGTGATTTCTCTGAAGGTTTATCAGTTCATACAACTTCTCTTCATAGATCATGTTCTATAAATCTTTGCTCTCTGGACCTTAATAATACCTTCCTGGTATTTAAAGCATGGTGCTCAGTGCAGTTCCTCACCTGTTGACTCCCTACAGGATTTTTTTTCCTGTTTTCTTCATAAGGACAATGTGACTAACAGAAAACTAAATACTGGAACATGGAGGTTTTCTGCAGGCACTTGAGCAATGGTGCTGATGCAAGGGACAGCACAGGACAGTGAGGCCAAAGGAACAGGGAAACACAACTCTTCCTGTTAGCAGCAGTTAGCTACTTAGATTGGCTTTGAACTAAATACAGCACCAAACCCTGCTTTAAACATAAGGAAAAAAGAACTTCGAGCCAAGAAAGAGCAGCAGAGCCCAGATCTCCAAAAGTTTTGTCTTTTGGGGTCACAATATTACTCAAAATACCATCTGGTTACTGAAAATACCTATCCCTTATAAGCAACCTTGCAAGCACCCAAAGCTGGGGCAGCAGGACAACCTTCCTGACAGACCTCCTCAGAACCTGAGCCACCAAAACCTGGCCCAAGAGAACGTCTCACACTGGACAGCAGGCAACGCAAAGCCTTCCCAAAACACCAAACGCTTCCAACAACGAGCAGGAAAGCAATTGCTGCCTCTGCGTGCTGCCCCATCTGCGTGTTTTTAACATACCATGGGAAAAAAAGAGGTCTTTATGAAGAGCTGATTCATGTGTTATGTCACTTGTGCACTAAATACTATGTTATCTTCTGAAATTATAGAAAGGAGGAGGATATTTTTAGTAATTGTTGGCTACTCGAGCCACTGAAAGAAAGTATGTTTCTCTGGGTACAACTAATTCTGCTTGTGGTTTCAGAGACCACTGCCAATATTTCAATAATATATATACATTACGAACTGCTACAGCTGGCAAGGCCTATCTGTGTTGTCTATTCCAGGGAAGAATTTTGCTGCCTATTCAAAATGAATAGATTCAGAAGTGGAATCCAGCATGGAAAATGAAGGAAGGTCAGGGGAAGGGTAATATTTATGGAAGATTGAGCATTTTAGTGTGCTACTGGCTTCAGGGGCTGCACTCCCTAAAAATGCCAGTTTTTATGCACCAGAATACTGAATAGACAGCCTCTAAGTAAAGCACTTGTTTGAGTCGAAGCTTTGGAGATAGACAGCGCTTCAAAAGTAGTCAAAAAAGAAAAGTGAGGGAACTTTTCCATTTGATACTGCTCTGTAGCACCACGTTCTACCCAAACTAGCAACCAAAAAGGGGCTTTTCAACCTAAAACAAGATGTTGGTGTGTTTTGGGGCTGATGGGGAGTGCACAGAGGACTCTAGGATGGCTCTGGAGGTGGTGGCACCAAAACCTACCCAAGACCTGCCAGCAGGAATTAAGGTAGAAATAAACAGTAGGAGTCAGCGCTCCAGTTCTGGGGGGAAGCACGGGAGAGGTGGTGGGGCTGACGGGCCCGGAGGAGCCCCGCACGGAGAACAGATGTTTAGTATAATATAAATCCAGGGGACTGAACAAACCTCTGCTGGCCACGTGACCGTGCAGCTATCTAAAGAGCGTGGTCTGAGCTCATCCTGCCCGGAAACAACATGAGCTTTCCACGTTGGTGGGCAAATGTTTATCGTCCAAGACCGAATGGACATAAATTCTGCACAACAGAACCTCTCAAGTCTACAGAGCCATTTTGACAGGAAAGAGGATGAAAATAAAAGGTGCTGTAAATAAAGAAATATGGAAAACTTTCTTCATTAGCAACAAGAAACGAGTTTCCCTCTGTGCCTTCAAGGGGCTCAGACCTCCTGCAGTAACTGCTAATGCAGCCACCGCTGCCGGAGAGCACGACAAGGACATAAACTGATAAAAGCTATTTATGCATTCCTCAATGGCTCTTCCCTAATAATATCACTAAATTACATGTGGAAAATACTATGTAATTCATAATATCAATTAAGAATCCATTTTCTCCTGCTTAATTCAATGATCAAACTTGTCCTGGGTCTAGCCGGAGCGCACTGCACTTGTGACTCCTCAGATTTACTTCCAGGTGCCTTGGAGCACAATTTGGGTTCGGATTGAGCATTCCCTGCGCAGCTGCTCTTTCCACACTGGGAATAACAAACCTCCTCGAGCAAGACAGCAGCCCTGCTCCCTGGTTCACGGATGCACTGGCAGGTCCTGCTCCCTGCTCTGCCCTTACGCACATTTTGGTTTCCTTTGCTATAAACTGACTTACGAGATACTTCCAGGAGAGGAAAGTTATAACTCATCTGAAAAGATTCTATGCTTTAAGGAACAGGCACCTTCCTCCTGGATCTTAAATAATATATCACGTAATGCAATTATTCTATGTCTCCTGGTCATCACATGGTCTGGGGAAATCATAGTCAGCCTTTCACTATTGGGAAGTAAGGCTTCTGCTGTACTGTGGATGAATACTACACAGACCGTATTCTTCTTCCTGGATAATCTCACCTCCTATTGGAACAAGCACATGTTAGAAATGACAAGCCATTCTCCATTTCTCCTACGTATCTATCAATACAAAATGCAATAAATACACTTTGGCATACTCACTTATTCCAAACACACAAGCAATTGCACTGTGTGCTGTTCAGCAGAACCCCCTTCTCCCACAGGTGCTGGTTTCAGGTGTGTGACTGTCCCCTGCACTCCATCACTGCAGTCACATTGCACTACAACCGCAGCTCGAGTCAAAGAACATTGCCATTTTTTTCCAGATCAGACACCTGCTATCAATTTGAATGGTATCTGATTGAATATTTGTGCAGGAAGGACAAGAATCAATTATTCATGAGTACTAAACAACAGACTGTATAAACACAGTTCATGAACCTGAATCCTTTACAACCTGGCTTATCTTCCATACATTTCGAAGGGCAGCCACATCTTTTAAAATACTGACATATATATAATACAAAAAAATAAAGACGATAAAAGAGGAAACATGTTTTTGTTAAAGAAAATGTAAGATGTTTTGGATTAGGTGGAGTTTCTTCTCTTTTGCCCATAAAAGTGGTAATATTTAACTGGTTCACTAAATTTAACTAGACATCTCATATGACAGCCTTTTCCCTGAGCCTCCCAGCTCGGATTCTGCTGAACCAGGCCATTTGGGTAATTCAGATGAACACCAAAATATATGCAACTTTTGGAAGCTTCCCCAGGAGCGCCGTGTGAGTTTTGGACTCCCACCTGTCCTTGGCAATTTAGCTGAACAAAACCTTTTGAGGGTCTCCTGTCATTAGGTCTTCTCCATTGTAGGCAGCCATTCTCTTTTCTTGGCAGTCTCTCCAGTTTTAGGTTTCAAGTACAATTTAATTAAACCCTGGCCCGGCTGAGCAGGCACCAGCAGAAACCCTGCGCCCTGGTGTCTCACCTGGGCTTCGTGGCACAGCTGGGATGACGCTGGAAGAGGAAAGGTCTGATCTGTGGTTTTGGGGAAAACCTCTGACATCACGACGGCACAACAAACAAGTCAGACTCCTAAATGCTGCATTTGTTAAAAATTCCATCCTCCCTTCAAACAGACCACGAATGCTGTTGTCAGGTTTAATATCTCTGCATGTATATTATTTTTATTATCTTATGGTAATGGTTTAAATTTCAATACAAATGTTCAGAGCATGTAGCAGTCTGAAATTACAGTATCCATATTTAAAGTCCCAAGATTACAACTTGTACTGGCGAGCGTCTGAACTAACATGAAATACAATTTGAATTCAAATCAATCCTCCGATTGACTTAAAAAAGGCAACTAGTGTTGTTTATTTGTTTTTATGGAAAATAATACAGGCAATTAATTTCTTTCATACCTTAAGTGTCTGAGTTAGAGGAGTCTCTAATATAACACGGCATGCTTGATGAATAACATTTGCAGTGATTTACTTCAGAGCAAGTGACTGGCAGTGATTTTGATACAAAAATTGTGGTGTGATAGGCAATGGGCGACTCAGCTGTGCAAACAGAACGAGAAAGGAAATTGTCTCAGGTTACATTTTGTGCTGGGCAGTCAGCGAGGGAGGAGGAGGTAATTCCTTCCTAGCTCCAGTAGCTGCTGCTTTAAGAGAAGAAATGACAAGGTTATGGGTTCTCCCTGCCATGCATCTCCTTCATAAATTTTAGCACTGAATTATAAATAAAACATACGAGGACTCAGCTCAATGAGAAATATGTCTGGACTTTGGCTCTGTACAAGTCTGCACAATCCATACGAGCTGCTTAGCATTGATTTTCCTTGGCGTCCTTTGCGGGCCGATGCTTGGCCACGCACAAGGCAGACAGGCCTCTTGCTCAGCAGGCCCCTGCCACTGACTACAGCCAACCGCTCCGTGATGACCGGGCCCAACTGCTCCCTTGGTTCCCCTGCAGGATCTCCCAAGGACGAGGCCACAGCTCTGCCTACCACCCTTGCGGGGCCCTGCCGGGGTCCCCAGGCTCTCTGCAAACAGGGTGTCCATGGCCAGGCCGAAGCAGCCCCACGTGCATCTCCTGTCACCTACGGGCTCGGGGCTGCGGCGAGGCGGGAGGAAAGGCTCATCTTTCACACACCTACAAGTGAAAAACCCGGCATCCAAGCCAACACGGTCCTCTTTCTCAACACGGAGAGCTAACCAAACCGCCTGAGTCTGCAAAACTGGGTGGAAAAATTGCAAAAAAACAAATTTCGCCTGTGGTATTTTCACATCTTCGCCCTGGCCCTGGCTAGAAAAGTAAATGATCTCGGTGGTTAGTGCCTGGAGCCAGGAGCGAGGAGCTCTGGGTTCTGCTCATGCTTCTGCTACTGACTCACTGCAGCAAACTGCCTGGACAAAATTCTTGAAAAGCATTTGCAAATTTTGGGAGCCAGTTTTTTTGCATAAACAAGGAGAGATGTGTAGGCGTAGAGTGCCTACCGCTCTGCGTAAAGCCAGGGGGAGATTCTGGCACGCGCTGCTCCACTGTCAGGCATCCACACCATGATCTGGAGCTCCGCTTAGGAAGACACAAAACGTTCTTCACTCCAAATCAGAAAGCTGAGAGCTCCTCCTGGGCCCAACAGATATTCCGTTCCACAGAGGCAGGATCCAGCATTCAATCACACCTCAAAATACTCGAGACACGAGCTTGAGCATTCCCTGCTTCTCTATCTGCTCTTTGGGTGAGCAGTACACGAGAGTCCTAGGAGTCCTCTGATCTTCTACCATGGTGTGTCAGAGAGTCCAGCAATCCCTCAAGATGAGGGCTTTCAGAGCAGCAAAATACTTCTACAATATTTGAAAGAACCTCAAAAAAAGTTTTAGGTGAAGTCTGCACCATGGAGAAATGCTGCAGTGGGGAAGTTTTTGTTGGTTGATCCTAATTTTTGCACATTGTTGTCTTCCTAAGTAATACTTCTCTGTGTATAAAGAATATAAAAAAAATATCAGTTTCATTCTGATGGGTAGATTTGGCCACTTGAGCAAGAGCTACTGAAATAAGTATTTGATTGGGAGAAAGACACAGATTCATAGAATCATAGAATCCTTAAGGTTGGAAGGGACCTCTAGAGGTCATCTAGTCCAACATGCTCACAGTATGTTCATAATTTTCCTTTTGAAGATCATTTAGACACATTTCGGGGGAGATCTATCCATCACAGCCAATCCTTGCAATTGGCTCATCCAAATAATGACTGTGGAGCATGTAAAACAAATGGGGCAAGACCCTGCCCTGAGAGCAGGAGGTAGAGCTCTCATCAAAATCAATCCTGCTCTGGATATAAAAGGTCACGGATAATTATGCGCATGTATCTAAGAATGAAATTTGCCTGAGTGATACTGCCCCTTCACTCGCAACAACACAAAGCAAATAGTAAAAAGACAGAACAGAACAAGATATCCTCATTGCTCTTCTACCAAACGAATACTGTGGTTTAGCCCACAATCCATCTGCTGTTGAAACTGCTGCATTTCCAAACTGATGCATTTCTTTGCCAAGGGCAGGTAACACATGGTGCACTCTTCCCCTCTATCCACTTTCAATTCCTGTGTTCCCAGAGAATTCTCTCCCTAGATTTACTCCAATCTTTGGAATTCAGTTGTTAACTGAAGAAAATCATGGCACTTCAATACTGAGCTCGAGCACTTTCTCCACCTATTCCCACACCTCTGAGAAAATCATTTAAAAGAAAAGCCACACAGATGCTATTGCTCCACGAGCAGAGCACAATCAACAGCATTATTACAACTTGCTGTTTAAGTTGGAGAGAAATATATTTAGAGAAGAAATGAGAAAATCAAACCAACCATATCTGAAAAGGCATGGTGAACGTGTCCCTGGCCTTATGTCCTTTATGGAAATTGTGCTTATACAACAGATAACTCAGCAATGCAGTCAATAACTGGCAAACTTGATACTTCCAAAGGCTCCGAGGGCGAATGTCAACCAGGGCTGATGAGCGGGGGTGACGCCCCGGCCTCCCAGAGGCGGCCTGACAAGTTAACAGGGGCCTCTCCTCCTCCTCCTCCTCCTGTCTCGCAGGGAGGGTTTGCACAGCCTGTAGTCCTGCAGTAAAGGGCATCCCGGCCGGGCAACCTCAGGGAAGGGGGCAATGCCCTCCTAGTCCTCTCAGATGCAGATTGCATGGGCTTGATTTCCCTCATTTCCTTAGGTTATCCTACGTTTCCATAGCTACAAACATTATTTGTGCTTGGAAATGATCCTGCCCACTTTTTATCCCCATATCCTATAAATACGTATTTGGATTTTAAATCCTATTCTAAGGCTTGAGTGATTCTGTGGCTGTTTTTGCAAGTACAGTATTTCTGTCCTGTTGGAAAAACTGGAAGCGTCTTCAGCGCTTGCAAGCAGGAAGCGCTGGAGCCAGCGCGGAGCTCTGCAGCCCTCTGGTTTGCACTGAAATATCTGGTAAGGTCTTTGGGGAAAACATACCACACATCCCTGTAAGGTCCAACCCAAATATCATCTGTCCTGTCCTCAATACAACAGCTTTACTGAGATAAACAGTTTGCGGGGGGAAAGAACCCTTCCACTGTAAATCATACTAACCAAACACTGCTGGGCCAAATTCGCTGCCCTCTGCTCCAGCGAGATGCTGTTTGTTCAACAGGGAGTCTGATTATTTGACAAAATTTAGGAGGTTAGAATTGAGACAACATAACTTGCGGTCCTCTAAGAGATTATTCTGTTCTTATTTTCTCACTTCTCTTTTTCTTGGCACCAAGGGACTGTGGGTCAGAGCTAAACAGCTTATGAACTCATTTCCTAAAATTTTCAGCCTCCCAAAAGCTTGCTTTCCTTGGATTATTTTTAATTCAGTCAATTTGTAACTCATATTCAGCCTGTATCCTCCACAATATTTTATGATAAATCCCATTCAATTTCACATGTACAGTTGCAAGCTTTATTGCTTAACAAACATTTCATCTACTCTCCCATAATTTATATCTGAATGGGTTTATTATAGACATAGCATTTCATTCATTGTGCAGTTAATTCTGTAACGTGCTGCCTGTTTTCTGTATGGCCGCTCTACCATTATGTGCTTTCAGTACAATTGAATTTTTCCTTGGGAGCTTTATAAAATGGTTTATGAATATGTAATACAAATTGTATTAACAAGGCAAATGTACTTTTCATTTCTTTTGTGAGCATTTCCAGTCAATGGCTGGTAGGAGCACAAGCTTGGCAGAATGTGTCTCCCTCACTACCTATTCACTAGGGCTCTCCCTACAATATTCTTTTTAAAGGCTCATCACTTCAAAAACAAAAGTGTTCTAAAAATCTCATTTGATGCAGCAGTTGGCTCCATGGAAGAAAACAGAAAAGCTCTACAATCCAACTTCCCTTTTTCTAGAGACTTTTCCCCTTCTGCTCAGGTAAAAACATCTTTGGTGGATACTGTTTTGAAAAGACATTATCTTTTATGACATTCATTTCAGGCGGTCTATTACTTTGATTATCATAATGTATTTGCTTTGCATGAGCATCTAGAAGCACCGGTCCTGTTGCATGACATGCCTATATGCACATAAACCAAGGAGGTGATTCCTGGGCTGCGATTGACCATTCCCATCAGATGAGACAGAAGTGGATATGACTGAAGAACTGGAATAAGAGCGGGACTAGGGAGGGTTACAACATATCTAACGCAGTCAAGGTGCTCGCCAGCTGTGGGAAGGGCTGGGAAGGGGAGGGAGGCCCAGATGACACCTAGCAGTCACACAGAGCTTGGAGGGAGTGCCCGGCATGAATGTCAATACATTCACAGAACTGAAAAAATGAGAAGCAATGGGATCTTTATCTAAATTAGACGGCTTCCAGCTGATGGAATGATTTGCATACTTGGAAATGAAGTGAGGCCCTTGGCCTGCCTGCGTACAAAGGCAGACACAAGCTGATCTTACAGTAGAACCTCTAAGTTCACCACAGTGCCCTTCTAAACCTCAGAGGGCTTCAGTGATGCACCTGAGCTGCTGCCACCCTTCCTAAACCTCCATATCTCTCTGTGATTGAAGATCAGCCCCACCAAAATGCCTTCCCATCCACCACCTTGACAAGCACAAACACACACTGGAATAAACCAGGCCTGCTGCATTGACTGGTGACCATCCCTGCAGTGGACAGTACAGAAATATAGTTGGATAGTCATGCAGTGAAGAGCTCTAGTTTCCGCTCTCAGATCCCCAACTCACAGGGAGGAAAAAGCCTTGGTGCTGCTGGGCCCAGAGTTACTCTGGATTTGTATGGAAACCATAAGGGAAAGAAGAGCAAGACTCGCACACTTCATGAAACGTAGGTGCCGGTAAAAGCACTGACACTTTAGGAGATACAAGTGCCCAGCTTTCACAGAAGGGACCTTCTCCCCTGCCTTCCCTCCCTGTGCATAGGCCAGGTGGGGCTCAGTAACAAAAGCTCAGGCAGAGTGTGTGATGCTTTCAGAGAACAGGCTCCTGGCAGGGCTCAGGCAGCAGCGTGGGCTGCTGAGCCATACCCACTCCTTATTAAATACCGCCAATTACAATTTTACTGGTATTTTATATTAGCATTAACAAAGGACCTGAACAAGCTGCAAGTAAGGGATGCTATATTTTAAATAAAAGTCCAGGTAATGTGCCACTGGGGACCTTAGGATCAAATGAGTTTTTATATTTTTATGTAGAAAGTAATCACTTTTTCATGATTGTGGTTGCTACATCACTGTTATTAAAGAGTTTATTACCCTTTGGAGGATACTGCTCTTTGGAACTACATGCTTGCGGACCGAAAGAGTCAACGTAGCCTCAACCTTTAATTCTCAATAGAGCCACAGGACCAGAGCACACGAGAGCACTGGAGCGGGCACGGCCTAACCCGGCTGCTGCCCACGGAGCCAGAGCCCGATCCCACCCAGAACAGAACGTGGTTCCATGGTCATCTGCTCTGCAGACCCTAACACACCAAGTCTTGGGCTGGCTTTCAGGGAAACAGGCCAAAAGGCAACACAAAGGAGAGAGCAAATTGGCCAGAAAAGGCAAGTTATTACAAGGAATGGAAAATTACTTAACAGGCCAGTTATCCCTATTCAAACTTTAGAAAACCTCAGAACTTCTTCCTGGGCTATTACATATCCATCATTTATTACCAACTTCACCTTTAGCCCTTTCAACCTTGGAAGGATTATGCTCTCCAAGGAATTATTTTTTAACAAAATAGCCAATCTATTAGAAGACCCACTCAACCTTCCTTTACAATCAAAAAGAGGTCAATATCCTCTTTCCACTAATTTGTTTTTCAGCAAGCACAATGCTGAATATTACAAAGGAACAGAGTGCCAGCTCCTGGAATAAATATATGAGTTCCCGAATCTTAAATACTTCTTCTTCCATCTCGGGTCCAGAGTGCACTCAAGAGAACTGTCATTTAGGCAGGAAGTTCATTCCATAGGTTTGGGTTTCTACATCCCCCATAGTTTCCCAGACTAACACTACAGTTCAATATACACATTGCAAAAGGCAAATATGATTGCTGGAGTTTCCTGCTCGAGACTCCTGTGATGCAAATCCCTGGGTGGTGCTATTCTTTGGTGTCTGTTTCTTTTCAAGGGGGAAGATATCTATATGATATGCTAACACTGGAACGCAAACATCTAAAGACAGCTCTAATAAGCACATCCATATCATTACCTGTTGCTTCACTGAGACAAGAAAGGAATCTCCCGGAGGAAGATGAGCAGGAATGTATTATCACAGCAACTTAGGAAATGCAAGTGTCCTACATTGGCCAAAAGGTTATAGAAGGTGACTGAAAAACTAGTGCTCTCTTTCCTCCCTCTCAACACTAGCAAAACAGCCTTGCTTCTTTTTCCCTGACAAGCTGTTAAATAAATACCTATATTGAATATAGGAGGAAATGACTCATCAGTTCCACACACAGTGGCTGCTTCTGTTTCCATAGCATGGCAGCAGTAGTGGTTGTGAGTAAATCCATCCATAATATCAGCACAACAAGGGAAAACTAGATCTCCTGAAACATAT
>JAUBOD010000974.1:1066349-1094171 GCA_032353885.1 Nothura maculosa | reverse complement strand
TCTCTTATTACTTATTATCTTTTCACACTTTGATTTTTCCCTCTTCAGAGATGCCTCAGGTTTAAGGCCAGAAGACACACGTGTATTATCTAGTCTGACCCTGCATATATCATAGGATATTGTTACATCCACTGACCTATTCTCTGTTTGCCTCCTTTCCCCTGTTCCTGAACATCCTGCTCATGTACAAATGCATCTCTAGCATGATCAATAAATCCGAGCAAATATAAATAAATAGCCAAAAAAAAAAAAAAAAAAACTTTAACTAACAATATGATTCTGTTGCTTATTCTAAAACTGACCCATAATTTTGGTATGCTCAGATGAATCAGATTTTGTTTCTTGGCCTGGTTGTTTCACATCTCTATTGCTCTGGGCTCTCCCTGGGACTAGAAATAGAATGAACAGAAAATACCATCATGTCAGGTTTTTGACCTGACTGGGGTACATGGACTTTCACTATTTTGTACATAGTGATGGGGCTGGTTAGATCTATATGTGAATTCAGATGCAGAGCAAACCCAGATAAAAATCCAAGCTGTTCATCCAGAAGCTCAAATTAAAACCCTACCACTTCTGTGGCACTACACAATTACATCAAACCAGTATGCACCAAGAAAGCCAACATATCCTCATTCCAACTTCAGGAAAGCTCTAATACTTGTCAAAAAGGAGAACAGGCAAACAGCAGCAGTCCAGAACTTGCAACACTGCTACTTAGGACACAACCCAAAGACTCTGTTGGCCCCGTGACAAGGTCTCTCACTGGCCCCGCCAGGCAGTGACCGCATCCCCTTGGGAGCGGTGCCAAGGGGCGCCCAGTGGAGCTGCCCCCAACGTGGGGTCCCCCCACTCACCCCCTCCACGGGCAACCCCAGTGACTGCAGATCCAGTTACAAAGCCAAAACACAGAACAGACTCACAGAGAGATTTGCAGCAGTTCAGCAACCTGTTGAGTGAGCCTGGGCCCAGCTCCAGGCAATTCTGCATTGATTAATGCTTTCTTTAAATCAACATCACCTGACGCTCTTTACTACTGATGTGAATCTCAGCTTCTTCCTCTTTGCAACTTAGGATCAGTTTAAGTATGGGGCTCAGAACAGAACACATGGAATTTAGATCTGTCTACCTAATAACAGAGGACTATGTAGCATTGATGACTGCAAAGCACTGAAGTCTGCAAAGCAAGGATCCCAGCTGCCCTTCTGTTTTTAGCCCATTGGTGAAGGCAGGGGCAGGGCTTTGTGCAAACTGTTGGTACAAGTACAAACAACACAGCAACGGAGCTGTCTCTGCCTTTCAAAGATAGGACCACACTGAGATACACTTAGCTAGGAGGAACACAACCTCTCTCTCCTAATGGATCTCCTGAAATCAATGGCACTACTTAGAGAGCAACATGCCATTACCCACTGTGAATAAGCGCCACCGTAAATAAGCTTTGGAAACTCTATTCCAGCTACAGTTGTGCTTGGTGGCTTGTAATATTCCAGCAATTGCTAAATATAAATAAATGAAATTAAACAAAGTGGGAGATAGCAGTGTTCTGATTTCTGATGGCACTGGCCATACATTTGCTCCAAGTGTCTGAGCAGTCAGGAGAGTCCATAAATACGTGGCCGTGCCCGTGGGATCCCGCGATACGTTCCAATCCATCACGGAGGCGGCAGCCGCTCTCGAGGACGTGCTAAAGCATTTCTGAGGTTCAACGTAATTCATCGCTACGTTCTCACCTTGAATGCTTATTTCATCTCGCAGGCAGAAGTGGCTACATGGGGAGCTGCTGTATGCTGTAAATTCCACTTAAAATTTGCATCATATTAAACAACTATTGACCAAGGACTCTGTAATTTACTGGCTGATTTATCACCTCCTTCCTCAAGAATTCTTCATCAGTAACTTTTACTTGCAGCAACACTGCTTGACAAACAGCTTATCTGTATTGTGCCGTTACTTCAAACCTACGAGAACTGGAACCAAGTAAAACCAATCAGCTAAAACAAGAGTCAGCCCCAATGTGCCCCTGCTAGACACAAACAGGGACGTCCATGTGTGTATGTATGTGTATAAAAAGTACTGCTTATCATGCACTTGCTTTATCTCCTCCATTTCTCCTCATTTCAGACAAAGAAAAAAACGAAGAAAAAGTTAAAGAACTGCCAAAGTTTCTGTTGGAATGGCAAAGGAACAGGAATATTGCATGACAGACTGTTCTCTCAATTTCTTCTGGCCCGTTTGTAGTCCCAGCAGATTTGCACAAACCCTGAACAAGCACAGAGGCCTCCAGTGCTGACATGAGCTCAACTCCTGAAGTCTAGTGAAATTCAACCACTACCAGTTTATAGTCAGCTTCAGGAAAATAGAGACCAACTAAAAAGAAAAAAAAATCAGGAAAAGCACCTGGATTTTTAAAGCAGAAGCTTCACTAGCAGCTGCAAAATCCCTACAATTGCAAATGCAAAACATTTCACTGTGAAACTTTCTAGCATATTTCTTGTATAAATATACAATCGTGTTTTAAGGTTATACTTCTAAAGATGTTCATAAGCAAATTCTAAATCATTTAGCTTTGGGAAAAATGAAAACTATACTAAAAACAGGAAAACAAGAGCGAGTTTTGAGAAGCTTCGTGTCAACATTTCTATTATAAGACTTCTTGGTCTGTTTGTGCAATGTCTTCCCCTTTCATTTGAGGTTCCCATGGAGAGTACTTGGTGATCATTTAAATGAACATGACCTGACTTTTCATATGTTGATTCCTATTTCAAAGTTCACCATTATAACACCCACTTAGGATTATTGAAAAAGAAAGGGAGAAATGACCTGTCAATAATAATAAAGATTATCTCTTGTGATCCACCTATGCATTTCCAGTGGACTGCAAAGAGTACTTGATTTTTAAGGAAAAGGACTCAAGAGAGTGCAAACTTTTTGTCTTTGGAGTGCACTAACATTTTTAATGTCTTTAACATAATTCTGTAATTCTAATTTAATTCTTACCTCCCTTTGTATCCTTTCAGGACAGGGGAAAAGCAGAGGGGTGTTACAATCCATCCATGGAGAATTTGATCACTGAATGTAACCCCACGAGCCTTGTGTTTCCGCTTGTGTCATGTCATTGGCTTCTGCTGGAGAAGTGGGTCTGAAACAAAAGCAGATGCATAGTTTGAACGAACTGCAAAGGCAGAGTATTTCAAAATGTGGAACACTGGCTAGCACCGATGTTCTCCTCAGAATATTACACATCACAGCAACTGCTTGAGGAAGGAATGTTTCTATATACAATACATGCAGGCTCCCACTATCACTTAATCCCTCTTCCATCTATGCCAAATCCCAGCTGCCGTCCACACGCGCCTCCCAAGAACTGGAGCTCAGAGCAAAGTAACAGTCTTATCTATTGGCTCCTTGATCATCATTTCACAACATATCGTATGATTAGGTGTTAAGTGGGACTATTTGCACTTTTGCTTATGGTACATGTAATTATCTAATTTTGCATAATGCCCAAGTGACTGCTTTAAGTAGCAGCTACACAAAACACAAACACTGGTGGGACAGCACAGAAAACACCATCTTAATAAAACCTGAAGAGCAGAAAATGCACTCAGATATATATTTATATACCTTCATGGCTTCTTCACTGAGAATATTTTTGCAAATCATTCTCATTAATGGTTCTTAGGTACAAATTTGTGTCTGTCCTTGCTTATGGAAGTTTCGCCAAGGACAGGCCCAGAGTCCTTACAGTACGATTTGTGGTTGGACAGATCCTTAAAACTTAATGGATCAAACGCTCCATGTTCCGATCTCGGAGCGGGCTGTCGCCGTGTCTGTCACCGAGAGGCCAGCACTAGATGGCTCTGTGGGTGTTTTTGGCGAGGTGGAGCAGCACACATGTGTGCTCCAAATCTGCCAGTGCTTTAAAGTGCTCTCTGGAAGGAGCAGAGTGGGAAAAGAGCATATAGGTAAACAGGGAAACTGCTCACAGCTGCCTTCTGCACTGCTCTTTTTAGGGAACTCAGCGAATGTACCTCTCCTTGCCAAAAACACAGGGAGGAAGACATATTTCAGTTACCTGCATTATTTTTCAGAAGAGATGTGTCCTACTTTCCTACCACACTTCCATGAACTTCAATTAAAGACATCACAAAGTATCACAGTTAGTTAGAAATGGTGCTGGTTTTTTAAACACGTCCTTCTGCATATATATGGGTAAGGCAGTGACAATGATAGGAGTTTGTCACAGAGGTGCTCTGCAGAGGTCAAAAGGAGATCACCATTTGTTTAATTTAAATAAATCAATTTGTTAAACAAGGAGCTACAGAGATTATACAGTTGGAGGGTGGAGAGCAAAGAAAGATAATTATTTTTGTTTGCATAAATCATTTTCTTATTACTTGGGGATCAGGGTGGTACTGTTTGGGTTGGAGAGAAGAGGGCAAAAGAAGATAAGTGTATCAATGTGCTGATCAGGGTTACATGGGATTTTGCTACTGGGGCTGAAGAAAGGAAGGAAGATCATTATTTTTATTTAAATAAATCAATTTGTTACAATCGGGGATCACACAGGGTTGTGCTGCTTGGAAGGAAGGCATAGGAAATCCTCTTTTTACGGATAGTTACTCATGGAACAAATGTTCAGACACTCCTCTGGTCAACTGGAGAAAGGACAAAAAGCTTCAAGCCCCAAAGCTGCATTCTGGTTTCTGTCGGTGGAAAGATGCCGCCCTCCTACCGCTGTTAGGGTCTACCACCTTCCCCTGGTCTCCAGCCGGAGCTCAAACAGCAACAGCTGTTACCTCCAACACCTGGAACCAAGGCCATACACACACATATCATCTTGTGTGCACGTGTATATGTGTGCCTATAAAACATGCATGCAGGTAGATAACTAGATACAGAGACAGACAAGAGCTAATAAGACCCGGTCCTGCAGAAGGGCGATAGCCGGAGCCGACGCGCCGCCTTCCCCGGGTGCAGGTTGGGTCCATCAATAGGATCCAAATCAAGGGCTGTTCTGTGCACGTATCCTATAAGGGCCTCATATTTGTTGTTGCTCTTCTGAGGCAATTAACAAAGCTCTGTCTGTAATTTTCAAGGCCCTTCATGAACAGACTGGAAAGCCATAGTCCCGAAAACATCAGGGAACTCATATCCAAAACTAATAGCTCCAGTGTCACTGCCAAACACTGACTAAGCTCTCTTTGTGCCTGCAAAGGGGGTTCTGCAGGCAATATCCCTTCTCTCTGCCTTCAAGGGAAAATCTCCTCTTACAAATAAAACAATTGGTTCATTTGCTTGTTGCTCTGGTTGAATGAGGCTGCAGAAATGAATCTCACTGGTTTTGAATATTCCAAAGTCAGTCAAATGAGGATTGGGGAAATACAGTTGCTTTCAATTAACATGTGTTGCTATTCATAAAACTATATTAAAAATGTATTTTCATAGGTTTGGGTGGGAATCATGCAAGCTAATAAGCAAACCATAACAATTCTTCTCACCATACACTATAAAAATGGCTGAAATGTGATGTAAAATTCAGAAATTTCTATCTGCGGGATCTGGATATCCCATGTATTAACTTGCAGTGAAAAGGAGGAGTAATCTAGTTAGCTCTGGAACAAATGAAGCAATGTCTACCTAATTACAGAAAACAGTGGACCCCATCCCCTGGATGGTTTCTTAGGTAGTGGGGATGAATTTGCGTTTGTAACAAGGCTGATAAATCTACCCAAACATCTTTATTTTTACAGTACGTTAAAGGCGCATTTTTATTTAGTGCAGTCATATATCTCCACATTATTTTGAAGTATGCTCCTTTATTGCTTTTACGTCTTCAGAATTGCCTGAGGAAAGCATCCTTTTCTGCCTGTGTTTCATTGTTGTTACCCTTGTAGAGTATAACATGCACAAACTTGATTATGATTAATTGAGGGCTCTGGCAAATTACGTTTTTATTCCTTTCCATCTAAGTCTTCCATCTGCTCATGGAAAAAAAAAAAAGGATATTTTACATTTATAAGGACACTTAAGGCTTTCTGAGTAAATCCGCAGAACAACTTCTTCACTAGTAAGAGGTGCAAGTGAACAAAGTCTTCCTTAACTGGCGTTCTTGCTCTTACATCATTGACACATTAATTCATCTCCATCCTACATGCAAGGCTAAGAGAACACGATAACGAGTCCAACTGCATTAGATCCAACATCGTGCTACCGAGCTGGAATTTCCAACTGAACCAAACCAGTTTTGAAGATTGCTCAATTAGATCCTACCACCAAAGAACCACTTGGAGCAGTTAAGGCTTCAGCCTGTCAATATAAACACCTGTGTCCTTCGGCACAATGCATGTAACATCAGGCAGGCTATTTATAAGAGGCTCTGTTGCAGATCTTACCCAAGGTGATGCAGCTGCGCGCGGCAGCCCCATGGAGCCTGGGGCACCACATCAGATAAGGGCCTTTCTGCAGGCTGTGTGATTCAGAGATGCTCGCCCGCCAGCCCCGGGAAGCTGGCACGGGAGGCTGCGCTTGGCACACGGGGCTTGCTTAGCAGCATCAATGACAGAAACAAGAAGTCATGTCTAACATCTACAAATGTGAGGAGGGAAAGGCAGCTTCTCATTTGTGTGCGCGTGTGTCTTTTTTCTACAGAACAACAGCCTTGTTCTTCAGCATGCACAGTAGAGTGGTGCCTTTGGCTGATGGGAAAGCAAAGTCATTGAAGAATTTGTTCCTCTGGGACCAGAACAGTTGAAATAACAGAAACTCAAACAATTTTAGCAACCAGAATACAAGTCAGTGTTTAAAAGGCAGGTATGGATGGCTGGTGGTATAGGGACAAAGCCTTCATATTTCCAACAAGGTCAACCTCAGTGTCATTCTTATTGTTCCACCAACACTGTGAATTCAAATGCTGGCCTTAGACCAGGCCCGATGACTAACACTTTAAATTACCAACACTACCCTGCTCTTCTGAACCATCACTGAAGACAGGTTAGCTCAACACACCTTCCACTAAAGTGAGCACCATGCTCTGCTATCTGCTACTTTAAGTCAACTGCAAGGGTGGTGACTCCGGTACAGTCATCACCATAAGCATGAGCCCTAGTCTAATTGCCTGCAGATTATGTTTGACACTCAGCATGAAAGTTACTGTCATGTTCCTGCGCACAGTCGGGCAGTAAATCGAGGAGTCTGCAGTTCAGCTGAGCCAACTGGGTCTCCAGTCATATGCACATACATAGAAATAACACATTGAAAAATAAAAAAGAACATGCTTGAAAACACATGCACTAATATCTGCTTCTGGCCCCAACACGTGCTTTGAAACTGTGACACAGTGATGGAGAACTGTGAACATCCATGTCTACACACTACCTCCTCTGCCAAAGCTGCCAAATCAAACCTCATCAAGGATGGCTGGAGAGCAATGCTGTAAAGCCTCCCAGCACCGCACAAAAGACTAACTTCTCTGCTGCTCCCAAAGCAGAGAGAGAAACCACTGTGTCTAACAGATATGGTTTGCAGAGCAAAATCACCGCTAGCTTGTGACTTCTGTGGAAGAAGGCCCTCCAGGGCACAGCAGCAGTGTCACTGCTAGCAGTACAGCAACCTGCGACCAGCAGTTACAGGGAAGGACCTTCTCTTAGTTAAGGGAAGAGAGCTTTATCCCTATTTGAGATATACTTGATGCTGATGGAGTCACTTGCACTTTCTGTTTTCCAGGCTCACCGCATGGAGAGGCTGCATTTACCCGCCACCGTAAGGGATCTCTGTGAGAATGATTCACCAGAGAGTACCAATTTTCCAGTGATAGGCATCTCCATTTCCTGCTGCACCAACACCGCTGCGCCACAAGTAACCCGATTCTGACGACTTTACCTCTCCAAGAAGCAATTCCTAGACCCTCTGGCCCCAGCAGATCCCCTTGTTGAGCTGCTGAGGAACCTGGTGCCCAAACGAGGCCTGTTTGGGGTCAGAAACGCAGGGAGCAGCGCACACAGGGCACGGCTGTGAGGGAGGGCTCTGCATGAAGCCGCTTTCATGGGGGTTTTTGTGCGGGTGTGTGGATATCATCCCCTCGCTTCCACTATCCGTGAGTGGATATCATCCCACTCGCGGAAACGTGACAGTGGCAGCACCGCAGAAATGGAAAACACATTATCAGCTATTGGCAGCAAATAATTCATTTGATATCCGCCCTCCCCTTTCTCCCTGCTGGCCGTGTTTGTGGCCGTATGCAAAATTAATTTTGTAGAGCTTAACTAATAATTATTGGTGAGGAGACCCTGTCAGTCTCTTGAGATCAACAGGAAATGGCTTCCGCTGACACAGGTTGTATCACATGACTGTCCTATTTTTCTGATTTAATAAATATTAATCTTTATACCTTTTAGGAGCATTGTGCAATATTTTTTATCTTCTGATTTGACAGGGAAAATGACTGGTATGTGCCAAAACTACTCCTATTATACAAAAAGGCAAATTTTCCTTATTTCTTTTCAAGACAAGACATTTTTCAAATTAAAATTAATATGTGTGCAGATTACATCTGCTATTACACCAATCTATGCAATATGATGTTTAGGGTGTGTCTTTTTTTTTCCCAACCACAAATTCTTCTACCATCAGATAAAATAAATTTATTGCCATATTCCCATTTTATCTTCTTTTTGCCCACTGGGAAAGTGCAAAATAGACAGGTGATCTCCCCAAAAACCTGCAGGAAATGGTCTTACATCAAGGCACTCGGCAGCAGCTCAGGAGACCTCCTGGCTATTGCCAACTTTGCCAAAGATTTTGCTCCCGCCTGGAGCACGCTGCTTTCCTCCAGCGTGCCTCAGTTTCCCAGCTGCAAAGCAGAATAGGGGGGAATGTACAATCCTTCTTTCCCTCGCCTTTCCTGTTGGATCTATCCACACCGCAGCCTCTTTGAGACAAGTCTCACTATGCATTTAGCAGATGGGGGCTCCAAGCTCAGCTGGAGCCTTCAGGCATTACTACAGTATAAATAGCAATAATGATGATGGAGTGGTTAAATAGACAGAACTTGTTCTTTTTTCCCCTGTAATGTGAATCAAACTGCAGCCGGACTTACATTTAACACCAGCAGCTAGTTTATTTATGGGAGGATTTATCAGAAGTGCTTGGGTTTAATTTTCTCTAATTCACACTTTCTGAAAAACGGCAACTGTCTGATTTTAATCAATCTTCCCCGATTCTAGGGCTTCCCAGAAATCCCAGCTGAAGGGAGGCACTCCGGAGCGCACCCGGGCCTCTCCGCCGGCAGGATCCGCAAAGGAGATAAATTATTAATGGTAATAAAGAGAATTCCAGGAGTTCACAGTCTTTCCTTGGCATGTCAATTCACAGAAAGAGTTAATCTATTATTCTCAGACCTGACTTTGTATTATTTAACCAAGTGATATTTAGCTGTTAAGCTGCCTTCTTCTTCCTCAAACAGGACGAGGAAGGAGTAACTCCAAAAAAAAAAAAAAGTTGTCATTTTTAAACAGGACAAATGCATAAAGTTAAATATAAATCCTGTGGATGATTAAAGGGAGAAAAAATAACAAGAAAAAAGATGGTTGAATAGATGCCTATTCAAACCAATAGGCAAAAGATTCAAAAGCAGGGCAATCAATACCACCCCGTGATCAACAGGAAATGCTAAGAATAACTGTATATCATGTGTGGCTTCAAATTTACAACCAGGACATATAATCTCATTGTAAGAAGAGAGTCAAGTTCAAGAACTTAGCCTCTCCAGTAAAGCTCTCATTTTAACTAAAGAAGCCGAGGTCGACGGCCTCTCAAATGAAACAGATAAGGCGACATAGGGTTCTTGTCAGAAACAAATGTTATGTCTCTCCCTACTGAAAAGCTTAAAGATATTATCAGCAAAAGCCTAGTTGGGCCTGAAATGGGTCCCAGAGAAGTAATATTAACCAGGCTCCTGGCAGATCATTTATTTATCTCAAGCTAAATTCAATAAAGAGAGCCATATATAAGTGAGGGAAAATAATGCAGCTGCGAGTAATTTATCATTGGATGGAAAGTCATTGTTATCCTTATCTCTCCAATGATGTTCTATTTCCAACTGGTAATGAATTATGGGGCTTGCCACATCTTTACTATGTGACAGGTCAACACTACCTCTTGGGTAGGGGACTGGGTTTATGCAATCAATAGGGAGTCTGCTGAGAAAAAATATTGGCAACCGTTCGGCGAGAGCGACCCAGTGCTGGACAGGCTGGCGATCACTGGTGGTGGCCAGCGGCTGTAATCGTGTTTCTGCACTCTGCTTTAAAACAGAGATTTATCTGAGCGCTTTAAGCGAATTCCTCGCTCTGCTCCCCACAAAGCTGAGGGCGGGAAACAAATTGTGGGCCTGTTAATTAGAAGGCACTCGGCTCATTTAAGCTGCCTCAGCCACCCAAGGGATCTTTGCTGCTCCTTTGTGGCACTGTTCTAGAGGAATTTATTAAATCAAGCCTTAGGGCCGGGTTAGCCAAAATTATCTGTGCCTGCGGCGCTGGGGGCACGGCCAAGATCAGGGGTAGGGGCAGCCCCCATTGATGTGAAGCCCAGATATCTCGTCAAGCTCCCAGCAGGAATGTCGCGACTCCCGGCGGCTCGGCCTCCTCCCAGCACCGCCAGGAACAGAGCCAGCCCAGCACCCACCCCACAACAGGAGGACAGTCCTTTCCCAGGGACACGCTGCGAGGGACAAGGGGCCAGAGGAGACCCCAACCCGCGTCCTCCTCGCTGGCTCTCCCCATGCGTTCTTCACTCTGCACAGCAAGGGCCCATGCGGCCTGAAAAGTTTGGCTTTATACTAAAAAAAACAGTAAGTTTTTAACTTTACATGGATTTTAGGAGGACAGAAAAATAATGGAAAGGACTAAAAATAACTGTTTTTGAAGAACTTATCTTAAAAGAGAACAAAGAAGACTTCCAAATACACTGTTTTCCGAGGGAAACCTGGTTGAGGTCTATGACTCCTTAGTCACTAAGAGCTCCTAAAGAGAAAAAGCCCACACTGGCCATGCTGCTGGCCAGCCCGGTGACAGGGGCCACCGCCGTGCTCCAACAAGCGTCTCGCCAAGAGGACAACGGGTCTGAAAAGCACCCGCTCAACATCCCAATGACGCAATGACAGAAAAAGCAAACTGCAAAATCACAAACCCACAGTATCACCAAGGAAATCCAGGAACGCTGGCCAGCTACAGTTGACTCGCATACCGCTGGAGGTGCCCTCAGTGCTCTGGAGAAGGTGGCTCAGGTGAGCGCGGATGAGGAAACGAAGCCGCCGGTGAGCAAGCTTCCTGGCCACGGGACGTGCTGGCCTGCACGCCGCTGTTCATGTCTCCTTGGCTCTCTATGTTTAGGAAAGTCTTAGTAATGCAAAAAACAAGGGTGTTGTAGGTGAAGGCTGAAGTCCTTTGGCAGAGCAGCGTGTGCAAGAGCTTGACCAGAGCCGGTTGGCCTGTAATCTGGCTGAGTGTGAGAGGTCTGTCAGCTCCACCAGCACTGACACCCATTCACAAAGATCCAGAAAGTCAACGAGAGCACTACCACGGCCTGGAGTAAAGACCCACCTACTGACTGAGATATAAATTCCATATGGTTCGGCTACAGCAGGACAGGTCTTGCCCAAATCACATTAACATTCATGAGCCCTGATTCTTCCACAGTTGGTTAATTCAAGGGATCATCCAGCTGATGCCAGGAAGATCTTTCCTTCCTTTTAACAGCTGAGAATGTATGATGGATTTTTATAATTTAAACAAGTAATGTAAATATTCAAAAAATAAAAAATCAAGCCGTCATAAGTCATATAAACCAAGATAATCCAGAGAAATATACCCTGCAAAACCAGCTATTGACTTCTGAGTCTATCATAGCCAGCAAGGAGCCTGCTACTTGTCAGATACTCCTTCTCATGTAGTTTCAAACACTCTGTCAAAACTGTGTATAGCTTCTAGCTCCCAGGCCTTCTACTTACATACCAATCACTCAATCCAGTTTTTAATTTCCATTGTTTGGAGTCTTATCCCAAATTTTTTAAAAGGAAAAAAAAAAACCCTAAAACATTGGCTTAAAAGTACTTACATTTACAGAGGTACAATCTGCTACGAATGATGTATGTGTTTAATAATATGTTCCCTGGCTAATAAAATACTAGATTATTTTGGGACGACAGAATTTAAATGGAAGGAAGTTTGACCATTAGGAACCTGTTTACTATTACCAAGAGAATAGCCAGTTGGCAGGTCAATAGCTATCAGCAGAAATAAAGAACCACAGCAGCCACCTGTGCTTAAGGTTTGTCCCTGTTAGGGAAAAAAAATAAATGAAACTACAAAAGATGAAAAGGAAAGCTAGAGCATGCTGGGATTTTTTCGTTTTTTTTTTTTTTCCAAGATTTAAAGGAAGAAATAAAAGACTGATTGTTCTGGAGCTAATGACTTCAGACTTTACTGCAAATGATAGCCAGTTCTTCCAGGCTGTTTAAGATGGAAAGAGCAGAAGTTCCCTGTGTCAAACTTCTCTAGATGAGCAGTTGAACCTGAACCACATCTCAGACAGGCTCTTTGTGGCATGAGGAGCAGCTGCTGAAGGAAGCGTGCACGTCAGCACGCTTCCCCTTCCCCTTGTGTGGAGCCCACCACCGAGCCAGCTGGAGACCGGCCACTTAGTGCTGGAAAGGCCAGCGGACACCTGTGTTGAGCGCATCCTCTCTTTGGCGCATGGAAATACTGGGATCCTTAAGAGGATTCTCGTTTACTGTCATTTCAGGGGTCAGACCAAGTCCCACCTGCGAGAGGCGCCTGGTGCATCCCATGCTCGGGTAGGAGGAGGTTCCACCAGGGCCAAGGGGCCCTCTGCTACGGAACGTGATGGTGAAGGCAGCTATTGCCACCAGTGAACAAGTCTCAAAAGTTCTGCAATCTTGTTCCTACATAATGCCAGGCATTCATCAATCCTGAAATTAAATGCAAAACGGAGATTTTTTAAATCTAATTTCTTACTTCCACAAGAAGACTATTTTCCTTTCTTTTAACAGTTAGCTGTGGTCAGTATGTTTCTCTGTCCGGCAGTCTTCTTTGTGCACATATGTATGTATGCATAATGGTGTCATTTACATACCATTAAAACTAATTAGCATCATTTGGTGACTCAGACATACTGTAATATAAGCACAGAGTATAACTGTATTAGTAAATGCCACATTTCAATGGCAAGTGCCCTACATACTCTGTTTAATGTGCCTTATCAAAGATACACAAAGATTATAGTCTCAGTATCAGCTAAATATTGAAATAATAGATATTTGTGTGATGAATAAACTTACAAAGGATCTTAATTCTTATTCTTTTAGTTCTTGCCAATAAAACAGCAAGCTATTCATAACACAAATGTGAACTCATTTCCAGTTCAGATAATTCAAAGTAGTTTCATTTTCTAGAATGCAAGAATTTTTCATTTAGCAAAAACCAAGGTAAACAAAGCAGGAGAGAAGAGGAGATGCTTAACATCACCAAAGAAAAACTTTACAGTTGATTCAGTCAAAAACAGAGTTTGGAGTTTTCTCTGGTATTTTTCTATAATTGCAAATTTTCAATGATTTCAAGTTTTCATTGTGCTTCAGGACAGAGTGAGTATTTAGGAAAGCATTTGCAATGGGGCCTCCACAGGAAGACTCCCTCGGAAGGGCACAGTCGTGTCCTCATCCACCTCCCGGGCAGGTTCCTCCAGCCCTGCTCAAGGCAAATGGCACTCAGCCAGTCTCATACCAGGCAGCCTGTTTACCAGATCGCAGTGGCTTAACAGTTGTTACAGATATTAATGGCTAATCAATTGCTATCGATGCAATTATTCTTCTGATCCACAAGCAGAGCCTTAGATAAATGGGCAAATATTAACTTAAGTTCCAGCTGATAACATATTCTTCACCACGCTTGTTAGTATAGACTTATCTTCTGAACTTTGATAAGACAGATTAAGGAGAGAAAAAAAAACCATTCAGGCAAGGGATCACTGCTATGGGCAAACTGTACTCCACTATCACAGGACCTTAACCTGGACTTGTCTAATGTTACGTAACTTTCTGAAGTCCTGCCTGCAGTGGTACTATCGGAGAGAGCCCAGCCTCAGGAGAGCGCTGCCCACCGAGCCCTCAATCTGCTTTCTGTCCAAGGGAAATGCTTCTGCCCTGGCCCAGAACGTGGTGTTGCCTGAAGGATCCGACCTCCCAAAACCCTGGTGCCCAGGGCTCAGCAGGGCTGAGCGCGCGGCTCCACAGCCCGTGCACTGTGTCCCGCATCACGTAGACACGCACGAGGTGAGGCTTCAATCTGAATACTGCATCTCATTTATCAACGCAGAAATGAGAGGAATGGACTCAAAGGACTTTCCACCAGACAAGCTGGTGGGGATTTTGAGAGAGGAACAAGATTCACTGTGGTCATGGTGCATTTCACAGGTCCACTCGCACAGGAGTTGGCTGCGGCACAGCTGATGTGGATCAAGACACCCGCTCAGCTCATGCAATGCACATTTTCTTCTTAGAAAGCAAACTGTCAACTTCTAGTTCTGTGTTGACTTGTTAGAAAACACTTTTTTCAACTTCACTATTTCCCACAGTCAGATCTTCACTATGACTGCAGGAAAAATTATATTTTTGTATGACATATTGGAACGTAACTATAAATATTTTAAAGAAGGAACTCTAGCAATCAGGATGTCTTCTTTTAATGCACTATTTCTCTGACATCCTGAAAATATTTGTGCATTGATTTGCAAAAAATAAATCTCAGTAAGGTAGGTCTTAGTGTCAACTGAAACAGCATGAGGAGCGGTGAAAGCAGCAACTATTACATCTTGCTCCCTCTTTCTGCACAGTCCGAATTCTACAAGCAAGATTATGGATCCACAAGAGCAAGCTGGGGCTGCTAGTAAACTATCCAGGGCAAATTCCCTGTCCCTTGCGTTCTTAAATCAAGGTTGGATGTATCTCTAAACTATGTGCTGTAGCTCAGCCACAAGCTCCATGTAGGAGTCACAGAGTGAAACTCTCTGGCTTATTAGAGCTTTAAAATGATTATAATGGTTCCTGCTGGTCTTAAAAATCTGTTATATATGTGAAATAGAAACTATAGGTGAAACCCTTCACTGGTGCAAAACCCTGTGGAAGAATTTTAAACAGGCTTAAGCCAAAGTGCTCAGAAAATCTTAGACCACCCTGCATTCGGGGGGGAAAAAAAGCCCCAAGTGAGGCATGGTGAAGAACAGCTATTTCAAGTTTTCTTAATGTTTTGTTTTGAACACTATGAGAGAAAAGAGAAAGCATCGCCTTCTGCCCTAGGGTCATGGCTGGAAGAAAAAGACCAGCTGGGACCCCTTGTGGAACACAAAGGAAGTTTAACTTGTATCTGCCTTTGCTCTCCATGGTGTCTGCTGGAGGAGCAGGTAAGCATCTCCAAGAAGCAATTCCTAAGAGTCCTCTTGGGTCCAAGAGTCCAAAAGGGTGAGGAGTTCCAAAAGGGCTGCAGCCAGTAGTGGCTTTATTACTATCCTATGGGCCCACAGAAAAGCCACCCTAACGAATAACGCTGTGGCACCAGGGTAGGAGGACAGCTACCTGGCAGTACAGTAAGGAGGAAGGTCTGATCTGTGAACACCCTCATTTCTGCGTTTCAGCCATGTATGTTGGAGAATAAGATTTACCAACGGAAATGCTGACCCTGCAACTCACTAATATAAATCATCTCTTGATGGGCAAAACACAAGAAATTGCCTCAAGATCTGCGGTGCTTTGGGTAGCACATGACTTCAGGTCACTGCATTCGGCCAAAGGATATTCCTGGGATGGGCAGGTGCCCACTGCTCCCTTCCCCGAGACACAAAAGAGACACAAAAACAGGCAAGAACACAGACAGTAGCTGCAAATATCTTCACACACACACTGTACATGGGTATTAGGAAACACACAGGTTACACCATAAAAGGATTATATGACTCTTCCCTGGCGTCTGAAATGCACATTATATCACCAAACAAAGGAAATTATGCAAAGATAGCCCCAAAGGCAGAATAACCATGATCCGCTCGTACTTGTAAATACAGGGTAAATACTTACTAGCCACAATTAATTACCTGCCTCTGCTCGTTTTGTTAAATGATCAAAGTAATACATCTACTGGTTGCAAATGAATGTTTTTGGTATAAATGTGATTTTGCACAGAGCAGTGCAAGGCCAGATCCTGCAGTATTTGTCATTATTCACACACAAGTCACCTGATGGAGGGAATTACTTCTAATTAGTTAGCATCAGGACTGCAGATACAGCCACGGCTCTGCAGCACTAGGGTGATGAGGATGTATAGCAGAGCAGGAGCAGAATCAATTGTTCTTAGGCTTCTCTTTCTCATCAGCCCACATGACGCACATGAAATATTTGTGAAATCCATTTTGGAATGACCAGACCCAGAAAGCACCACAGGCATCATCAGCAGGCTGTTCCAGGAACACTTCAGGGATCAGGATGGGAAGGTATAAGTCCTTTTCCCATAGGACATCAGTGCCAGATACAACCAGTCCTGTCCTGGGATACCCGCTGTGCTCCGTGACTCACATGCAGTCCCAAACCACCTGCCGATGCAGAGGCAGCAAGGATACGAACAGGTCACTGAAGCCCCTTGGTGACTACCTGAAGTAGGTTTTGGAGTAGACAGCTAATATCCAACTCAAGTAGCGTTTGTACAACAACGGCAGAAGCTTCACAGATTTTAGCAAATAGCAAATCTGGCTCACAGTTTTGCTATCCACATGAGAACTCTCCCTGTTCTCAGAACTCTCCTTGTGCTCCCAGGGAGCACATTCCTCCCTGACATGGAAGGAAAGCCTTGCAATAAAAGTATGGAAGAGGATTCACACAAATTTTGTTAATATGTTTTGGGGAAACTACTTAGTGCCAGTGCAAACCCATTAAAAGGCATAAATGAATATATTCCCTTTCTTTTAGGAATTGTTTGTTGCTCTATTTGATCATGCTACTTCTCTAGCTCCTAATATTTTTGGATAATGTTCTTGCCTTCATTTGTAATCACTCTTTATTTGGTGTAGAAGATGGATTTTTCCAATTTTGTGCTATTATATACCTTAGCATGGAAAGGATTAGATTTTTTTTTCTTTTTCCTTTTAGTCCTTATTTAACTGCTTGTGAGCTTCGGGGATTTATATCCCAGTAGGTCTAATTCCAGGATTATAGGTATCTAGACATCCAGTAAATCATTTAGTAGCATATAGGTTTAAGGCAGCTCCAAACAGCCCCTCCAGTTAGCTCTCTGGCTAAAACATGAAGCACTGGCAAGAAGCACTAGATTTGAGCAAGAGTTAGAAAGTAATGCAGAATCACTAATTTAGACTCCGATTCTACTCCCTTTAAAGTTACTGATAAAATTTAGACTCGCTTCAGTAAGAACATGGCAAGGCCTCTAAACCCTGTTGCTTTAGAAGCTTTCCTTCTGCCCTGCCAAACACTAATCAAAGTCTCCTTCTCTGATTTAAGGCTTAGCTCTCATTCCTACAAGTGTTGCCTTTTTATTGAGACAAACACTGTCAGGTTGAGTTGACCCAAAATTTAGATTTATTAAAAATGAAATAAAAAGAGCAATAGAAAGCTTTCTGTATTTATTTTTCTAAATTCTAGTGAAAACAGCTTTTTGGTTTAGACTTCGATTTTCCTTGGCATCATCCACAGCCTGAACATTGCAGCACTGTGCTTGTACCTGAAAATAAATAGGGGCAGTGGAAAGTGAATTTGAGTTACGTGTTTTCCTTGTTGGGTCTTAGTGAAAAGTAAGCACGTGATACTAGAGATTAAGAGCAAATTTGGTCTCTTAGGATCTACCGTTAGGAACAATCAAAAGCAATACTAATGGCAAAGGCAGGCGGGGCTTTTAAGCGCGTCTTTGAACCTGTTCATATGCCTTTAAAGACGGCAGAGCTGAATGAGGAGGGCTTCGCCCTGGCAGCGAGCTCAGTAAAACAAGGCTCAGTGCCAGTTCTCACCAGGCGTGTCTGAGGTCTGTCACCCTGCGTGTCAGGCAGGGCTTTGCCCATGGCAGCTCAGCAGCAGCGCTGCAGCCCTACAGGTGCTTCAAGGTCAGGCTCCTGTTTGGGCTGGCACGCAGGAGGGAGCTAAACCCACCACGTCACGGGTTGGTAGAACCAAGCGACTCTCCGAGCGCTGGGAGAAGGGGGCTCTGCACCTGCAGGTGCCCGAGCAGTGCAGGCACCACGGAGCAAGGGCCTGCGAGGTGATGTGAACAGGGACCCGGCCCTGTTGGCTCAGACAGGACCTGGAAGAGACCAGGCCTCACCTGGGCAAGGCAAGTGATAAAGCTGAGCATCCCTCCCACCCTTAAGGGTAGCTGCCTGTTTAGACTCTCCTAGTATTGGGCGTGCCCAAGAGGGAGCCTGGAAGAACTGCCGTAGCCAGAACTAACAAGTGCTCTGCTTTTGTGCAACAGACACCAAGCGGCCTCTCCAGACGGGAGGCTTTTTGCCCGTGTGAGTGTCAACACAGAGTTCATCTGAGGTGAAGGGAAAGGTGAGCTTAGGTGAGGAGCCCTTCCCATCAAAGCAAACTTGAAGGAAGGCCAGGACTGCAGGGCTGGATTAGGACCGGGCACATCCCAGCATGGAGCGCGCTGAGTAACAGGCATCAGCACAGGATGGCACTGAGTCTGAGCCGGGCCCCTTGCAGCTCCCTCCTGTGTGCTGTGGGGAGAGCGGCTGTGTATTTTGCAGCTCCCTCTGCACTACCTGCCACCTGAGGCACTGCCACGGGAATCAGGCCAGGGAGCCAGGGGACACCTTAGAGATCCAGGAGCTTCTCTCCTTACTGTGCAAGGCAGGTTGCTCAGCCCTGTCCATTCACATCGCCTTGACTTGGCTGATTTATGAACGAATGGACACCGAATATGGAGAAATAACGCAAGCCACTGTGGCGTGTCGTCCTGCTGCGCCGTTCAGAACATGTCATGGGTGGCCAGAGCCTGTCAGCGAACCTGCCTCAAAGAGTGCAGGATCAGCAGCCGCAGAACCAGGCAACATCTAAATCCACCACCCGCTCAGTAACATCTCTGCCTGAATATGACAGATAAGGATTTCAGGAAGGCATGTCAAAGATAAAAGGTAAGCCACCCCCTTGCTCTTGTTTAATTTCCCTTCCAATTTCCTAAAAGGCCTGTTGCCGGACTGACTGTCACCAAAAAGATACAGGGCCCAATTTACAGCCATTGCGCAGAACTGCAATAAGCATTTGCAGTCTATAATTTTCAAGTAACACCACATTTATGAAAACGGCAACAATCCCTTTTGCTGTGATTTGTGGACGCCAGTGCCAGAAGAGCCACCTCACTCATGTAACAGAGAGCAAGAAGTGAGGAAAAAGAGGAAGAGAAACAAACTGGCTGCTGCCTCAGCATGTAGGCTACAAAACAAAAAAATAAAAAAGTCTAAAAAGTGTTAATGAAAAACCCACTATGAGTAGAGGGAAGATTAGAGCTGACAAGTTGGCCATAGGGCCTTCTTCAGGCTCTTCCAGACAGAACTGAGACAAGATGACAATTTGAGAAATCAAACTGTGCTGACGTAGGCTGTATTTTCATAAATTTCCTGCTCCTTTTAGTATGTATTATTAAAAAAATCTTTAGAAAAATATACTTAGGACTGTAGTCTTGTGGAGTTCTAGTTATCCTGTACCAGCGCTTTGAAACAAATGCAAGGGCAACTGAAATGCCTGCCCACAGCAGGCAATATGTTAAATGTACTGCATCATCACCTGGGGTTTTTTCACCACAGATCTGATCTGAATGGAAAGAGTTTAGCGTGCATTGGATGGAGCCCTGGATCATCCTGCAGCTTTTAGCAACAGCAATGTTACTACTGTTGGAGTCAACCAGAAGACATTTGGACTAGGTTTTTTTGATTTTTTTTCATAATACTATCAAAAAAAGCAGAAAAAAATGCATAAGGTCAAAACCAAATTTTAAAAACAGTTAAATTCTGTCTGAATAACTGATAAACTTCTAGTACTTGGGGAATTCTTATAAAGAAGAAAGGAGTGTTTATAAATGGCTGAAAGAGCAAGCCAGGTTTCCTCTCCCTTTCCCTTCCCAGAGTCAAAGCCAGAGCTCCACATTATCACCATTTAGCTCACTGTGCTTCAGGCAACTTCAAAACAATAAGCTGAAGTGTCTCCTTTTCCCCTCAGAACAGCTACTCCTTAATTAAATGATACTCCTGCCTTTAACTTGGCTGTTTAGGAAGTTCTTTCCCAATTTGACTTTTGGGATTTTTTTCTAAATTGCTCAGCTTAAGCAAAGTGAGTGATTTTTTCAATTACATCATTTTGTTTTTATCATCTTTGTTATCATCATTACTATTGTCCTGATCTTTGGTGTTTCAGTCATTACCCAGCCGAGGTGTACGGCGCTGCCCAGCACGTAGGCTGCCTTGGTGCCTCACGGGAGCCCAGCCACGCAGAGACCAGAGGGCCAAGGAGGAGCTTCTCTCTGTGCATGCAGAGCTGTTTCTGAACGGCACAAACACCACTGCAACGTGCTGGAGGCTGCCAGGTTGAGGGCTCCTCCTCGGGCAGGGGATGCACTAATAAAGACACTTCAAGCAAACGGGCTTTCACGAGCTTCACTCAGTCGTGCAGTTGTCTTGCTATTCTGATGCTCGCTTCACGTTCTCTGAGGCTATAGGGGCAAATCCGCTGAGCAGAGAGGTTTGGAAAGGCAATAGAATACTGTCTTCACATATAGGAGGTAAGAAAGGCAAGATGGACCTCAACAGGCCTTAGACTTCATAACCTGCTCTTCCCTCCACCTCAGCAGAGAAACAGAGCTCACTGCTGCTGCTGCAGTGACAATGTCTAAAGGCAGGACATTTCTGAGGGCCTTGCCATAGACCTGGATGCTACTCTGGGGTCAGAAAACACACTCAGTCGTGGTGAAGCTGGCCTTTAGGGAAACAAGAATCCTCTGGACTTCTGAAAGAACCTACAAGAGCTGGAGCTGGTGCAAACCAAGTTCCTGCCTCAGTCTCAAGGTCAGTGGCTCACAGGCCATTCACTCGCACTTCTGGTCAGTTTCTGTTCAGTGAAGCCCAGAAAGATGACAAATGTTTCTCCAAAAGAAAGTACTTAATCTATGGAAAGCTGACCTAGGCAGTAGGAAGTCCAGGTGGATACACTCTCAACACCTGGACATCAGGATGCCTGGAGACACCAAGAGGCAGTCCAGCAAGGAGCCTCGCGACACAGCAGTGCTGAGCAGGGAACAACAGGAGCTCTCTGGCTCCCTGGTTTCCATCCTTTCCCTACCTGACCAACCAAGGCTCCCTCAGACTCACAGGTGGGACTTGTAAGGAAAGCAGTTATGTAAGAGCAGAAAGTTTGATTCACCACGTCGCCACACTGGCAACACGTTTACACAACCTCCCCACCCAAAACCAAGAGGTTGAACCTGTAGGGATAATTGCACCCCTTGGGCAAGGGCGGCACAGAGCACTTGGAAAGGAAATCAAAGGAGAGTAAAAGGGAAAGCAATATCATTTTGGGTAATTGGAGCAAAGAGGTAACACATAGCTCAGTGTTACGGATGAGATTGGCCGACGCAATACACATTCATGCTTATCTCAGAATTGCATTTATCAAAGTAAACTGAGCTTAAGTTAAAAGCAAGCACGTAAATCCTCTCTCATTGTCATCTCGCAACTCACGGCAGCTGCTAATTACATCACAGACCTTCCAGAAGTGCATATAGTAATTACCAGTTTCAACCACACCATTAGACTTGCAAATACAGATTGCTCTTTGCAAGTCTGTCAGGAGCAAAGCATTAGGGTCAGAGCAAGAAAGGAGCAAGTGAGCACAGACTCACGAAGCCAAGTGGGAATCTCCAGCTCTCCTGGACCTGCTCTGCTCTGCACAGGTTGAACACACCACCTGCCAGGGTGCACACACGTTTACCTGAGGAATTATTTAATTCTGGCTTGCTCACCAAAGCTAAAAGTTACTTCAGGCTTTCCTGTCAGACCAATTCACAGTGATTATCTGGATCTGAATTAGGCCCAGTCAGTTTATAGGAATTAGTGACAGCTCTCTTTATGTCTTAAAATATTACAGAAAGAAAAAAAAGGTATTATTGTCCTTAGACCAGGAGTAATTTCAATGCCTAAGGATTCTAAGGAATCCTTGATACTGCATCCATCTGCAGATAAAGGCAAACACGTTTATCTTTGCCTTGCTTAGCATTACTTATAAAAAAAAAAGGACAAAATTGAAAATTAATTGAATAACCAGGGTGTGGTTTTGCTAACCACTTTCTCCACAACCACAGCTGAAGATAAACAATGCTACCAGACATAAATCATAAGTATTATTTTTATATGCGCATACACATAGGAAGAACCTTGTTTATTACTAATTTGTTCTGTTTGTTTGGATTTCATATCTACTGAGCTCTGACTGCAATTCTTAAACCATGAGGAATTATGCAGGCAAGAGATTAAAGCGCTGGCATCTAGAGTGGAGTTTCTAAAAGCATTATATATGACTTATGAGTTGAACTTCCCAAATGAACACTGATTTGGGTACTTCAGTATTTATATATCACTGAAAGTCACCAAGAATCCTAAGCGACATAAGAAATTTTAAAAATTTCAACCCCTCTTTACTAAGACTAATCCATATCTATTCAGAATTAAACCTTTTTCAACATTACAAATCCAAGTACAAACATTACTCCAACCCAGGTTTCCTCAAAAGGGTGGCAGGACCATGACAGAGCAGACAAAGGGTTCCTTCTTATTTTAGTCCAGTCCATTTTAGTCCCCTAACCTCCTCCCTGCTAAAGTACAGCCTATCCTGTGAAGCCACAGTAATAAGATACAAGTATGTATTTTTGTTGTGAATTATAACTTCCAAAACATTTTGACACGTTTCCTGGAAAAGTTCTGTGTAAATGCAAAGGCAGATTATCTGATGAGAATAAGGCATGCAGTCACTCAGACAAAGAAATCTTCATAGAGCTTCGCTGGGTCCGCTGCCGCAGAGTGCTGAGTTTCTTCCATTCTCATTCAGAGCAAAAGTGGAAATAAGAGTGGAAAATACTTCTGTGCTCAGCTGGATGAGCAAAGTTTAATGTGTAATATCCACCTTGGGAAAAATATCTAAAGAAGAGTTGCAAGATTAATATCCTATTTCCAGGCTTTTACACTACTCGGCAAACACTCAAATCTAAGAGAGAACCAAGGGAAAGATTAAAGAGCCAAAGGCCACAGACCTGTTTCAACTAGTGCAGTGGGTTCAAAGTTTCCTCTAAGATCTTAGGCTATAGTTTCTAGATATCACAGAAGTACAAAACCTAGACAGTCCCACAGATAAGCTCTTATTTATTCTAGATGAACCGAGGAAATATAAGAAATCACACCTTGGACCTTGTTCTTAGTCATAATTGATACTTGATTATTTTGGTTACTCAATGGAAAGCAATTTCAGTATAAGCCTTCAGAAATATTTAGGAGCTAAATGAGCTGAAAAAAAAAAAAAAAATAACAGAGCAACAGCTGGTACTGGGAAGAAGGTAGGTGGGAAAATACTTATGGCCCCTCATCAAAGCAAAAGAGCATCCGAGTGCCTGCAGCAGTTGATATTCCTGATCTTGCTGAACACTTAGTGTGACTACTATCAACTCCAGGGCTGGCAGGAGGGAGGGCAAACTGCAGTGTCAGTGTGAAAGAAAGCAGAGAGAACAAATAAGCAGTAACGCAGGGTCCTCACCTACCTGAGCGTGGCATCTGCAATTCCCTGGCTGTTACACGATCTTGACATAGCCCTGCTCTTAGCTCGGCTAATGGATACGATCCAGATCCTTATGTTCAGAGTGAGATCCGATTTTTACCAGTGGGAATGCTGAGAAGAATCCTTGCTCTCCCTCCAGCTGCCTGGCAGGAACAAACACAGTCCATCTTGAGGAGGGCACACCATTTAACTGTCCTCCCTGAAATTAAGCACAGCAAAAGAAGATTTTAGCACAGACGCTGAGCCTAATATGGAGTGAATGAAAATGTTGAAAAACATAATCAGTATTTATTACACTTCAGTACCACATAGTTACTACTACAAATATGACTGACCCTCCAAAATGCCAGGCATTGAGCACAGGCTGGGGGTCTGGCCTTGCTCTAGACAGCACGAAATCCAGAAGACAAGAAGGTGAACTGGCAGACAGGAAGGAGAGTAAGCTAACGTTCATTCTCTAAAGGAAAAATATAGACCAGCTTTTTTCTTTTCTTAACAAATATTAAAAAAAAAATCTTTTTTTTTTTTTTGGCAAAAATGTAGGAGTTACCTCATGTCCTTAGCTGATTAACTGTTGAAGTCCTATGCACTTAGCAAGATCTACACTATGACACGTTTGGTCAAATTACTTTCCTCTTGCGAGCTCTTTCCCATAAAAAGAATCAAACTAACTCTGCTGATAGCCAAGGAAACCCAAAAGCTTTCAGTAAGGTTGAAATGATCTCAGATCTGATGACCAGTGTCTGTCCTTTGCAGCGAGACCCCCGGGAACGTTTTTGACAGCTCACAACAGCTGTCACAGTTGGGCAGCCTCAGATTGGGAAAATGTGCACTGAGCTTCAATGCATTGACACCGAGGTCATCGGGAAACCAGCTTCAAACAGGAAACAGCTCTAACCCCATGGATTATAAAGACTCTATATAACTATAGCAGATGCTTACAGTAAATTCCATTATAAGGAACCTCCACCAATAGCTAGAGCTGCAAGCTCTTAAAAACAGGGGGTGTGTCACTCGATGCTTGGGATCAAGGTCATGTCTTAAATAATAAATCAACACAACTAAGCTGGCGTGGAGAAAGTATGAGACGCTGCCATTACTCTAGCCAGGTCTCAGCTCTTCTGCGGACGTTTAATCCAGAGTAAAGTTTTACACTCCTGAGGTTACACTGCACCACCCTGGCAGAAACAGCTCTCACCCAGTGACGAGGCTGCTGCTTAATCCTAGCCTGTCTGCGGGCTGTCACTGAGCTGTCCATGCCCAGCCCGGCTCAGCAAAGCCGGGGAGCAGCCCCTGCCTGTTCCCGCGAGCGGCTCTTCCTGGCAGCTCCTCCCAGGGCTGGAAAATAAATTGCAGACCATTATCAGACTCTTTGGTAATTGCTGCAGGATGGCAACTGAGAGTGCAATAAATCACAACATCATTGCGCTAAGGCCTAACTGGTCCGGCATATTTTTGCTTGAGATGGTTAATGCAGAAGTGGTATGGACTACAATGGTATATAAATATACCCTACGTACTGACCAACTTGCATGGGAGCTTCTCTGCAATTGTTCAAATTATTCACATTTTAAATTAATAAAAAATAACATTATCTACAATAGTAACGTTGTGCCTTTTAACTCAGCAGGAAAGCAATTCTTCAGCCTTTAAACACAAGAGCCTTGAACGCTGTACAAGGCATTTTATTTATGGTGAGAGCAGCATATATGACGATTGAGAGCTAAACTTTGGTGTTTTTTCATTGTTTGCATTTGGTCTATAAGGCAAAAGCCCAGTGACCAATTATATCTTGGCATGTACATGCACATCATACAGTTTCCAGTAAGATTTCTCCTGCCCAAAGAGAGTCACCTGGTCTAAGCAAAGCTCTCCGAAGGCCAAGACAATATGAATTTCAAAGCTCATATGTTAAAAGGTATAAGCTGAAAAAACAATCCTAAGGTCATGTGAAAAGAAGAAGTTTGAAGGGATTTCCCTTGGGATATTCCAAGAACATGTACGATCCCAGGCACTGCGCCAACGGGATCCAGGCATATCAGCGAGGTGCAAGACAGGGAGGAGTTAGCTCAGCAAAACGTGCATTTCATGTTCAGCCAAGGAGCAGCATTAATGGGACTTGTGGACTTGCCAAGTGCCCAGAGAAGAGCATAAGGATGGAGTGGAGGGAAGGAAATAAATAAAACTGAAGAGAGAAAATTATCTATAACAGAATTCTGTTCCTCCCTCCCACTCCAGACCAGTGCATCAAAGCCAAAAGGTAATTCCACTCATTGCAGTATCTTCCATCTTGTTCAGATTTCATCCATGAATAAGCAATGGGATTTATACCAGACAACTGGAAACCTACCAAAAACGCAGCCCTCTGACGTGCTAGCAAAGCTGGAATTAGATAAAATATCTATGGGAAAGACCCACAGATTTAGTGGATGTGACTTTCATAAATGCTGGTCTTCAAAAAGAGCAGCTTTATAGAAAACATTTGTCCCCAGTTTACAGAGTCTCTGCTGAAATCAGTTTAAACTACCTCTGCATCAAATGCATCACTTCTTTCCTCTCCTGATGATGGCATTGTAATTATTTTCATGTATGAAACAGGTTAGGGTTATTACAATCACATTTTGATCAAAAAAACATTAATGATCTGTCCTGGGAATATAAAGTATCATTCGTTTGGGTTGACGGCATCTTTGCAATGGAAGGCATATTTTTTAAATTGAGTTCTTGCAGAAAGTTTGCCCAGTCTCTGTTTTAATGCAGCGGCACCGTGCGCATGGAGGCCAGGCCAGGGGCTCGCGGAGCAGCAAACGGCACGAGGGCTTCTCTCCCCTGCTCCTGCTCCCTGCACCGTGCTCTGAACACGGGCAACGTGCTCCGTACAGACTGCCGGCACCGGCTCCCTCGCTCGGGAGGCAGGGTGAAGCACTACGCACAGATCCCTGCTTCATTGAGAGCTGACAGCTATTTACATCACCGAGGATTTAGCCGCGCTGCTGCCGCGCTTATGACAAGCCGGGCAGCTTTGAACACTGCAGAGTTTGCTGCCACATCTTTTACACTTTGACAGTCTCCCTAATCATTCAGCAAATAAATTGTGGAAGTCCCTAAACAGCATTTTCAAAACTGACAGTTATACGGCTACCATCTTTACAATAGCTACTCCAGGGTGACTGTTATTTTTGGAGCTGTTGAGGTTTTTTGATTGTTTAAGGGAAAAAAAGAGGCTGCTGTTAGCATTGCTAACCCAATAAGCTCTTACTACTATACAAAGAAAGTGAAAAGCTATTGATGTTATAGAGCCATCAGTGATGGTGGCTCCTACACCACTATATGCCTATGTAAATGCGAGTTCTGCTGCTACTGAGACCTAAGAGAATATATTCAAGTGCAGGCTGTTTGCCACCACTTTTACATTATTTTGATGTTATCATACTGCTCAACTGAATGAAAGCACTCCAGTCAAAGTAGAGGCCCTTGTTCAGTCTCAATTAAATTTATAGCATGAGAGAGAAAAATGTGGAAAGACACAATTCGCAGAATTTCTCTTTCTACAAAACATTTTGCTGACTACAATTACATCAATAAAAAGGAAATTCTTATTTACCAGAGTGGATATTGGCAGGGGAATTGCTACAATAGCTTTGCTAATTCCAACACTGTCAGACACTTCAGTTTGCCAAATACCCATATTGATTTCTAAGCACGTTCCTGTAGTGTTGCTCTCCCACCGTGACCGTTCCCACCAGCAACGCTGATGCTGAAAACCAACCTACCAAGAGAGCAGTTCAGCTACCATCAGTGGCGCCTTTAGGCGCTGGGACGGCATCTGAAATACAGAAGAGGCCCCATTTCTTCTTTAGCACTGGAACAGGCTGCCCAGAGAGGTTGTGGAGTCTCCTTCTCTGGAGATCTTTAAAACCCGCTTGGATGCAGCC
>JAUBOD010000974.1:1009450-1020927 GCA_032353885.1 Nothura maculosa | reverse complement strand
CTGTTTCCAATTGATCAAGGATTTGATCCAATAAAGGGGCTGAGATGAAGCCACTCTCACTTCACGGCTTGTCCTGTATTAATGCAACTTCCCTGTTTAAACAAGGCTTCACAGTGGGGAAGGGTGTCAAAATCAGAGGGAAAACTAATAAGCCTCTTTGACAGCTCCTTTCTAACAGTTTCATTAAAATATTTATTAAAATGAGAGAGATAGCTTATAAAAGCAACCAGACCTCCAAACTTCTGTTTGCAACTGCTGGCAAACCCCTCCCCTCCTTCCTGGGACTCAAAGCCTCCTTCGAACCACTCCCCATCTCCCTCTTCCCAGCAAAGCGGATCCCCACTCTGCTATTCCAACAGGAGCAGAACTCTGTCACGTTACACAAGACTTCATTTTTTTAATAAATTTCTTGTCTTGTGAACAGAGCTAAAATGACAAACAGCTTCTTAAGGGGAAAAAAATTAAAAAGAAAGAAAAAAAGCTCTGGTAAGAAATGAAACCACGTCGTGTACGTGCAAGTTGACACTCCTAAGTATCCAGGCTTGGCTGATTTCCTGGGACCCAAACGCTTGGCTCTGATCCTCCCTTTAGCAGCCTACAGAACCAAACAATTTTGCTTTCTCTTCTACTCCAGCTCTCATCTCAAACATTAAATGCACTGTCAGTAAAACTAAACCAATGTGGTATGATTTGCCTCACATGGAATACCAAGTGCTATCTATAAAAGTATATATTAAAAAAAAAATTGAGTGGGGAACACGCACGGTAAAATCAAAAATCTCTGCACTAATCTTTGGATAAACACAATTGGTTGCTCTTAAGAAGATGCCCTGGAGGGGATTATCTAAAATACTGTTATGCTGCTGACAACTTGGCTGTCTCTTTCTTTATTACCATAGTCAGTCCTCTGCTCCGTCATCTGCTGCACGTTCAGATCGGTCTCTACCTTTCAGTTAGTTCAAGTTCTCAAATGCCGGCCCAGTCATTTTGCTCAGATTTCAGACACAGCTCTAAAAGCAGAAAAGTCGTCTCATGACCAGGATGTTTTTAATGGTTGGGGTGCTCAGGAACAAAAAAGCAAGTTGGAAGCAGGGAATTTCTTTTTTTGTCTCCAAACAAACCATGCAATTTTCAAAGCAGGCCAGACTGCTTTCAACACAGAACTGATAAACTCCCTTTAGACAGATGCCAGCTAAAAATCTCTCGAACAACATCTGACACCTGATTTGCAGCTTCCTGCATGGACAAGTCCAGAGCAAAACATGGTTTTCACATGCATGATTCTGCCATCCCCATAAAAGTCACCGTTAGAGACACAGCCCCCGACCCACCTCTGTAGGGCCGAAGCATCAAACCCTGCACGCTCACTTCTTCAAAAGCAAATATGGGTACCTAAAATGAGGGCAGAAACAGCTTCCCAAGACAGACAGGACAGAAAGAAAAAAGAAAGAAGAAAGAAGAAAGTCTGTTGGTTATTCTGTATTTTGGTAAACAAAACATCTACTTAAACAAAGACTGCTGATCCCCCTTATGCTTAATATAAAGATAGACACAGCGAGGTAATTGGATGGTATTGGATTAGAGGTGGAAAAAGCACCTTTCAAATAAACTCTGGGAGTTTAAATTACTTAAGCATAAGATATATAAGCTATCTAAAGGCTTATGTCACCTATGGAAAAAGGATTTGCAACACGTACACTATGTGCCTGAATGAAGCGGAATATAGCAGAGAATATTTGAACGCTTCTAACTCACCATATTCCGTGCATTTGTTCTCAGTCTGCATTATGTCAGCTATATTGAAAACTCCCCAAACAACATAAAACTCGTCCAAAGCCAACAAACGCAGTTGTTCTTTCAATACAGATTGTATTAAACCATCATGTGTTCTCCGAACGTCAACCAACCATTGAGTATTGGCAAAAAGCAATTTCTTTAATAGCAAGGTTAATTGAAATACCATTGAAAGCTGATTTCTATTGCACAATGAAAATTAGTGGCTTTATCTGAAAAATCCAATTGGCATTGAAAAAGGTTGCTCGGTGTTCATAAAATGATGAGAATAGGGCCTGAATAAGTAAAATCATAGGTGGGAAACAGAGCAGGCGGGTTAGCCCAATGTTCTGTCATGGCCTCTCTGCTAGAGCCCACAGCACAAAGTGGTTTTTTTTCATTTTTGTCTATATGATTCAAGCTATATTCCTGCAACACTAGAATATGAATTTCCAAAAGATCTAAAAAGATTGTTATGAATTCTAAACTTGTAATGAAAGCTGAAACAAACAGATGTTTTCCCCTACACAGAATTAAGTCTATATATGTGAAAATGGAAACACTACCTGAGATCCAGACCCCAAGGTCAACGAAAACACACAGACACACAGACACACACACCAACAAAAAAAAAAAAAAAAAAAAGGCAGAAAATACAGTGGTATACAAAATACAAATATACTCATTTTTAAGTTACTTTAAAAGAAATAAAACTCTCGCAGAGACTAGACCTGAAAGTCCAAAATCCAGGTCCTCATTATTTGTTTGCTCCCACATTACTTGTTTGCCCATTTTCTTCTTCTGAAAGAATCCCCTCTTGACTGTACTTGACAAAAAATGAAACACGATTCAATTGGCTTTCTTTGAAGAACAAAGAGTAAGCAATCCAGGGGCTGCTATTTTTTATTTCCCCCAGTGGAAAGGAAACAATGAGAAATGATCTTTTGTTTTCTAGTGAACTCAAAAAGCATCACAGCTCCTATCGTGCAGACTGTGACACTTCGAATCAGGGCTCAGAGACAGCAACAACCCCATGAAAGCCAGGAGAGGAATCCAAAGGGAAAGGCTGTGGTGCTCCTCCCCCAAACCTCAGCCCATGCAGCAGCAGTCTAGGCTGATATAACGTGATGAGCTTTTCTAAACAAAAGAATCAGATGCTTTTTAAAGACTTATTCTGAGGCTGCCACACTCCTGCAGAAGACACAAGGGTTTGCATTTCTAGAATAAATGCTGCTGGCACCATCGACAGACTCCACTTGGGTAGTGACATTTGGCTGTTTCCTCGGGGACAGAATTTCCCCAGTAATTTACTGGCTTCTAACAATAAACTTTAAAAAAAAAATCATAAGAGACAGAACAGGTGATATTAATATTCACTTTGAGCAAAACAGTAGCACCAATCATGATTTCTCTTCATTCTTACTGCTCCATATTTACCAGTTCTACCAAAAATAAGGTTAACACCCCAACAGCAGATAGCTTTTTCATAATAAAGCCAGAACAAATTTTCCTCAGTAGAGCAATACGTTCTGAATACACATAAAGCCCTTACATTTTTGATTAAGGGTAGTTCATCTACTCAGAAGCCCGGGACACCATCACATGAGAAACTGGGAAAATTCCAGTGAAGCTGGAACATATGGTTACTGTAAATAATAGAAACGTACACACTGAAAAATGCTTCACGGGAATTGCACAGAAAAATACTCTTGTCTTCAACTTCCCAGAACAGGTTCCCTAGCGGATATTCTCTAAAAGAGCAGCCAGCCTACTCTCAAAATTCCCAAACCTGGAGCTTCCAACCTCTCTTCTGACACCCTACATTTATGAGCCTGCCATATACATTTATTTCACTGCTGCTTTCACTCATGGGGCTTTATTGCTTGAACAGCCACCGCGCATCTGAGCAATCCTCAGGCAGGACCTCAAGCGTGTTGTGTTCAGGCACTGGCTGGACAGGGCACACTTGGACCTCTATGGCAGCAGGTTCGATCCTTCCAGAAGATCCATTCAGCCCAGGCCCTACCTGCTGAGCTCACACTCGAGGGCCTCGTTTCCAGTCTGTCCACCCAACACCACCCGCAACGAGCGCCCAGAGGAACCCTGGCGCTGCTGGTTTGTTTCTCTGCTAGTTGTTAGACAATGGGCTAACTCCTCAACCTCCTACAACCACATCCTGCTCACCTATAAAACAGCATGGGGGAGAACATTAGCAAATTACATTTTTTTTCAATTGAATTTCTGCAGTTTAACATATGTACTAACAAACAATGGAACTTATCTCCTCCTAATACATTAATATATCCGGTCACAGCCTGCTTCCTTCTTAAGGCATCTTGCTTACATGAATGCTTTATTTTCTAATTAATTCTTGATGCTAAAGAACATTACAGTGCTCAGACAAGCAGTCCTACGTAAACTCAAAGAATTAAATACGTATTTGGTTTCTCTTTGTAGCAAAGCATCCAAAACATTATAGCCCTTTGTCATACAAAGGCATAAGAGCTCTACCAAGTTTCCAAAGCAAATACCTAGATGATTTTCTTCATTTCTTCAGTTATATTTGCACACAAGGTAAGAAAAAAAACTATGTTGAACACCGCTAAGGGACCTTGGCAGTGAAAACGAGTCAACTGAGTGATTCACACAGAAAGCTCCAAAACATTCCTGCCACTTGACCTAAAATTAACAGATCTGTCAAGTTCAAGAGTAAGGTTTCCTTGGTAGACCAAAAAAAAAAAAAATCCACAACCTTCCCTTCTCAGTCATCCCTTCAAGGAAAATCCCAAAGCCAGAATAAAGTTTGCACAGGGTTTTAGTTACAGTTAATGTATAAGCCAACAATGTTTACTCAATATTATATAGGCTTTGCACCACACCACGGCAGTAAATTAGCTTGATATATTAGTTCTTGCTGGGAAAATGAGACCGTCTCCAAGATCTGTAAAGCCCTGCAAGTATTTCCCGTGTGGTGCAGAGATGAGTTCAGGTCACAGCAATAAAATCCAGGCCAACGTGCTGTGCTGCACAGGGCAGACACAAACAGGGATCCTTGCTGCCCTCCCTGCATGTGTGCAGGACACCCCTTGCCCACCACAGGGCACGTGTCACCCATGGACACAGGTCCCCACCCAGGTTCCTCCTCTCCTTCCCACTCTCCTAGGCCGAGGCAGCTCTGCACCATGCTGCCCTTCCTCGTCATCCCAGGCTCCCCAGTCTGTGATAGCAAAGAAGGATTAATAAGGTCAGCATGAGCACTTGGGTCATCCCCACGTTCCTGGCTGTGCTGTTCCACCACAGCTCCCTTGTGCAGAGCTGTTTCATCACCACCAACGTCATCTGTCAGATCCCCTCAAAGGCGAGTGACACACAAGGAGGCTGAGGAGTGAGGTCTTTCCCAGGCCTCTGGGAATGGGAAGGTCCTGGTCCCTACCAGCTCTTGCAGCAGCTGCCTGCTGAGGGGATGCCCTAGAGGTTGCCTCGCTCTTGCTCCGTGTGACAGGACAGAGACGGTGGCATTGCCTTTCCTTCTGCAGACTTAGGCCTTAGCCTTGTGTGCAACTCCAAGCAAAACTCCAGGTTGCAAAGCTATATGCTGGAGCAGGTAGGAAGGGAGGAATGTTCATAATCTCACTAGTTCCCCTGGATGCAGGGGGAAAAAAAAAAGCTCCTATAGAGATTTGGATAGAAGAGAAGCTGAGAAGCCCCATGGAAAAGCCTCTCTACTCACTAGGGAAGCTGGTCTGTGCATTTTGTGGCTGTGTTCTTACAGGCAACAGATATCCCCATATGAGCAAACAGCATTTGCCAGGGGCTGCGTTAAACTCTGCTTGGCTTCACTGTTATTGAATCTCTTGTTGCTCCACACAGAGCCACGACTGGTGGCAGACGCAGCTAACGCGCCCCTGGCGAAGGTTTCCAAGCAGATGGCATGTCCGGCCACATGCTCATGCCCTCCCACCTTCCCGACAAACCAACCCTCTGGCTCTTCCATGTCCTAGCACAGGCACAGCCAGAAGTGCCCCCATCAGCTGGTGCCCTGGGCAGCCGCCAGGAGCAGCTTCTCCCTCCAGCATCCTGGGCAGCCCAGCCGGGATGAGGGGCGTGGGAAGCAGGGCCGGGCACTCACTCAGAGCAGCCGATGGCTCCTCACGTGCCTCAGCCTCGCGCTTCGCTAAGGCTGCAACGGAACTGGGACTTCCTAATGCAGGAAACCAAGACAGCAGGAAAGCTGATAAAGTCCTGGGCTTTCAGAGAAAACATCCTCTTGAGTATTCGTTTGATTCCTAAATAAAGGGGCAAGTATCAAAATCTGCAAATGGGTAAAGCAAGAGCTTTTATAACTCAATTGCCCACACTGGACTTCTCTATCCTGCTGTGCCCTGAAGTCAACAGGTGACCCCTGCAAAGCCATTTCCACACTGTGCTCTTCTGTATCCCCACTGGCAACACACATGTAAGATTTCCTGGGTGCACAACAAGGAGCTCAGAAAATTTGTATTTGTCCACTGTTTTAAATAGTTGAGCAGAAGATCCTCTGCAGCAGCCAAGTACTCCTAGCTACAGCTTAAACTGGGCCACTACTGGCTGACAAAGAGCCTTGCATTACCTTCCCTTCTCATGCTTGTGGTTTGTCACGTGGCTGTGAAGGGATGAATGAAGGAACAGCAAGTTTCTCACTTAAAATCCAAGACCTTGGACTGAACAGTCACTTATCTCTACAGTTTAACTAGAGGACGGAAAACACAACAACAAAACCAAACATAGATCATGTCATTTTCATTTTTGTACCATGATAACAGAACAAACAAAAAGATATCTGTGAGGACACAAAAACATCACAGATTCCAAAGGAGTAAACTACATATTTTGCCAAGTTCTGGCATCTTTTCTAGTGGTTAGATATCTCCGTCACTATAATCTAGAACACAATAAAACAATTTGACTGCTATCTTTACTTGATTCAATAAATCAAATAGCACAAACCTATTCTAGCCTCGGTACCACATAGGTTAAGCCACAGTCCTTGCGTCCTGAGGAAACAAGTATGTGCAATACAGATATCAAGCCTACCACTCAAACGTGTAACTTTACAATGACCCTGTTATCCACAGCAAAAGCATATGATGTTTTGAATCTGTCTTACGGGAAGCTATCATCAGTGAGATTGTAACAGCTCCTATTTGACTGCAGAGCCTGAAACCTGTATCTGCCAAAGAAACGTTGCCAGATTCCTTCACATTCATAGAGCATGAACTTAGTAAACACTCCAGTATTATTATCCAGATACAGAAATTATCAAGTCTGCTTGCTCATTTAAACATGTGATTAACTACTGAGGTTGAAAGGATTTGTCCTTCCTCTTGCTTGTATGTTAAATCATGTTTTTAACTTACTACTTTTTATAAACAAATTTTAACTTAACCACTCTCCAACTTCTGCTCTCTATATTTTATTTGTTGAAAAATATCTTAGTGTGATGTGTTGAAAAGCAGACACTGCACAGCAAATATTAAAGCCAGCTAAATGTGGCTCTCAAACTAGGAGGAAAAGAACAAGAAACTAGACTTTTTATAGCCAAAACACAAAATGGAGAGCAAAACCAGAAATAGCAGAAAAATAAAAAAATGTCTGGCTTATAATATCCTAGTGAAAAGGCATTTATGAAAAATGTCTGCATTGCCAGAAACCTTCTATTTGTCAAGCAACTCAATGTAAAACTGTAGGGCCATCATGGCCAATTAGCACAAGTAGGACATGCTGTCCTGTAGCAAAGTCAAGATTAATTAACTCTCTTGACATTCCCCACATCTGGTATAGGTACAATAGGGATTTCAGGATTCTAGTGGAGTTTTTGGAAGCGGCAGAGGACTGCAACAAATATAAGGCCAAGATTCTCCCGAGTACACCTGTGGTTCCCCTGAAGTTGGTCACTGACTAAAATATTCAGCCCATCTCAGCCTGAATCACTCTGAAAACAGACACTGAAATGCCCATTGCTGTGGTAAGAGCCACTTGTAGAGGGCACAAACGCTGCTGGCCCTGCCTGCACACCAGAGACTGTGGGAATGCAGCAGGTTTGCCTGGAAGATCCATGGATCGTCTTCAAGAACAGAAAGCACCACATAAGTGTCTCTCATCTGCCCACTTTTTTTTTTTTAAATAAATCACAGCAACTGCTGTCTTCAAAGATCCATGTGGACCTTGTTCATGATAGCTCATAAAGCTTTGTAGCTAAAGCTAAAAACATGTGCCATTAGATCTTAATAGCAAATGAAACAGTTTCATCTTGCACTATAATCTGGGGCACCATTCTTTTCATAGTCTGACCCTGAGCAGCACTCGACTTGGTACTATTTGTATACCTGTCCTGGTAAAAATTTATTGCCTAGTCATTATTTTAAACCATCAGCACTGCTCGGAGAGAGGATTAAAGCATGTTAGCACAATATAAATAGTACTAATGCTAACAGCCTCCTAATCTTTTTCATCTGAGGAGTAGGTATCACATCTACTGTTTAAGGCAAACTAGGGTTGGCAAGGAAAAATAAGCTCTTGCCCTCCTAAAACAGGACTTAAATGCCTAAGCAGGTAAATTTAGAGTCAAGGAGGTGACAGAAAGGGGCGTTCAGAACACTGGATAAACATCCCAGAAATGGTCACCCGAAACTGCACGGCAGGGTTTGTCTTTCCCTTGCAGAGCTCTCCCTGACAGCACTAAGCAGCTCGCAGTTGCAGAGTATACTCCCTTAAAGACCATGCAGGGAAAACTTCTGTTTGTTTAGGCATTATGAACTAATCTTAACCAAGTTCTCCTCACAAATCATAATGTAGAGCGGAGTTAAATAAACTTACCTTCTCTGTTCTAAATTGCCAGGAAAAGCTCACTGAATACCACACAAAGAATACCGGGCACTTAAAAAATGTATGTAAAAAATACACGTTTTGGTAATTGAATTGCAACCCCTACAAGTATATGTGCAAATAGGAAAACTAGGAAAAAATAATATCAAATAAAGAAGTTACCTTTTTTTTTTTTTTCTCTTCTCAGTTCTGAGGAGATTAATACGTGAATTCAGCTGATCATAGCAGTTCACAAGGTCCTTGGAGCTTGTTCCTATAAAGAAATTCAGATAGTTTTCAGTTTATTGTACTTGAATGCCTCAAAAGGACACAAACAAGATGGTTTTTACAAAATTTCTCATTCACTTGGGAGCAGAGTAGATGCTCCACATGTTACCATTCTCTTTAGCAAGTAACAGAAAATAAAAGTGCCAGTAACTTCCTACTCCTATTTTCATGCGTATTATGTTGTTCCTTTAACTGACACTAAACCCACCTGCACAAGACATGAGCACGATCTCTGAGCCTTCCTACACAACGTCACCACACCAGCTTCCTTGTGTAGGTGACCCCTGAAGGTCCCAACACTACATGGGGCCTGAGTAAAGTAGGGCCAGATCTGCCTTTCTTTATTCTGCTGGCCAGACTGCCAGATCTGTGGATCTCACTGACTCTCCAATAGCCTTCACTGTGCTGATTCAAAGATTCATCCCTACAGGATCATGGAGGAGTGGAGAAGAAAGCTCTGGCATTTTTCTTAATATGTACTTAGGAATAAACAGATACTTGCTCATTAAGTGCTAGGATGTAGGAACTGTAAATTTGTCCATGCACAAGGAAGGCTTTTCTCTGTCTTGCATGGCAGCAGCCCACTGAGTTAGTCCCTGGTTAGCACTGGAGATCTTGCACTCCCATCTGCTCAGGACAGCCCTGCCGTTAACTGCACCATAGAGGTAGGTGCTCCTCATTTCACATATACATCATACTGGTACCCAGAGACCTCTCACAGGCCTCTCTCCAGCTCTCAAGCAGACCCAGAGTATTTAAGGTAGACATTCCTATTTTCCATTAGGACATAGGTTTGTTTAATGGTTTCTCTTATTCTGAAATTACTATAAAGTAACTTATAAAAGCTGAAAGAGTTCATAAAGATGAAATTTTCTGGAAAGTGGTATCATTATGCAATCACATCCTAAACTATATTTCTTCTTGAATACATAAATAACAATAATTTATCAAATGTCAGTTGCTTCCTTCCATGCATATAACTAATTTTACATCTAGTATAAAATTCAGAGCAAGCTGCAGTTGTTACTCTACCTATTTTTATCTGTTTTATATACTTGTTAATATACAACCTAAGTCATCCTAAAAGCATCTTTGAGAAGGCAGACAACGCAAGGGCAAAGGCCACTGAAGAAAGGACATAAAGTTTAACGTCCTCGTGAGGGGACCTGCTTAATTAAAAGATGACCTTCGTTACATGAGGTTGCATAAAATATCATTTCAATGGAGTACTTAGGGAAACTTTCTCTGACCGTGACAGCGCTGCCAAAACCTAATTAGAGATTCATTTAGACATATATATCAACGTTATTGTCTGTCAGGCAGCCACTATGTATCACGCTTAAGTGGAATTTTAACTGTCTAAATCAGTCTGTCTAAACAACATAAAATAGGAAACAAATCAAAAGGCCAGTTAAAATCATAAAAGCGACACGTATTTATACTAAAGTGCCATTTGTTGCATTAACGGGTTTAAGGGGAGGGAGTGTGAGGGCTTGAGCGCCCAGCCCTGCCACTCATCCCGCTCAGAGAGCGGCCATGTTGTGGCGCCGCAGCCATGTTGTGGCCCCGCGGCCATGTTGTGGCACTGCCGCTCACTTACTGCAGCACCTCGGGTCTTTGCAGAGCTGCCCAAAGAAGCTTTCAAGCCCCTACATGCACTGAAATTTTTAATTTGCATTGAGAGTTTATCTGGCCAGGAGACACAAGTATTCTCTGGTTGCCCAAGGGAAGATTTACGTTGGGCACCAGCAGCCCCTGCCACCTGAACGCCACGGCTGCTGGTCACTCCAACGGTCACAACAAGGAAGGGTTTGGGCTCCTGAAACTGAAACCGGGGCATTTATCCTGGCTGAAAGGTCTGTATTTTAAAAGAACACATTCATTCTTATGCAATGACATGTCATGAATTTTGCATGAAGCACAGCACTTGGTGTCAGAAATTATATCAACTCCAGCTAGGGGGACAATGATACATATGTTTGTACAAAACACATAATATGTTTTATTTAAAGTGTGCCATAAATATTTTTGCCCTGAAGCAAGGTTTAAAATGAGCTCCATAAGGTGTCATGACAAAATGTATGTTCAGAAAGGCGAAAGAGGTGCATCTATTCCTAAACGTCTAACTTCATCTGCAGGAGCCGCCGATGTTCCCTGGTAGAGCTGCCACTCCGTTCGCAGACGGCTGTACCGGTGAAACACACACAGCCACGTGTCCTGCCCCGCTCACGACTTACGCATCAAACCTTTCTTGCTCGAGAGCCTGAAGAGATCATGCACTCTACGAGCAAAGCAGCAACCAGAGCTACAGAACCTGGACGCGAGACACTCTGGGCTACTCAGTATGAGAAAGGAAGCCACAGGGCAGCGGATAAATAATGAGGGTCTCGGCTGTAGCAATCTCCCTCAGTTTGGCAAATTCCAGGACCCATCCAGGCAGTTTGGTTGACTTTGTCAGAATCGATACATCTGAGCTAGGAGAAGTAGCTCGGAAGCGTCTCAACAAGAGCTGTCCTTGTAGCGATGCATCTCTCCTCGGTTCAACTACTGCCTTCAAGTGCCTATTGTAATTG
>JAUBOD010000974.1:986053-1004379 GCA_032353885.1 Nothura maculosa | reverse complement strand
CAGGTTGTCCCCAAGCTCCGTGGCCATCCTCCTCCGCCACGGTTTCAACCGCCTGCTTTTTTCCTTTTTTCTCTTTCAGAAACTTTTACCATCTATCCAAATGTCTCCAGGGCTTTTTGTTTCTTGATCTAGATAATTCCTACCTCATCAAGGCAGAGCATAAAACTCCCCAGGGGACAGTCTTCGGTGTTATAACACATTTTTGTTTGCTTATTTGTTAACAAAATAAAAACCCAGAAAACTGCATTTCCAACTATATTTGCATGCAATCTAATAAGCTATAAGAATAAATGGATCAAAAACGAAACCCCATGCAGGTTTCCGCCCAGATGGGAGGCACCATTACAGAGAGCTGATGTGCACGGCTGAGCAGGAACACTGCTCAACGACCCTACCTGAAAAGCGCTCGTGGTTACCGGCGATTGGCACAAGAGCAGAGCATCTCGGACAGCCGCACTCACGTTACCCCGCACACAGCCCTCAGGACAGGTCCAGTCACACCGTTTAGATCTGAATTCCTGCCAACTCCAGGGGCCTGGACTGCCATCCTGCCACGTGGATGTCAGCGCGAGGGACCTGGGAGGAGGCTCTGTGAGCAGGAGACCTTGGGGGGACCCCGTGTCTCTGGTTATGCTACTCCTGCCCTGCAGCACGGCCCCAGAAACCACTGCACCCATCTGTGCACTGCTCCTCCTTGCATATCCCCCTCCTGCCTCCAATGCTTCTCTACAGAGAGTCATTAACACAACTCGACCTTCAGCTTCTCTACCTGTAAACACTACTCACCAAAACTGTTCAGTACTACACACCTGGGCAAGCAGCTGCAGCAGTTCAGCACAGGCACAGAGAGTAGAAATTTCATCTGTCAGGTGCCTCTACAGACCTTTACAGCACAGAACAAGTTTTTTTCCAAATGCTGCCAATAAATTCCAGCTAAATTTTGGGTGGAAGTGGCAAAATAGCCAGGAGAGATATTGAAGAAAATGTGGTTTTAGTACAAAAACATCTCCCTGTGATGCTGCTGACCCATGGCCAGGTACTACACTCACCACCACTTGCCTGCGCTTCCACCAATGCTCCCTCTCCAAGCCAAGCGCTCGCTCTAGCATCTCACCTCCACATGTTACCCTGGGACAAGAGGATTCGGTCTCCTGGAATTTTAGCCCAGCAAGAGACAGCACTAGGTGAGGTCGCAGCACTGAAGAAAAGCTTGCTCTGTGAATTAAATAAGCACAGCTTGTGCATCAAAAACAGGCAAGGCAGGACAAATAACAACCAAATACTAAGGACAATGAAGAAAAACTGGTATTTTCAATAACTAAAATAATATTAGGAAAATGGTAGCAGAGAATGTCAGCAGCTAAAAATGGTCAAGAGAGAAAAGAAACAGCCGTGATCTATAATCAAACGATAGCAGTTGGGATGCATAATGTATAAATACATGTAATATATGGTGTGCATTCACAGCACATAGATTTTCTTTTCCTATTTAAATTATTACCTTACAATAAGGCAATATTCTTCTCACCCATCCATAGAGAAGGTTCATAAGGCTAATGTGAGTGATCACTTATGAGACCACTGGCCTCAACTTTAAATGAATGCGACTCGGATAATGATTTCTCTCCAGCTTCAAAGTCAAGACTCTTCAAAACAGCCAGCAGAAACAGTACAATAGATCTGTTTTGAAGACAGAAAACAAGAATCACTGTTCATGCACTTTTTTTTGCAGTCTCCCAGCTGCCAGACCCATTCACATGAACAATGTTTGAAGTAAACTACCAGCCCCAGATCAAGTGCACTCGATGTCAAAAGTGACTGGCTGAGGCAGACAAGGAGCGCTCGGTGCCTGAACTCCGCGCACTGAGGGGTTTAAGCAAAGATGAACCGGAATGGTGGGGCATGAAAAAAACATGAACCTGCCTTGCTGAAAACACCAAGTGATCCCAGCATCCTCGTAACCAGTATTTCTTTGTAGATAGGTAAAGATGGGCAACTGAAACCTGCCCTCAGCGAGAGAGAGCCCTGGCAGGAAACGGGAATTAGTCCTTTTTGTGGGCCCAGCCAGCTCTTGGTGCCTTTTTGTTAATCTACAAACATTGTGAGATCTTCATGGGACTTTTTGCAGAGCAAGCAAGTCAATACCAGCAGAGAATCACAGCAGAATGGAGCGCGGGTTAGGAAGGCAGCGCTTCGAATTGATCACACAATGGTCTGGGAAGCCTTTGCATACATTAAAAAGTACATTTATGGTCCTGAGCAGCAAAAACAAGACAGTTCTTGGTACAGTGAAAGCTGAATTTCGAGCTGAGCACTTCCCAGAGAAGGGAGGTTCCTGCGAGGTGGCCAGTCCTCTGCGTCTGGGCAGCAGCGGGATGGGAGCCTGCCGAGCAGCGAGGCCTCGGCACGAGAGATTCCAGGCTCCTCGTCCTGCCGGTGACTTACGAGGCTCCACGACGGTAGCACAAAGCTCATGTTCTCTGTCCCAGACACCCCAGAGCAGGATGTTTTATTGAAGTGTGATGGTGTTTTCTTTCGGTGATTTATAACCCTATATATCCCCGCATGTACTGCAAGACACTGTGAAAGTCCAGGGGCAGTTTTCAGTTTAACAAAAAGCAGATACTGTTTTAGTTAACTGCACTACCCAAACAATCTCCATCTTAAGAACAACGAAATCAAGGGAAAAGCCAAAAGGTAAATCCCTTGCAACCCGAGGATTAAATGACCGTCTCAAATGTTTCTTCAGATCTCACCACAATCCTGCAACAAGCAGCCACAGCGTAGACTCGATTTGATAAATATCACTGAGGCTTTGGTTTAAGCTCATCTGTGGCTCAAGATTAGTCCATCAGATAAACTTTAAACCAGCAGAAACCTTTGCCTTGTGTAGCTCAGAAGTATAAAAACCTAAAACACACAAAAACGCAAAAATTAAATACAAGAGCATCTACACGCAGACTGAACATGATGTGCTACAACAGAAAAAAGAAAGGCATCTTACTGTAAAGGTTAAGAAACATTTTTATATTTGTGTTTTATATCGCAAAGAAAACTACCTAAAAAGAGCATGCTATTAATTTGACTCTTATTTTCATAATTAAACATTAAAAAAAAATGGAGAACAAAACAACGTGAGACAAGGAACTATCAGTTTATATATAAAGCCTCTTTTGAAGGTGTGCTATTTTGGAGCAGTTTATGGTGTTTTCCCCTACACAGAACATCATGTTTTATGGAACCAGAATACAATACATGGCGTAACTCTGAGCTTAAGGTTAATTAAGAGTTAAATGTTTCTTAGTAAAAGGCTCTTAAAGTCATCATCATTATACGAAGGACTTCACTTCTTACTTTGCTCGATGATGGGCACGATGAATTGCTCCTAGACAATCATGACTGAACACGCTTTAGACGTTTTTTCTGTAAGTTCGACCAAAGAACATTTAAAGAAAACAAGGCCTTTCCGAAGGGCCAAACGTGGGCCACCCAGGACAGATTTATGCCAGGGATAAATTTGCCCTTTCTTGCACATACACTTGACAGCGAGGAAAGCTGCACAAACCCTAGTTGATGTCCACGGTTTGTCCTAATCTATGTTTTATTCCTTCACATACACCTCAATTTAAGGGGAAAAGAAATAGATATCAGATGTGACAAGTGTATGTTTTTTTCTGATATCTGACTGTTCATTTTGCCTTGGAAGGGCCAGAGCACCTTTCAAAAGTTTTAGCCCTCTGCTTCTGAGGAACTTATCCTTGTGGCATGTCTGTCAGTTCTCACAGCGCTCATGCAAGTCTTTGCAATTCGCACATAATGGCAGTTGTTGACAGGTTGTTAGGGCTGACAGTGAATATGTTTGAAAAACTGTCAAGCTGGTGAAAAAATTAGAGGGAGAGAGAGGGAGCCTCCTTACATTTGTAACAGCATGTTAAACTGTAAACGCATTCTCAAAATGCACAGGCCTCCTTCCAGTCATGTTACTTGCTCTACATTGACAGCATATGTGAATATATGATCCTTAAAAGTTAATGTCAGATTGTCACTTTATAGGTCATAGTCGCGTTATCACAAAACTGTTTACTTTAATGTTCAATAACAGCTGTTTCCAGCAAAAGAATTGCTAGAAATACGGTGCTATTGATGCTAGCTGCTAATGAGCTGAACGTGGCTGTTGCCTTTGCTATTACCGGCTACGAGCCCAGGGCAATGCGGGCCACCCGGCTCCCATCAAAGGCATTTTCCAGCGTGGTGCAGAGGGGAGAAGGTCTCTGAGAGCTCCCGACCTGAGGAGCAGCCAGGGGCAGCCGGACCCAGCACTGACTGCGCTGCCCTGGCACCGGCGGCACCGCGATCCCGTCGGCTGCAACTGCTCCAGAGGGGCTTCAGCCCGGGCCATGACACTTTTATCTATCCTGGAAACGCAGCGTGCTCCCAAAGCACTCGAACCAGCTGGGGCTACGTGTAGAGAAATACGAGGGATACGACAAAAGGGAAATTTGCTCTCATTATTATAGTATAGTTTCTACTCGTATTTCGACAATCCCGCGTTAGCGCAGTCAGCACTTGGCATCATTAAGGAGTTATTGCTTTTCTTATATCCTTGCATTACGCAATAATTCAGCAAGAATGATTTGTTTTGACAAAAGCTTTAGAATTCAACTTATTTCTGTTAAATACAAATTTACAATAGCCCGGCACACAAGTTCTCCTTTACCCAAAACACTTCTAAAGTAATTTTTACCACAATTTAGAAGACTTGTTTCTTTGGGTATCTCCTAGCACTACTTTGTTACCATTACAAGGGGGAAGACAGTGGTTCTCAAGCGCCATGGTGTGCAGCAGGTCTAATTTACCTAACACTGTAACAGGCTAAAATAACCAGGAGAGATAAATGAGGGCAGGTCAGCATAATCACAGCCAGGAATTACTGTAACCATGGCGAGAACTGTACACAAAATCCGCAACAAAAACCTGGTCTAAATTGTTCAAGGAGAAATACAGGCAGGTAAATTGTGAAGATGCTGTGTTCCAATAGGCAGCAGCATATCCAGCAGAAAAGTTAAAAAGAGGGAAAAGAACTCAAATGGATAACTCAAGGAAGGAAAATTACAGCAACGGTGATGTGGGAAATTTGTGCGGGAAATACTTCCCAGGGTTACGTGCAGCATCAGAAATAAATACATTGGGACTTGGGCAAACAGAAAAGCGGAAAGTAGCCAAAAGAGAGTGATCATAAGGAAGACGGAACATTTCCAGAACAGTCACGTACACAAGGCAGGTGAAGGCAGCGCCCAGGCAGCCCCTCACAGCGCCCTACGCGAGGGAGGCCGCAGGCTGCGCGCGGCCGCGCTGCCTGCTCCGAGCTCCAGGCTCCTCCCGCTCCTGCCGGAGTCAACAGATGAACTCCCATTCGATCTGAAGGGCGCAGGATCAGGCCCTAATTCTTCTGCCTTGCTATGCTGTAAAGTGAGGATAATAATTGTATTGACAGGTAATTCTGTCTCACAGGAGTATTCTGAGGATTACGTAGCGTCTGTACTGTGCTGTGAAATGCTAAGTGCTAAATATGATTATACAGGGATTTCCATCCAAAGATCTCAAAGCACTTTCCAAACATTAATAATTGAAGCTTTATAATACCCTTAGGACTGCACATGTAAAGAAGGCAAACAAGATTCAGGGCTCAGTAAAGCGGGCAAGGATTATTAGACCTATTTTACAGTGGATAAACTGCACCATGGTGAGATTAAGTGACTTGCCCACAGTAACAGCGATGCTTCAGAAACGAGCCAAGAAGGGCAGATGCCTTCAAACTGGGCACAGGAGGAGAGATGCAAGTGGCATCGGAGGGTCAATCAGCAGTTGGAAGGGCTGGATCACAAGAGGAGAAGAGAGGAGAAGCGGTGGAGCACTCAGAGAAGAGCAGGAGAGACTGGTAAGAGTAAGGAGGTCCTGGGGAGGAGCATGGCAGAAAAGGCAATGCAGAAAATGTGGTTTTCTGACAGAAGCCATAGCCACTATGAAAAACAGTATCAATCAATTCTGCATCTCACACATTCACACAAGATGGAGAACACATGTCAGAATTCATATTGATTCCCCAGGAGGAGGGGAAGAAGAAAGCAAAGGAAATGAAAATCATGTTAGAACAAGGAATCAGGAAACTAGAATGACTGAAGACTGCTACGACTCATGGACCAAACAGTCTCAGTCTCCAGAATAAAGAGCTTTCTACTCAGAGAATCCTTCAAAAGCATTTTGCTATCTGCCAGTTACGCAAGCCAACGTGACACTGGAAGGGACGCGACACTCCGGAGGGCTGGGACCATTCCAGGGAATCACAGCCACCCTGACGGATCACAGAGCAAGGACACACAAGCAACCAAACCCATTCCTGGCTAGAAAACACAACCAAGTATCAGAAACGTGACCCTAAATTTACATTGACTGCATTACAGAATTAGAACAGGACCAAATGAACAAGCACGTTACAAAGAACGTGATGTTCCAACACATCCAAAGTGACCTTTAGGCTCTGGTAGGAAGAGGCATTTCCTTGGCAGTTTCACTGCAGAAAACAAAATGAGAAGAGTAGTATCCAAAAAATACAAGTGTCCCTTCTCTTCCCAATTTCTGGAATACAAATCCACCTCCCTCCCCACTGCAGCAGCTTGGCTACCACTATCTCTGCTACACTATATAGTGCTGGGCACTTAGCTGCAATAGATATTATCTAGTAATAACTTAGCAAATATCATGAATATAAGGAGTTAATACAGATTAAAAGGATAAACTCTAGGACCTATAATTTCTCCTCTTTAACAGACTTAGACTTGAACAGGATGTCACACAGAAAAAGAATTTTTATGTCCAGCTTTGCTACAAACATATCATGTTTTTATATTTCTACTTTCTAAATAAAAATTATCTAAAATTCACTACTAGTTGTTCCCTTACCAAAAACCTTACAAGATCACTGAAAAATACTGGAGATGTGAAGTTAACACTTTAAAACTACTCTGAAAAGTCTTTTATAAGAGAAGTGTAAGCTCCTCTTAAAGCCAGTGTGAATGTTTCCATTCATTCCAATCTTAATCATTTTGTGATTTTCAAGGAATTATTGCAAAAACATGGGTTAAAAAAAAACAAGAAATTCATATAAAGAAAAATAAACCTCCTTAAATCTTGATTTCTTCAGTTTCCAATTGAGTTTACTGGAATTTTGCCACCATCTTCACTTGTAAGATCAGGACGAATGTTATGATATAAAATGATAAAACTATAATGTGGTTCTTCTGTATCTTAAGTAAAACTTAGGTTTTCTATTATCTAGATTCCTTCTCAAATACAGTCCCTATGCTAAGAAGCTGATGACCTCTCTCTGACATACGAAGGCTGTTCTTGCTCCAAAGAGCCTGTTGTAAATTCAGTTTTGATAAAATCTGACTCTCTGCAAGCGAAGAAACATTCCAGATACCAAAGCTTCTCTCTTAGTCTTCTCATTGCCATACAGTATCTGCCAGACTAAGGAATTTTGCCAGCAACAAGACTATAAAATTGTATCCAGTATTCTTTCCTATATCCCAGGCAAGTATATACTTTTCTTTTCAATAAAAATATATTATTCACAATATATGTTCACAATTAACAAGCGAACACAACTAAGAACAGTAAATAAAGTCACCAATTCACAACAGATTTCTGTTTCTAATATTAAGTTACATAGGACTAGCCCTCACTATTTTAAAAATATAATTTGCCACAATTTTTGAGAAGTGACATCATTTAAAACACAGACCATATTATCCTCCTATTGAAAAAGGTTTAAACCCTACCAGTGAAAGTTTAGAATAACTGATTTTACATGGGATGAGCCCCACTGCTTAAAGAAGATAGTGCAGATGATATAAACACTTGCATGAGGAAGTGAGGGACAAAAACTCCACATGCAATAGTGCATTCACCTTCCTCTAATATGCTTGTTCCTTGGTATTCCTGCTCTACATGCCACATGTAGAGGTCCCTAATTCTGCTAACATAAAACAGCAACATTAAGGAAATCTCAAAATTAGTCATAAAAGAAGCAGGTTTTTGTCATTCTAAAGTAAGCAACTTTTTGCCATTCATTGCCATTAACAAGAAACTTGTTATCTAATAAATGTCACAATCAGTTTCATTTAATTAAAATAATAAATATTATACAGTAATGCAGATTGACATTTATATCTTCATTTACGTGAAGTTGGATTTATGGTCAATGCTCCATTTGATGGAGGCCACAAATAATGGCTATTAAACTGCCACAGGATGGACACAAGATCACTTTAATGAAATTAGACAAGGCAAGGCCCTGATATATGGAGCCCTCCTCCTGGAAGATAAAATAAGTCATGTCCAAAGCAGATGTTTTCTTTGGCTGCAGCTAAGTTGGCTAAATTTTAAGCAGGCAGTTCAGCCTCACATGCAAAGGTGTAAAGGTAGCAACATCGTGCTGAGTCGGTGCCTTTCAGCTGTGCCAAGGTACCATGAGCTCTGCTTTCCTTGTCAAACAGGTTCATGCAAACCCAGTTCCTAAGCATAAAGATATCCAATCCAATACTAATTAATAAGTATGAAATAAGAAACCTGTGGTTTATGTGATTGGGGGAATAAATTCCTCATTTCTCTGCTTCTCTCTTGGTCACTAAACATACATCCACAGAATCAACCACAGATACATTCAACTAGCTCTTGCTTCCCCCTCCTCCACCTCCTTTTTTTTTTTTAAAAAAAAAGTATTTAAATTTTTGGAATAGTGGTTTAAGGTCATTGCAGGGCAAAGAGGGATCAGAGGGTAAAGACATTTCCAGCAGGACAGACTCTCCTCTTACCTCCACAGTTGCACCCTTCCCAGCTTTGCTCCCCATCCTGGAACATGATGCACTGGGTGATAGTTCATTGCTGCTCACTCCGAAGCTTTCCATGAAAGATAACCCTGCTGTGTCTATCATCACAGAGCTCACTTAACAAATCAGGCTAGTTCACAGCTCTGCTGCTCTGAATAAATGATCTCACGTAGCAGAACATTGTGAAAAATCCAACTAACTTGCCTTGTGGGCAAATTATCTAACTGGATGCTTTGTGTGAAGTTCAGATAAACATTCAGCCACTTGGAACAGCCTCTCAAAGTTTGATATTTATCGCTGTGGATTTATTTTCACCTCAGGATCTTTGTGTGCCATGCCAAGACAACGCCACACAGGTAAAGGAAAATGGAAAAGTAAATTGGGCATGGCCATTTTTGGAGGCAATGTCAACCGCAAGTGACCTGATGCTATCAATTTCATTCTGCTTCTGACCTAGCCTTATGGTTTATAAAGTGGCATCTCCTCCAGAACAGGTCAGTTTGGTCATTTATGTCAAAATATGAGCATTTTACAAGCCTAAGGGTTTGGTCTAAATCACAATACCTTCATTAATCAACTTAAAACAGCTAGGATCCTATTTCTGGCTCTAGAGTGAAGCGCAATCCAGGCAGCTGAAACCCTGCCCCACATTCCTCCGCTCAAGGGAAAGCGACACTGGGAACAGCTTAGATGCCCCTGGACAATTAACTCGCTGAGTGTGAAGCTTCTTGGTCTATTTAGCAGAAGACATGGAGCTTTACCAGTTTAGTGCCTTATTCCAGGGTAATTTCAATGTTCTAGTGCAAATTCATTCCCAGACAAATTTCATCCTTTATCTATCTAAATCCATACTTAGGTTCCTTGGGAAACAACTGCAGATAACATGAGGCATGTCTATCGCCACACCACAAAAACACATAAATCACAGATATATTTTTAATCAATCACACAGCGATGATGTTTTGTTGGAGCACACGGTGTGACTTTCAGCCATGGTCAGAGGCAGCCCCGGTCGCTGCGGGTGCTGCACGTGCGGCCGTAGCCACGAACGGGCCACGCACCGAGGCCCAAGAGCAGCCCTACGGAAACGCCAGGCCCTGCTCTGATGAGCAGGGGGCACCAAGTTCCAGCCCACGGGCACAGAACAAACAGGGTAGAGCAGCCAGCGCTGCCCTAACCCAACAGGCCCGCCTTGCCAAGCCTGGCCTAGCCGCCCCGCTCCCTGCGCCCACCCCGCGGGAGCCGGACACGCTCCTGCCCTCACACTGCTCAGCATGAACGAGACACAGGTCAGGTGTTTGGACTGTCATAAAGCATCTGTAAGGGCAGGATTGGCCCTTCTGAAAATCTACAGCAAACAGTTTATTTAGCATTGCACAGAGCTCATTTTCCAACAGCAATGACTGAAATCAGACTTACATACTAAACTACACAAATAATTCTAGTCACACCTTCATATCCTTATGCAATATTTGGTTATCTCCTCTCCTACTCCTTTGCCTCAGTGACAATTTACCCAATGACGTGTCAGGGAGATGGAGACACACAAAGCACGAGGTCCGAGGACCAGCAGTGCGAGCGCCAGTCGCGGCCTCAACAATCACTGAGGGACACGCCGCGTTGTTGTAACCTTAAATATAAGGCAGCAGACCCTTCCCATGCAAGAAGCACGGGCTCTGCAGGAGAGCTGATGCTGTGCTGATAGGGTGACATGACTCCCTTAGGGATAAGGAGATGAATTTCCAAATGGTAAATGGCCACTTTGCTGGGAGCTCAGGGCCACCCAGGGCTCATGGTCTAGGTGGTCTAGATGAGGCTTCACCATGGAGGCACTTTCAATGTCCCAAGCTTTACCAGACAGATGGGGAAGTTACCAGTGCTCATTTCATGTCACTTCAATGACAGGGCAGTGACTAAAGCATAGTGGGGACAGAGCTGGGCTCACACTGGACAGCACTGACCAGACGGTGGCAAAGCTGCTCAAACCTCAAGCACTCGTGCAAGGGCAGGCACGCGCTCCCAGGGCTCCGGAGAAGGGTCCTTCAGGCCCCATGGTCTTCCCAGCTTTTTGGGGAGGATCTATCGACTTCACTCTGCCACTTTCACCCCAGACAGCAATGGAGGGCCCCCTAACACCCAGGCCCACACACCATTCCCAGCACAGGAATTCAGGTGTTACTTGTGTTTGAGCAAAACGTCCACCTGAAAACAGCAGCCACCCACACGCTCCATACATTAGGGTGCTCATTTCTTCCAGCACCACAAGAGCTGAACAACTGCTAGCAGGTATCGAGGAAAATTAGGAGAAGGAAAAAGGAAGGGATAGACAGCCCTAAGAGCAAGGATACCATCACTACAACTTGACAGACCATTAAAAAAGGTCAGCATCTACTTTAAATAAATTAACAGAATACTCCATGTCCAGCTACGTATTAAGAGGCATTAATGAGAATCAGAATAGCTTGCAGTTCAGTTTACTTAGCTCTTTAAATAAACATGGGCTATTGGAAATGTTATACAACAACGCAAGCACCGTAAGTGCAGCTCCAACTCCTGTCATTCCCGCAGACGAGTTACAAATCTACAAGAACTTGTCTGCTCCATGCTTGCAGCCACCGCTAAACCTAAATTAGTAACTGTGTAGGCCTCTTCCAAGGCATATCAGAGACCAGCTGTGCAAGGACCTGTCACCTTCTTGTCAGTGAAAGTTTTCTGTCCAAAGAACTTTCGTCATCCCTCATTCCTCAAGTAGCTGGATGTCACTTGAAGAGACAGCTGAAGTCACTTGCAATGAATGGTCTCAAATCAGAGCTCACTGCCCTTGTCACAGAAAGTCTCACCCCGCAGCTAAAACTGTCACTGATCATGTTTAGATATGTACGCTGAGGTATCAGATTAGAAAAGAGTATGCACGAGATGGGAGTTTAAAAGAGGCCAAGTTGCAAGGAAAATCTTAATAGGGAGAATGGAGGGCTTGAAGGGTTAGCCCTTTTCCAAGCCCAATTTATATTTCCCATCAAATCCAATAAAAAATATCTAGCTTCTAAAACCGGCATGTTTCCAACCAACATATTCAAGAAGGAGCTAAAACTTTAAGTACTTTGGCCAGAGAACAAGTAGATTGCTAGGATATTATGGCATCTCTGCAGCAAGTTACTTCATTAAGAGAAAAATACCCAAAAGGCATGTTCTGACCTCAAGACTAATGCTCAAAATGGCGGGTGCATATCCTATAGCAAAACTATACGCATGTACGGTCCTAAGGAACTCAAGAACGGGGTAACATTAGCCATTTGTTTCTGCCCCTCTAGCTTGCTTTAGCAGTAGCAGGGATGTCTACTGGTTATGGCAAGAGAGCCAGGAGGCTGTGGTTTGATGCAACTACCAACTTTCAGGTGACCCGTTTAGATCCTCTCCAAGCTCTCAGAACCCCAGCTCAACCACTGACTAGTGACACTTGCCAGCGCGCGGCGTTGCCAGAGTGCACTGAGGAGACACTTTCTAACCGTGGCCTTCGTGTTAAAAACAGTGGAGTGAAATCCGGTTACATGGGAAGACAAAGGACATGGAAACACCCAGAAGGTGCTTACTGTGCTCTCCCTCTTCTCGCTCGGTGCTCTCACTGCAAGAGCAGCACGTGGCACGGAGCTCGGTGCCAGGGAACTCTGCAGATCTACTCGTGCTGCAGCCTCCGGTATGGGCGACGGGAGAGCAATGGCCAGGGCTGACGCTTCCAGCGCTGCTGCTCCAGGGAGCACTGCCCACACAAGACCTGTTACGGGGGCAGTTAAGGCTGGAGAGCAGCTCAGCCATCAGCTCCTGCAGGCGCTCGCACGAGAGGGCAAGTCAGTGGCCTCCTCCTCCATGCAGGAGCATCCCGCGAGCCCCAAGGAAAGTGGGACCTGCCGGCATTGAGCCAGGGGACTCGCTGCTTTCCAAGGGCAGCCCCGCACCACATCTGCCCAGCAACTCTGCAAGTCCCTAGAACTCCTTTTTTTAAAGAATTCCTCATCTATCTTAACATTTACATTAGCTAGTGCACTTTCATTTCTGCTTTGAAAGGAAAATAATGTTTCAACTGCTTGTTTTAAAGTTATATTTACTACTCATTTTCCAAATGTGTTTGCTATGTTTTGGTTTGAAAACATGGCAAGAAATTTTGTTCCAAAATTCTCCTCTAAAAATGTCTTCAGAAAGTCAATACTGGGAAAAACTAAAAGTAATTTAACCCAATTTTGCTTTTTAGAAAATTAGAACTTGTTTTGTACCTGCATGAAAATATAAAAGAGAAATATCCCTCAGACTTTCAGAGGGACATCCCTCCCTCAGAGGGTTTTAGACCAAACAGTTCACGATCGTCCAGTCTCCCCCAGAATCAAAGCCCTTAGCAACACAAACACAACTCAAGTTTGCTGCCTGCATCTTCACTTGTTGCTCCTGAGGAATAAACATGAAGGAAGTACTGATTTTTGCAGGAATTGCCTTGGTCCTCATGGCGCAGGGGCCGGCAGGGCGCAGCGTGACGCCCGACGGGAGCAGCCGCGCGGGGCCCTGCCCGAAGCCGGGCGCTGCCTTCAGAATCTCAACACGGGCTCAGGATCCCGCCCGCCGCCTCCGATTTTGGAAAGCCTTCAGTCTTTAATTTTCCTAGCGTGGTAAATAAAGCATCTTCTTTGCCTCTCCACTACAAAGTATTCTGAGTTCAGAAGTTTATTGGAAACGCAGCTGACATCCAAATCAACAGAGCCTGCAAAAACAACAGGGCTGACAAGACAGAACACTTTCAAAACATCACGCTGATCGTTAGGAGCAAAACATTAATATCCTGAGCCTTTGCAGCCACGGAATCTGCTTTATCCGAGCACGGCTCTTAAAGCATCGGAAACCTGGGAAAATAGGCTTTGAAGATAAACAGATGGGTTTGCTTTCCAGCAAACAAATACAGGATCAACAAAATTGAACATGATGACTATTCCATGGGCAACAACGATGCTGCCATGCAGATTTCCAGAAGTGTCACTAGAAAGTCTCTACTTGGCTCTTGGGAGTGAAAGAAAGCAAGAAGGCAGCAGCAGATTGCTAGAGACAGTCTAGCAAAGGAGAGAGAGATGAAAAAGAAAAACTCTCCTCAAACTTAACTTTCAGCAGACTCAGGTTTGGGAACAGGGGAGGCTGCAGCTTTTTAGCAAAAAAAATCTTGTGTTTTAGCAAGTCTTCAACCAAGCAAGACATTGTGCTAGCACTCACTGGAAAGGGGAGCAATGAAGACATGCAAAAATAAATTGCTCAGCTCTAATGTAAGGAGTCCTACACTCAACATTCAGAATTTAAACTAACATGCCTCATTCTTAAAAAATTCAAACAAGTTACTCGTTGAAAGGTCTACTTGTATGCTCCCAACTAAAGTACATTGTAGCTTCATATATTGATAAGACTGGAGATGCTTTTTTCCCCTCAGCAGTGAAGGGTCCCTCTGCTCAGGTTTCCCATGCAGAGTAACTGCAAACATGGACTTCGTGTGTTTCAGTGACCCGGCCGCCTGCAGCCCTCCCAGACAGACCTGCTAACGACCTCCCTGGGAGTTACATGCGTGGGGAATCAATACTGTTACCTCCCAATTAATGGTGTGCTGAGTTACTATGTTTGATGCATGAACATAATAATAATTCTGCAGCTTGGCCTTCAAAGTTTTACTGGGGGCACCAGGCGCTTCACTATTTATGTTACTTCTTTCTTTTCTGGGGCAATGACTTTGACCTGGCAACACCTTCTGCTTGCCAAAATATATATTTACAATGGGGGAAACCAAAAGCATCACTCCCTTAAATCTATATGAGACAGTGTGGCAGCAAAGCAGATCTTTTATTATTGTGTCACCCTGTGTAGACAGATAGAGCTGCCCGAGATTGTCATTGTTTCCATTATGACCCTGACCATGCAAACGTCTTTGGAGCGAGGAGAAGGGACGAGGGGCGCCGCTCTGCCCCCGCACCAACCCGGCAGAGACACCCCAGGTGCTGCACAAACCGACGCTCCACAGATGTGGTCCTGCCCTGCAGGAACCTGCACACACAGGGCAAGGCCCCCTCGGCACCAAGGCCCTCGCACTTCTGCTGCTCAAGCAATTGTATGAGCTCTGAGCCCGGAGAGCTTTCTCACAGCTGACTTGGATACACTGGGCTCACTCTAGGCTCACCCTTACTGGTGTGAGCAAGACAGCAGAGTTGAATTTTACAGGTCTGGTTCAAATACTGTGTTTTTAACAAAAGGCAACGTGATCCAGTGAAAGAAACACTGAACTCTAAAGACAGGAATTTCCAGTTCTGCATCCCACAACTGCCAGTGATTTGATGAGTCACTCTGAGGGCTCCCTGGCCTTCTAGATGACCACATCCCCACCACTTCCAACTGAGGACACTGGCACTCGCCCTCTTCTAGGAGCCGGCTAGAGTTACACTTCTTGTTCTAAACTTACTTCCTTTTGCCCGTCTTGGTGGAGGAAAGGTCTGTCCTACGTATCACACAACACCAGCAATTTTCAGGTCACATCTCTCCAGTTTTCCAGCCATTAGTGTGCGTTCTGCTGAACTTCAAAACAGAAGCAGCCCCGCGCTCACCAGCACTTCACATGGAGCCTTGTTAAACTCGCGCTTCTTTTGCCTGCCTATTTGTCCACGCTTGTGCCCATCACCCTGTCCCTCCAAGCATGCCGGGAGGCCCCTCGCTGGCCAAGGTCATCGGGCGGCTCCTTTGCACCACGTGTGGGTCCCTGGGCAACCACTGTTGCCCAAACAGAGCCCAAAGCTGCAGGAAGAGGAGGAATACAGCAAGGAAAGAGCACTGACAGGGACCTCGAAGGGATGAGAAATGAAAGGCACAGAAAGTCTATGACAGTTTAATGAGGTTTTGGTAACATGCTGTAGTTTTCCAACTATGCTCAAGTGTGATCTTGGTTCTTAAAATCTGATTTTCCTTACTTTTATGGACTTGAGAGAACTACATCCATTTTGCTCAGCGCAGCAACCCGAAAGTTCACACGTCTGATTTTATTATTTAATGTGTAGGAAGAACTGCATTTCAACGGCTGCCGAAGAAACTGCCTTTTATAAAGACAGTCTATAGAGATCTGTTTGGAATTTTAAATCCTAGTGTTTTGCTTTTCCTTTAATCTTTTATTAATGGTTTGTGTTCCCATTACTCCAAACTGAGCATTAGTTTGCTGGGGAAAGCGCCAATCAAGTGTGTAAAACAACTGGAACTTATTTGAAAATAAAGGAGGTTCAGCTGTTCAGAATCAGTATTTCTGAGACTCAGGCCTGTGATGGACATCTTGTATTGAGAGGGAAGGGAAAGGGGGAAAAAAAGCAAAGAAAAAGAGAATCGTTTTGACAGCAGCAGGATGGGAGACAGTGACAAAGACTGGAAACCAGCTCCCACTTTGCTCTAATTCTGACTGATCAATCTCAGGAGGCTGTGACAGAATGAAATCCAAGTGCCCTTCACTTTTTTGTGTGACAGAAACGGATATAAATTAATTCTGCAGCCTGACCCCTCCACGGCTCCTCCCGGGGTGCCTCCCCACGGGTCACCCTGCAAACGAGCTGGGTATTTTCTGCAAGTCGTGAGCGCGGCAGCGATGACTCGCGCGCTCCAGCCCAGCTTCTGTGCAAGAGCAGAGCAAAACTTCTCCCCTCCATACCAGCAGCTAAGCCAGCTAGAACCAGATGGCCACAAAACGCAGCAAAGAGGAAAGAAATAAAAACCTTTAAAAATTTAAAAAGCACACAACTGTGTATCAAAAAAAAAATAGCGGGGATACAATTCCATATATGTTAAGCTGCTATGATCGTTATTAGAGCACAGTATCCTTCCTTCTCCACGGGTTTTATAAGTTTTAATCTCTAGTAAGGAGTTTTTTGGAATGTGAAGCTACCTATGGGGTCATTTGGACCTGGCCTAAGGACAGCGCTCACCGTCCCAAGTTCCAGGTGCCGGTGCCCACAGCGGCGCTCGCGCAGCACCAACGCTCCCCGTGTCGGTCGGCGGCAGCGCGAGGGCGAGCGCCGCACACGAGCCCAGGTTCCCTGCACGGACCCGGGAAGGGAGGGAGAAGGGAACGAGGCACCGGCACCAGCCAGGAGGGACAAGGAGCAAGAGCCATGCCCGGAGCTCCGGAGGGAACAGGCAGTTCCCGGGACGGGAAGGGTCCAGCAACAAAATACCAAGGAATCCCTAGAAACACGCACAGGTAATCCAAGTGAAGAAAGCATGAGAAACACTGGCTAAATGTCCACACGTAACGCGACACAAACGTGGGCACTGTCCTGTCTCCTATTCTCCAAGCTCACATTTTGGTATCTGAAGGCAAATGGATAAAAATCACAAGTGCCAGACACTGTAACACAGCAGCAACGCAAGGCTCAGCTGAAACATATTACATGTAAGCAAAAGATGATTTATTAAACACTACAAGATAGATAATGATAAACATACATGCAATATTAAAAAAATAGAGTGATTAAGTGAAAACAAGGCACATGGAAATAAGAAAACCCTCTAGTTACCTAGGCAAAATCCTGTAGGACTCATCTACAGCTTGAAAACAGACTCCTTACACACAGCTAAGAGACATTTCTAATAAAACATTATTAAAAGCAGATATGCTCAAGATTTTTGCCTGTGTCAATAGTGGGATCAGCTCTGCTCCACAAATATTTTACACCCATACAAATCAGATCCTTTTCAGTGCCACAGACCTGCGCACCAAGTGGTACAATCACACCCAAGCAGTGTAACACAGAAGTCAGGACAGGCAGTGAGTCGCAGCTACCCCATGCGCTTTCAGGGCACGTTTATCATGTCCATATTTTCTTTGCTGGGCAGATGCTTTTGTTTCGCTTTGGAACATCTCAGACTTCGAAACAAGAAGAACACAATAGAAGTTCCAGGCCCAGATCTTTGCCTGCACATCTCAGGCTGCTGCCATCTCATAAACTTGCATCGCTTTAAGCATGGGAAGTGTCCAAGCACGTTCTGCAAGAGCCCAACACACACAATTATTAACGGGCCTTTCCAAGCGGCCCAGGGTGCCCACAGCAGTGGCTCCGGAGGCTGCACGTTCCGGGAGCGCTCCGTGCAGGACGGGCTCCCAGCCGGCGCTGCCTCGTGCTCCCGGCCCGCTCGCACCGCCCCACGTCTCCCTTGTACTGCTCTCATTGTGATGCCGAAGAATGACACCTTTCAAAGCATTGAGGCTACCTGACCCAAATATGTTATTCAAGACAGTCTCCAGTGCCAGCCACGTGCAGCTGCAATTACTCATTCTAAAATAATATTTAGACTCATCCACCCAGAACCCAGTGCGAACAGTAACTTTTGTTACTGAAAGAGATGGAATATTTTCATTTTGCATCATGGCTTTTAGCTGTAAGCACCTGT
>JAUBOD010000974.1:966009-977008 GCA_032353885.1 Nothura maculosa | reverse complement strand
ACAATTGCTGCTGAGGAATGAGGCTGCCTTAGGCAATAAAGAGACCTGATTTCACTAACCCATCTGGAAGGAGAGGGTGCTCGCTGGGTTCCCTTCCCGCCAGTGGGCACCTGCTCCAGGGCGCCTGCTCCAGGGCGGCAGCAACCGAGGAGTGGAGCTTAGGGCAGCCCCTTATTCCTTCCCCAACCCAATAGGGTCACTGTCAGTGCGAGAGCAGCAGTGTCCTCTGCCACAGCACAAGGCACTAAGCCCAGCAAGCCAAGGTTCCTTGCAGCAGGAGCATTTATGGGTTTGGCCACACCAGCTGACATCGGCACCGAGACCCCTTCCAGGGAGCTGAAGGGAGCAGCTCTCCAGCCCATGGGACGGGTCCGAGTGTCCATACCGAGCACCTGGGCTCGGAGAGGCTCCCTGGGAAACACAGCTAGAGGTTTTGCTAGAGAACCTCCACAGCCAGCCACAAGCGGTGGTAAAGTACGTACGTATGTAAAGGTAAACTGAAGAAATGGCTCTGCCAATTTATAGGTTAATATTTTAATGATCTTCCTCTTAAATAATGCATCATCTTTTCAACAAGCTAATACTTTATAAATGAGAATCCTTATCCAAATGTAATTGAGCTACAGTGTTTCTATAGAGGGTCCCCTCATCCTGAATCTCTTTTAACACTCATTGATTTCTGCCAGACGCTCATTGGAAGAATTAATTAATTTATGAACTTGTCATTACACGTCATTGATTAAGATGTCCTTCCTTAAAGATTTAATTATGCCCCAAGATAAAAGATTTGCTAATTATTGTCTTTTATCTAATTGAAGCTTTGTATTACAAATAAAGTTCAAAGGTTTAAGACAGTTGCCCTTTCAACCATTTGGGCAAAGATGAGAATTTAATTAGAGGAGAAACCGTGTCCCCCAGCATCTGCAGATGCCTTCCAGGAGCCGGCAAGCAACAGAATTGATGACTGTTCAATGTGCAAAGACCCTAGGAGATCTTTTAACCTTCAGATGTTTTCACAGCATTACTCTGTTTTGGATCTATCAAGCAATTTGACAGCCTGACCCAACCAGCAAAATATCTTAAGCAAGAGATTAAAAACTTCCATGTTCCTTTGGTCTAAGTTTGCAGCTTCTTGGGCACCAACACTGGGGATGTCAAGTTTTTTTACTGCAGATTTTCAGGCCATTAGAAACAAAGAGCAAGAAAACCCCATTCATTAGAGTTATTTGATGAACAGATCAGAAAGGCATCAGTGTATGAATCTCCCCATATACAATCAAACTGTAACTTTGAAGATCTCCAATTTATGATATAGTTTATAAAAATAGAATATTTAACTTCTGGGAGGCAGCATTTTCTCCCACTTTACTTCTATTCCTCAAACATAAACTAGGCACAAAACAGGGAATGAGCTTTCCAAAGGTCCCTCACAGAAGAAATTGCCTATTAGAATAGGATGAATTCGATAGAATGAATCCTGAATATCCAAATATTACTGAATTTGGCAGGTAGGGAATTCCAGTTGCTTGTGCAAATCCCAGTAAGTTTTTTATAACATCTCAGAATGACTAAGATATTAAATATCCAAGCTCACAGCTAAGCCATCAAGCACTGCAGGAACACACGACAGACATTTATGAAAAAAAGTAGTTTAAAAAATTCACAATTTTTGTGTGAGGTCATTTCCTTCTTCATTTATGAGAAATGAAGAGGAAAACCAACAATATAAAAGTGAGCTTTCTTCTCCTTTCTAAATGCTGATTAAATATTAATATTTTCCTTATATGAAATAGTGGATTAGTAAGAGAGAGAAATAAAAGCACTTGCTAAGACCTGGAAAAATCCATGGCAATCTCCTGTAGAGCATCAGTCTCTAGAACAAGTGAGGAGTGATCTGCACGTGCTGCCCTCGAGGAGGCACCCGGAGCTGGGCAAGCACCGGCCCCTGAGGAGCACCAGGATCCGAGCGCGGACAGGGCTCCTCACAGGGACTGCTGGGCAAATCCCAAGTTTTCCTGCAGCCAGGTAAAAGCGTTAACAGTAAAATGAGGCTATAACAATCTAGAACACAGTAGCACAATTAAAACACCTCAAAATCAGCTAGAAAGAGAGGCTCACAAAGGACTAATCCCAATCAATGGATCCATTCTTTTTTTCTTTATTGTTGATCTGTGTGCATGCATGCTACAGCTGTCCAGCACGTAAGTGGGGCAGTTTCCAGCAGCTGCTGAGCTCCTGCTACGGGCACCCTTGAGAATCCCTCACCTAATGCTTCCCCAGAGCCAGGGGACATTTGTCCCTTGTTTCTGTGATAGCAGAATCAAAACTCACGTCCCATGTGCACAAATGCTAACATTTCATGGGTGTTATTTACAGCCAGTATGAAACTGAACAGGTTACCAAAAGTAATCCTTGATTTCTATTACCTGATGAATTGATAGTAAATAATGAATTAACCAAATACTTTTTGTTCATTTTAGATTAAAAATTGAGGAGGATTCACAACTAAGTACACATGTTTTTCATCTTTCTTTTTTTAAATGCTACCTTACATCATGGTTTACGTAACAGTTTGCCCAGAGACCACAGACTTAGAAACTGGTCACTGCCTTACAGGTGCTCAACATGCAGAGCAAAGCAAAGCATCCTCATGCTGCAAAGAAGTTTGCACCTTGTCAGATTTTTATGTGGTTTATTTATCTTCCTAAGTAAGCTATGGTATCTGGGTACCTCCTAGTATTATTTATAGGCATTTCTATGGAGCTCATAATCAGAGTATCCGAGTGCCTCGCGCTATTTATGATACGCCATTTATCTCTGGAGGGTTCAACTCTCCTCCCTTCTGCTTTGAAGTGGGTTTCTTACAGAGATAAGGTGCAGATGATTAATGCCCTCTGCTCCTGGCAGGCTGGTGACATGGCTGTTGGGGGGAGGCAAGTCCTGTGCCATAGCCTATGGGAGAGAATTTAGTATCTGCTTAAAGAACAGTTAGTTTAAAAAGCAAAGGAGCAGGCAAGTGCATAGGATAATCAGCAGTGGCAGCTCTGCTTTTGCTTAGCTGAACCTGGACATCACAAGTGACCGAGCATCTTTAAAGGAGAGCAGAGCTAGGCCCTGTCTCCTAACACTGAATGTACAAACGTGCTCTGCCACGCTGGGTCTTCATCCACACAAGTCTCTGGGCCTGCCAGCATTCCTGGAAATACTTTTGGGTGTTTGGGACTGTCGGGATGTTTCTCAGGAGACAGAAACTTCCGCACTTCTCATACAGGTTAACACAGAGCGGGAGATTTTCCGCCTGCCACGAGCCGGCAGTTCCAGGGAACGCTCTGAATCGCTCCGCCCTGACGGACAAATTCAGTCTCTTCACCTCTAAAACAGACCCAAACTTTATACAGAACATTCAGTAGAAATTTAATCTGATAAACAGCAAGGCCTTGACAATAGCTTTACTCTTCTAAAATATTATCTTCTACGGAAAACAGTAATCAGGATCAATGTCATCAAAGAGATTATTTAGAAGGATGAGGTGTCCCACAGCTAAGATATTTTGTCAAAGATGGTAAATCTCGATTTCTGAAGAAATGGGACAAGTTCTACTGAAGAAATAATGGGCAAAAACCAGACATTTTAGTCCCTATGTTCAAGTCCTTTAATCCTTATATGAATTACTAAATTATCCTTGACAGTATTACTAAATTAGACCTCTAAGAGAAGACTAGAGAAAGATCAGCAGCAGCAACAAGAGATAACTTAGATTTTTTTTGTCTTTACTTGGTTATATATTTTCAGTGTCTGACACATCAGCCTTAAACAGAACCGAAACACAACCAGACAACCAGCATTTCCTCACTCGAGAGGCCGCTGATGACATTCTATGAATGTTGGCTTCACTGATTAAACCCATTTGCATGGACTTTGCTGACACACAAATTTCAAACTCTTCCATGATCAGGATTCCAAAGCATTGGCCACTGCTCAGGGATGCAATTCACGGACACAGGATTTATTTTAAACCTCTAAATATCTCTTGAAGATTCGCTATGAAACAGCGATTCTGGAGCTCGCTGCCTCTCTGCGGGAAGGTTCACCAGCAGCACACCCCAAAGGAGGGGGGCACCATCTCATACATGAAATTTCCACAGACACACATGAAATTTCCACAAGATGAGTCATTTACCAGTTACCACACACCTTCCTGTCCACAACTCTTCGCCTGTTCGAAACAGCAGCATCTTTCAAATGATGGATGCAGAAAACCCAAATGACTGCCTACAAAAGAGCTGAATTATCAGATAACTGTGGAGCACTTCAGAAAATCTCACTAATTAATCCTTCAGGTGCCAACACAGGAACAAAGCTCTTCTGACAAATTATTCCCATGACAGTGAATGAGGGGGTCCTTCAGCCCCAGGGTTAACACTCTTTACGCTTCTTGTTTTCAGAAAGCAATGCTCAGTTGAAATATTTTACATTCTTAGCATGACCAAGAGGAAAACAAAACAAAAAAATAGTAAATAATTATATTATACCCCTAAATTCACCATATTTTCCACAGTCTAATAAAATCCAAGTCAGAAATGCTGTACGATGGCTCAAATTTTAATACACTGGTCCTCCCCAAATTCCCACACATGGGGCCCAAGGGTGGGATGACGCAGTTTATTACAGGGAGGAATCTAGTGAATCTAAATCGACGGCCTCATCTGGCACCTCATGCTCAGTTTGCCAAGGAAGGGAGTCTCCTTTACTGGACTAACAACTCCTACACAGAAAGGGAGGGCTAAGCTTCATCTCCAAATGCAGCAGTGTTGCTGAAATTAAGTACAGAATGGCCCAGATCTGAATGCAACCCTATAACCAGGTGCAAAGACAACTCTGCCCAAGCTACCCGAGCGAGCTGGGTACGGCACTGCGAGGCTGACAGCAGAATTTGTGCAGCATTTCTGACTAGGAACTTATTTCCATAGCAGAGATTTCCAGAGAAAATCACCTGGGGGAAGAAGGAAAACACAAAGATGATATATACTGAGAGGTATAAATAGAGATGCAGAATAAATCAGTCCATGTTATTCCGGAAGCATCGTAAGGAACAAGGCACATCCATGTTTGCTATATTATGTATCTTTTCATTCACATGCAGTCCAGAGAAAACAGCTGTAAAACCTGAAAAGGTGCAGAGGGCAGCAAAAATAATTGAGACTTTTAAGAAAGGTGTTTGTGAATAAAGATTAGCTGAGGTTGCCCTCTGCAAACCAAGAGAGACAAGTGCAAACTCATGAGAGGGGCTGGTGTTCTCAGAGGTGGGAACGGCAGCAGGGGCTGATGCAAATCAACTGTTCCAAGCTGCTCTATCCAAGCCAAAGGGCCATCAGCTGAAGCCAGGGAGAGCAATAACAAACAGTGCAGTTAATTTTCACACAGTGTGTCGGTAAAGAACAAGAAGCCAAAGTCAGCAAGAGAAGCACCATAAATCAGATCAAGAAACAAATGAAGACACAAGGCCTCATCTTCCTGCTTATCTATTCTCCAAGCTCCGGATCGGTGCATTCCTATAAGAAACAAATTGAGCAAGGGGAACAGGAGACCTGCAGGGATGGGCAAGGAGCTGCTGGGTAAACTCAAAGAGAAAAAGAGAGCATACATCCTGTGGAAGAAGGGTCAGACCACATGGGAAGAATATAGGGACACTGTTGGAGAATGCAGGGATGCAACAAGAAAGGCCAAGGCCCATTTGGAATTAGAGTTAGCAAGAGATGTCAGGACAACAGGAAGGGCTTCTACAAATACAGCAGCAGCAAGAGGAAGACCAGGGAAAAGGCTGGTCTGTTGCTGAATAGGAAGGGCGCCTTGGTGCAGGAGGATGCCAAGAAGGCAAAGTTACTAAATGCCCTTCCTGCTAAGGCTACAGAGACAAGAGAGGAGGAGAGGAAGACTCTCCACTGGTCAAGGAGGACTGGGTCAGGAATTACGTAGGCAAAGTGGGCACTCATCAATCTATGGGCCTGGATGGGATGCACCCAAGAGTGGACCCAGGGAAGGTGAGGCTGGTCACCCCACGTCTGTCCTTGGAAAAGAATGAATGGAGAAAATCAGAGGAGAATGAGGCCTGGGGTTTTTTGTTTGTTTGTTTTTAAGGGTCTTTGGGATGAAGAGAGAAAGGAAATGGGACTGAAAAACAAGAATACTGGCAATTACTTAGGTACCTGAGCAAAGATGAGGTCCAGTGGGCTCTCCTGATGTTAATCAGACACAGCTGCTGGCTGAGTGCTATTCCCTTCATACGGCAGAGGTTCCCAGAAGTTCCTGTGCTGGAGTTGGCTGCAGACTGCACTTTTGGTGCTGAGCTTAGGGCCAGAAGTAGTGGTACTTACAGGCAGCACCACGTTGATTGTTAAAACACACTGAGTTTTGTTACTAGCAGCACCAAAGTTCACGCACACGTGAAGTTCCTCGCTCCAGCACGTGGAGCTGCAGCCTCGGCCGGCGTCCCCGGCACGCGGCACCACACGGAGCCCCCAGGAGCTTTTACAAGGCTCGGCACGAGACTTTGCAAGTAGTAAATTTTCATTGTCTCCTATTGGGGTGGGACAAGGAGGGAAAAGGTGTCTGCAGCTATTTTAATATGTTTTATGTTTCCAGATGTCGCATGCTAGTTCCACTAGGAAGAGCTTTTCATTATCCTAAGATTTACATGCTCTGTAGGCTGAAAGACGCTCTCCAATTTGATAATAAAAAGCATAGTAATTTCCAAATGATCAAGAGATCATGTAAAGATGCTAGATGGCATGCAAGGACACTGCAAATTATCTTTTCCAAGGACTGGAAAAACTGAGCCAAAACAACAAGCCTAACACTTCCTCTTCAGTGCTTTCTTTCATTCAGGATAATCTCTTCAAAACGATACCAAGCACTCAGACAGCATTTGACATTTAAAGCACAATATCAACATTCCTTAACTCATTCTCTGTAGTTTGGTGTAAGAATTTGCTGAGAACACATGAAATATCCGTGGAATGGTGCATTAACATGACCACTTCTTAAAGTGGTTCTCAAGCCCCAAAAGCACAGACACACCATTATTGACAGATTGCATCAGTGCCCATTCAGTGGATCCTTCCTTAAACATTCCCAACTACAACACTCCAGGAGAGAACACCTGAGACATTATTCATCAGGGACAAAGTTCAAGACACACTGCGGAAAACAAGAGATATAATATCTCCCTGAGAGCAATATACTAAGTTCCTTTAACAAGTTTATTCCAGACATTTCAAAGCTTGGCTCGAGGCCAGACCAAGTCTACATTTACCTTAATATAGTATATTTTGGAGAACTCACAGCAGTATGTGCCAACTTCAAATTTAAATCAGGAAAAATAAATCATTATCATGATCTATTGTAATATGGGCTTCTGCAGGTCACAGTATAATCCCTAGTCATTCTAGCTCAGAAAGAGGATACCATCAACTTCAGCAGAACTACAACATTGCTGTTGCTTCTAAAGACGATGACAATTTATCAAGACCAGTAATGCCTTCTTGACAGGTGTCGATTCTAAGATCTTCTCCTAATGGATCCAAATATAAATAAAACACACACACAGAATATCATGTTCATTACTAACAGTTCTCCTCCACTACAAGCATCTTTTCCTCTATTCTGCACTAAGTGCTCACCCTAAGAACCTGTCAAAGTTCTGTCCAGAAGCAGCTGCTTTACACAATTATGATTCTTGGAAGTATCAAGAAATAGAATTTTAATTAAAGGCAAGTAAACCATATTTTAAGAGTCAACTTTCCATATTTTGGAAATGTCTCAACTTATAATAAAATCATTGGAATTTTACCTGTAGGGCCTGGCTAATTGTAATGCCAAAAAGATGTAATCTGTAAATTTACTAGCCTATTAATCCAGTATATTCCACACGTCTAAAAGAAGGTCTTCAGAAGGATCGCAGCTACATCAATCTGTTCAAGCAGTGAGTATTTTAATATGCATTACAAAAGCATGCACCCATTGCAGAAGTATCACCATACACAAACCAAGGCTTCATTGTACCCGAGTAGCCAGATGTGCCCGACCAGGGACTGAGTTAACTGGCAATCTGACATTCCTACATATATGAGGGGTCACTACAGGTTAGAATTTCAGGAAGGATATAAGAAACAGTGGCAAATTCCAGAAGCCAAAGGCAAGGCTTAAAATAGCGAAGCCACCGGCCACTCTTCTCCTCCTGTTCTTGGACAGGGCTGCGACAGCTGCAAGCGCTGGGTTTCCACAGCCGGGGCCGCGCTCGTAGAAAGGCCTTCGCAAAACCTGCCCATGAAGCTGCCCTGCATGGTAGGTTTTATGAGCAGGACAACAGAGAGCACTTTTAATTTTTAATTACATTTAATAAGACGATGTGCATCACTATTGCCATGTGAAAAGGAGAGACTGCACCACACATGCAAAATACAGGAGGTTCCTTAAGCACAAAAGCCTTGATTTGCAATATCTCATCCACCAAAAAACATAAGAATGAACTCCTGGTCAGTGGACCTATATTTCCTCACTACTTCAAACGTCTGAAAAGTAGCAGAAATGCCCCATGGCAAAGCCAGCACAACCTATCAAAAGTGGACGCTTTATCTCCATCAATCCATTTAAACTAACACGGACATGAAGTTATTTACATCCCAAAATGGTATCACTGCTGTGTAACTCAGTTGCTCTATCCCAAACTCAAGGATAAAGGAGAGCAGTGTCCATGGATTTACATGGACATTATCAACCTTCCCATGGTCAGAACTACAAAAACTTGAGAGCAAGTGATGAAAGAAACATTTCTTTTTTTCCTAAGTGATACTAAAAACATACAGAAATCAGTAGAAAATTATAACTGCTTTAAACTAGACTATAGAATTTTATGGCAAGGACATAATTTTCTGCTAAGTTTTATAGACATGCCCAGAAATAAAACACCAGGCCTCTATTTGAATTTTATAGGGCTTTTCTGTAAGAATTACAAACACTGGTATTGAACAATACTTGTGGATCGGTTTGCCAGAAGGCCTGAAGCTGAAACTGGATTACATAAACCAGGCATTGAATAATTCGGGATAATGAACAAATTCATAAAAAGTCAAGGGCTGTTTGTCAGTAATCTGCTAACAGACAAAGTGGGAAATTCATTGAATAAAACCCTTGGCTGCAAATAGTTCAGTCAGCTTTAGTGTTCTGCCTTTAAGGGACTGCCTGAAGGGCTTATAACTCCACAGCTTTCTTGCCAGGTAATTTGTGCAGCATTTTTAAGCAACAGTTAAATTAAAAAACCCTTATGGGAAAACCCAATGAATTTAATAAGAGATGAAATCAATACAGTTCTACAGAAATTACTTTAAAAGCTTCAGTTAGATCCACTCTCCCAATCTCAGCCCAGCCTCTTTACAGCACATAGCAGAGCTGAAGCAGCAAAAGGGAATCCTGAAACAGGGATTATGACTACAGAAAATTCAAGGGGAATCGCTTCTCCTGGGGCTCTGGGACACGTTGGCGCACACCTGGAAGAGGAGGACAACCAAGCGAGCAGGGAGGCAGCTCCTTACGACATCCCAAGGATGCTGAGGTAGCTTGAGTAGGTGCCAGTCATGCCCAGAACCTCGTTAGCTGCCCGTATTAGGAAGGCTCAGTTAGTAGTTGGAGACGAGGTCCTTTCCTCGGGACCAGTCAGGCAGCCCACACATGGGAAGCTCCTCTCAACTACTGGAATACAATCACTTTCATGTTTCTACAGAATAGCTGCCCTTGGCTAAAGGCTGGGAAATGCTTCTGCTTGCTACTCCATCATGCTTATGCCTTAAAAACTAAATAACCCAAAAGAAGTCAATGATATGGAGAGTAGGTCAAATTCCACTCTTTTCCAAATGAATAAACATGCCCAGAAAAGTGCAAGAGGGAACCAGAGAGACAGAGGTGCAACATAAGCTGAGATCACAGGCTGTGCAGCCAACCTTAATACAGCTGCATGGCTACAGGGAGACTGAAACACAATTAACCCTGGGAACAACAAGTTCATGGTAAAGATGCAGAGAGCGGAGAGAAAACCTAACAGCAGCAGCACATTTAACCCTACTTAGCAGCGCTGGCATCCAGAGCAGACACTGCTTTCCCTTCATGTTCAGATTTCACTAGCCTAAAAGTAGGAAAAATAAAATCAGTCCAACAGTCTATAGGACGACTGCGCCATATCTAAGAGCCCCTGCTTTTACCTATAACCTTGCCTTCCTATCTTTCCAGGATAGCATGTGGAAAAAGGTACTGAAGTCCACCACGTATCAGATTAGGGGACAAGATCAAGGTTCAATTTGAGGTTCAAACAGCTCTAACTTCCAAAGAAAAAAATATATATATAGCTTTTACCCTTCCTTCTAATTAGCCTTTTAAATCAGGTTTAATATCCAAGTTGCTCTAAAAGATGACCACCAAAGAAACAAAAAGCAGCCGAAATCACAGTTCTATGATTAGATCTGTTTAGTTTTCGTAGCTTTGTTTAGTCCTGAATACACTCATTAAGGCAGTTATGAATACACTAATTAAGGTACACTATGATAAACACAGATATCACTAATTACAATACTAGATTTTAAGTGCAACTTGAGTACCTGCAATGCCCTTTAAAGCCGTGCCATACCACAGCCAACTCAAACTTAATTAAAACTATAAGTTCAATTTAGTTTATATTGACAGTTAAAAACGAAAAGAAATCCAAACTTCAGAGTCATTAAACAATCCATTCCAAATACTTCTATTAAGTATGAGGAAAGTCGGCACACTTGTTTTAATAAACAATTATTTGTTTACCTTTTTGTCCATCCACACTCAAATGCCATCTTATTCTTTATTAGTTGAGTGGAAAAATGCACACATCCCTTTTCGGCACTTAAGGATGTATGAGCATTTTTTCTCTCAGTGCTCAAAGAACTGGACAAATAAATCCCACTGGTAATTACAGCAT
>JAUBOD010000974.1:943782-960024 GCA_032353885.1 Nothura maculosa | reverse complement strand
CCAGTCAGGTTCTCAACAATACCAGAATCTCTACTAGGAGAAATATAACAGCACAGAACTAACCATCCAAGTCACAGCTGTTTCCATCTCCCCTGTTCTCATTCTTCCCCAGCAGATGAGCATCTCTAAGAACTCGTTAACTTCTTAAGCTGCTCCCAAGAACCAGCACCCAACACCACGCAGAGGAAGCTGAGCAGGAAAACTGGCACGGGCACCTCCGAGCTGTGCTTAGCACCGCCGTGCCAGGCCTGTTCTAGCAGGGGACTGCACACGCACCCGACAGGACACACGGTGCACAGAGGCTTCAGAAAAAAAGGAGAATTGATGTTTTCAAGAGCAGTTTCCTGAATCATAGGAAAGATGTAAGAAGCTCTTAGGACTTCACAGTAAAAAGCAGTTATTTTCTGCCATTATGATGCATTTTTGGTCATGAGACCTACTGCTTAGGTCATTCACAGTGTGATATTTACATCAAAATAAAACTTCAAAAGCAAAATACCATGGCCTGAAAGAGTTCATTTTATATTCTGAACAGTGAATCATTACCTGCTTATATGTGTCAGTAATTCTCATACAATCTTTTTTTTATTTTTAAGCACCTGCTTTACCAGAGCACTCTGCCTTCTCACCCAATTAACATAAGCTTATCAGTTAATTCTATCCTAATTTCAGCCTTAACACGAATTTAAACACTATCTTAGGTTTCCACTGATGCTTATATTCACACTGAGGCCATTAAACCCCTTAAGAATATGGTATCATTACCTAATACAGGAACGACTCACTGAAATTTCTTCTGAAGAATTAAGCTCTCAATTCTTCTCTGCAGAGTTTTACACAGAAAACACACACACTTTTAAAGGGCAAGAAAGCACCAAAGAAGGCAGAATATCCTCAGGTGCAGAGCATGAGCTCTCCTTTACCCACAGTGATAATAAATGCAATCAGCCAACCACCCACACCTGCGCAAACACTTTGCAACTTATCATTTAATTGATGAGTTTCAGCTACTGCAAGTTGTCCACTGCAAAACCATGAAATTCAATACGCCTGTGTCAGTTATCTGTGAATTTCATTCAGCTGGTTACAAAAATTCAAAGCCTGCTCAAGATACCAAAGAGTAACATCTTAGGGTAGCAAAATCCAATCTTTTTAGTATTTCTAAAAAGCTCTGGGCTGGCTCCTCAAAGACTGGAGGATAAATAATTAGAGTATTCACTATGTAATTGCCCTACTAAGTTTTTAGGCAGTAAGTCCAAACAGTAGCTTCTAATTAGTGGTCAAAGTGCAATTTGATCACTATCATCTTTTGGTCACGCATCTGTATCAGAAATTCAAGCTTCTTGAACACAACTTAGGTTTCTTTCTCTGAGTATCATACCAGAATTATGTAAGATGCAAGTAACCACCATAGTCTTTTTTTTAGCTACTTACAATAGCTGTGTGCTAAGAATGGACTTGCACCTTGCAGCCCACATGTCAGCTGCTTCTATGAATTTCCCTCAAGACTGTTTAGCAAGTGAAAAAGCGAAGTTCCTCCTGCACTGAATTGTTTCCAACCATCCTGTAAGGGCTGGCAGCAACAAGGCTCCTTGGAGCGCTTCGAGTCCTGCCGTGGCCAACAAACACGACATGTTCCTACCTTTTCCTGGGTCTTCAGGTTCCACCAGCAGTGGACACCAGCAGTGAAGGATCCAACTTCTCGCACTCTCAGCAGCAAAATCCTCTTCCTAGTTCTCCACACAGGAAGTTGTCTGCAACAGCCTGAGGAAAAGATGTGTGAAAAACCTTTAATATTTTTCATCTTTCGAAACTATCTTCTCAGTCTTATTTGCAAGTGCATATACTGTAGGAGTTCAAACACAAGGCTACAAGTCCAAACACCTGAAGCTTAAATTCTCATGTGCTATATTAACAGTGAACATTCAGACTTGTTCACACACAGAAGCTTTTGCACAATTTCAGTCCTAGGTTGTAAGGAGCTGCTGGCTCTCGAGCAATATCATCCGGTTCCTAATACGGTATTCAATGCTGTATGTCAAAGCTGTAATTATGTTGCTCTGAATCTGTTCTCACTTAAATTTCAAAAGCTACTAAGAAAATATTTTCATTTATTCTTACATATCTAAAGCCTGAGACTAAGCCTATGTGAGTGCATCCATAAGGCTGTATGTTTCAGTCTTTCATCCCGAGCATAAATAATACTTCCAAAAGCAATCCTGGACCAAGCTAGCTATAACTTGGCTCCAGTTCAGTATTTTCTGCAAAATTATATCTGACTTTTTATTGATTTTAAAGATTCGGGCATCTGTGAAGAAACACAGGGGTCTTGAAGGAAGCACTGAAAATGAAGAGCAACGCGGTGAAGTCATTGGGAAAAAAACTTCTCCATATTTTCCTAAATCCATGGAACTTCCTGTTCCATGCTATGGACAAGATTTTTACCTTCGGGGCGCCCTGGGGGCAGGGCCTGCGCCCGGCCCTGTGCGTGGGCCGCACTGCAGGGGCCTGGGGCGCTCCCCCCGATACCCCCTCTACCAGCGCACTGTGTCCCACAGCCACCTGCACAGGCACTTCCAGCCCTCTGGCTTACGGTGCTGCCTGTCAGGCTGCTGATGCATCAGCACCATTTAGAGACAAACCAAGGCCTTAAAGAGCTGCAGGTCAACAACTGATCTGATAATATATTCTTAAAGTCCATCTTTTTTTTTGAGGGGATGATAGTTCCATATAACTACATACTTTAAAAAAGCACTATTGGAGCACAGCAGCTAAAAACACCTCTAAAGACGTGGACCCAGGAGGTCTCACTCTCAGTTGAGATGGAGCCAGACTAAGTCTCCACACCTGGCAGGACACAAGGGGCATTTCCCGGCCACCCACAATCATTATGTTCCATTAGACCCCCAGGAAAGGCTCCTCACGGACCCATGTCCCTATGGAGAGGGGAAGAGTATGGGGCAGGCAGGACAGCCCGGCCAGCTGCGCACGCACCGGTGGAGCTCGGCCGCGGGCTCCGGGGCCCCTCGCTGCTTGGCGGGGCTCGGCCGCGGGCTCCGGGGCCCCTCGCTGCCCGGCGGAGCTGGAGCTGGGGCTGGGGCTGGGGCTGGGGCTGGGGCTCCGCCCGCTCCCCGCGGCCTCCCCTGCCGTCATGGCGGCGCCGCCCTCACAGCGCGAGCTCCGCACCACGAGGCGGCTCCCGCCGCGCCCTGGCAACGCCCAACGCCGCGCGTCACTTCCGCTCCGCGCCCTGGCAACGGCGACGGGGAGAAAACGACGCGGCCATGGTAATGGCGCCCCGCCCCGCCGGGACCGGGATCGGACGGGACGGGACGGGACCGGACCGGACCGGACCGGACCGGACCGGACCGGGTGCGGGGCTCACGCGGTGCCGTCTCTCCCCGCAGGCCGAGGTGGAGGAGACCCTCAAGAGGATCCACGCGCACAAGGGCGTTGTGGGCACCATCGTGGTGAACGCCGAAGGTAACGGGCGGCGAGGCCTCGATGCCCCCTGTGAAGAAGGCCCCTCCGTTCGTGCTCCTACAACGTGTCGCCACTCACTCCCCTGATATAACCAAACTGAGCTCCGTTTTTCAGAGCAGATCCCACACGTCTCCCAGCAGGACACTGAAGCAGAGCATGCTCCGCACGGTGCTGCTCCCCAGTCCATCATGTGTGTGGGAAAGTAACACGCACTGCGCCCTGCGCCGCTGAAAACGCAGCAGGGGTGTGGGAGAAAGCCCTTCCCAATGGCCGAGCCCTTCCCAATGGCCAAGGTCTTCCCCCGTGCAGCGGCTCCGGCGGCCGGGCTCTGCTGCGCCGGGCCCTGGTGCCGCTACGAGCTGACATCGGGCCTCGCAGAGCCCGTTCTGTGTCGTGTCCAAGGCCATAACCAGGCCTTGGAGATCACGAGCCCGGGGTGGAGCTGGTCACAGAGGTCGGCTTTGAGAAGCTGAATTTCCAAACTTAGTCTTCTTTAATCCACTCTATTGCAAGTAAAGTAATTCAACAACTTCACCACTTTACACCACTCTACATTAAAATTTAGTTGTTCTCCTTCACTTTTACAAGCAAAGGCAGCTATTCTCCTGGTACCAGTCCAGCAGCAGCCAAAAAGGACACCACAAAGGAAGCCCAAGTGGCTTGGAAAATCCAGACAATTAGATTTGCATGCCTGGACATGCTAAATAAAACATGTGTCTGCTAACAGAGTAGGTGGCGCAGGTCAGGAGAAATGCGGAGCCCGATAAGCAGCAAATGAAAACCTGCTTTGTGCCTGCACATCCTCATCTCTATGTATGGCTGTTTACTGATCTGAAAAACAGTTTGGTTTTAGAACAACTATTGTTTTTAGCTGTTTCTGTGTTCTGTTTAAATCAATGGAATGTGACTTGATCCAATGAGCATTTATAGACTGGTTAATTTGCAGACTAAAACTGAACAAAGCCAACTGTTCAGAAAACACGAGCCTTGTTTGCAGAACTGATACATTTTGTCTAAAATATGTCAAAAACACTGAAATAATTAATAAGAAAATAATGACATTTTCTTGTGTTCTATTTCTCAAAGCATTATGCTTTGGTTTCTGGTGCGATACTGGTCAAATACTCATTCCCATTCACATGTGCTCATTACCTCCAACATTTCTACAGTCTATTGAGGGAAAGTTCACATGTAGATCTGCAGAGCCTTTCTGATACAAGCACATGCTTTGTTTTGTTTTAATTAATAAGGTTATTATTCCTTCTTTCCTTGCACAAAGGAGGTAGTACACTCCTTTTCCTGAACATCAGACTATTCACAGCAAAGCAAAAAGTTGTCTCCTGTTCAAACTTCTGCTTCCTTACAAACCTGCAGTGGCCACACTGAAACTGGCAGTAAAGGGAGTGAAGGGATTTGGGGTTTAATTGCTCTTTGAAAATATTACAGTCCTGAATGCCAGATGTGAATACAGCCAACCATGCTATGGGAGGATGTATGCAAAGTACCAAGAAGTTTTGATTCTACAAAATAAATTTGTCCTAAAGGAAGAATAGCTCAATTTTATCTAAGGATGTCACTTGTGTCAACATATTTTCAGATTCTTATTGGACCCTAGAGGGTGACCTGTTTCATTAAATGTGCTGCCTTTGCTGAGGTAATCAGTTAGACAAAAGGTCATGTAAACCTGACTTGGCTTCATTGCTGCTTTTAAGTGATTTACTATCTTAATGTTGTGATCATATAGACATTTTTGTGCTAATGTAGTTCTTGGGAACACCTGTTTCTTTCCCTTAAATCCCCAGTTTCATCTATGCAATAAACTTTAGACACAAAAAACACACACTGGGACATCCTCTTATTCTTCTCTGCCAATGCAAGTTCTCAGGCTCACACAGATTTTGAGTGATTCAAATAATACTGTCCTAGAAGAATTATAGAAGAGCCTAAATCTAATGTAGTTCTATCATTTCTTTTATTCTTTTGCATCCAGTTCTGTAGTATTTTTGCATGTTAATTCATAAATCAAGCTCTTCAACTTGTTAAGTCATCTTATTCTTTTTCTATTTTCCTGTTCCTCTGGAAGATACAGTATAACTGTATGTAAGGAGAATTTTGCCTTGCCAACTTTTAATATATTTACTAGTAGGTTTAAGGATTTTTTTAGCAGATGAAACAAGCTTATGAAAGCAGAACAATTTTGCACTTGAGTGATTACTGTGACCCTCATGCTCACTTCCACCTGGTAGCTCACCAATATCAAAAGCATTATTTGACAAATCACTTTAAAACACTGATTCATTGAATTACCAAAAATGAATCTTAATTTAGGTGGTTATATGTTAATGGTCTGGACTGATGCTACCAGTTGTCAATATTTTGCATCCGGACTGTAAGAGCTTCTCCCATGAGTGGTTTACTAGCCAAATGCAGAGCAGCAGTTAAGCTCATTCAAAAACTTCATAAGGCAACTCAATGTTTAATTGCTACTAAATAATAATAATAAAAAAACCCTTAAAACACATGTAGGTTCCTGAACTCAACATAAATCCTTTCTGATATGAAAAAGATATCTTTTTTTATGATTTGCTGTATATGAATAATAGACAGTTTGAGTGATTTATAAGTTGGACTATTATTTATTTGCAGGAATCCCAATCAGAACAACTCTGGATAACTCCACAACGGTGCAATACGCCGGGCTGCTTCACCAGCTCACCATGAAGGCTAGGAGCACGGTGAGGGATATTGATCCTCAGAATGATCTAACCTTTCTTAGGATCAGATCAAAGAAACATGAAATCATGGTAGCTCCAGGTAATATTTCTATTAAATTACCATAACATTGAATGGACTTGAAATTTCTTTTAATTCTTCTAAGCGAAGCTGGTGTTAGAAAATGCATTTTAAAAAATAATATTTTAAAATAAAGCCATAAGAAGGCATCTTATAGCTCTTTTCTGAGCATGCATGAGTTTATCTATATTGTTCATTATGTACGAAGATAGTAGCATCAATGTAATAAATGCAAATTTAGAAGCAACAAAACAAGTGAAGATGTGATTAATGCTTTGGTTTCTGTGCCTTTTTCAACCAATGGAAAACTGGACAAAAGTGTAAGTCTCAAATAGGACGTATAAGTTTAAAGGCAGCCATCAATTTTAGCTCTGAACGGCTGCATGAGATAGTTTTTGTTTCTAAAAACTGTTTTTCATCTGATACTGTATGATACCGTGGCTTCTAGCCATAGGTGGATTGTGTTATAGATCAATAAAGAGTATTATCAGCAGCATGGTGACTGTGATATATTTCTCCTTAAAACAAGCGGCAGAATATAGCGGCCTGTTTCACTAATGTTACACACAAATGCATAAGACTTGTTCTTTCTCCGAACTAAAATAGATAACAAGGCCAGATAATCTGTGCTCAGGAATAAATAGTACAAAGGGCATCGGGCAAAGAGGAAGAGATTAGATGGGGCTAAGATTCTGATACGAGCCCTAGCTACAAAAGGGGAAAAGTAGTGGGGAACTTGAGAAGAATCAGGTGTGGGTGTGCGGAGCCAAGAGCCCCGCGGAGAGGCCGGTCCTGGCCCGAGCAGCCGGTGCTGACCCTGCGCGATGCCCTGCGCGATGCCCTGTGCTGGGGCCGTGCGCTGGCACCCAGCTCACTGCATGTGCACCAGCACCTCACTGCGAGTGCTTAGAATGCTCCTGCAAAGCTCATATGGGTAAAATAAGACAAAAAAGATTAAAAAATTAAATGATTAAAAAATTGGGACAGCTAAGTATCTTGGAGTAAAATACAGCATGTGTGTTAGGGAAGGTGTCTTGCTCATTGATTTAAACTGATGCGCTTATTTTGCATTTGCCCTTCAGTTATTGTTTAGAGAGGCTGACTCTCTCTGACTAGGAACCACTGAAGCGTGTTGACCTTCAAGTAAATGGTGTTGAATGTGATGCTTTTTTGCTAACAGAGAGATTAGTTACCCAGAGGCTTGATTGTCTCTTACAATAACAAAAAGTAGCAAAAGAATTTTTATCCTGTGATTTATACTACCTTTCTGTTGGATGGAAGTTCAAAGAAGCAGAGGAGAGCAGCGTAACTTCGCAAAGCACGTGTATCCATAAGTTCCTTGGATATTTTAAAGAAATCTTTCTTTTACATGTTATTATTAAGTGTCCATACAACATAATTTTTTCCAAAACTGTTCCTCAAGTTTTTAGAATTGGTAGGTGAGTTCCTGAATGCTTAGGATTTAGTAAATGACTAGTCAAGTCTTTCCTGCTGTTTTCATCCCCACATGGGCCTTTCAGTTTTGGGTAAGGTAGGGAGTGAACTGAAAGTTCTGGGCACCTGCAGCAGAGGCTGCAGCTGTGGGAAGGTCATTGTTTGAACAAGTGCAAACCTCCAGGTGCTCATCTCGGGACTTCCCGTTCCACTTGTTTGTTTAAGCATCTTCACAGCTATCTACAAACAAATTTGCTGCTTACTAAAATAGCTAGTATTGTATATGTTAATGATTGCTGTACTTTTTCATCTGAAATTTAAGATTTTTATTAAAAAATCAAGTTTATTAATATAATTGTAATTAATATAATTTTAACAAATTTTGATTAGAGAGGAATAGATAAAAATATCAAGAAAACAGTTAAAATGTTTTAACTAAAACTTCTTATGTCTTGCAGATAAGGAGTATCTCCTGATTGTTATTCAGAATCCATGTGAATAGTCTACGACAGCAGTATTTTTAGAGACAGTGATGTAGCTCTACTTTTTAAACTAATATTCTTTGCTGATATTTAATACCAAACATACCACTGAATAATTTTCATAATGTGTAACTGTCATGACTGAAATGTTGCCAAATTAAAATTTTCAGTTGTAGCTGTATCAGTTTCTGCTTGAGCACAACATAATGCACATATTAAAATATTGCATGTTTATCTTGTTACACAGAAGAGCAATAATAAAGCCAAATGCTTAAAACTCATTTTTATTGGATATTCAAGCTGTTCTCATCTTTCTCTTTAAGTTTCTAACTTTATGCTGGTGGAGAAGTGGCACCCCATGGGAAGTGGGTAGCGTGGATATGCGCTTTCTCGCTGGAAACTTTAACTGAACTTCACTTTGGGGTATATACTGTGAAAACGAGGGGAGTTTGTGCTGGGTCTGTGCTTGAGATATTCCCAATCATACTTCCATTAAACACTGAGAGGTTTGTTTCTACCTGATATGAACTGTGGCCATTTATCTGACAGTTAATTCCAAATTGGATTCCTTAAAAAAATGTTTTACCAGAACAGGATAGGTTATGTAGATTTTATATATATACATATATATAATTTAATCAGTTACTTAAAATTTGAAATTTGGGGTTGTATAGTTTCAGTTGATAACAAGGGATTAAAGACAATTTAAAATGTGGGATGGCAATAATCCTGGCTATAAATATAAAAGAAAATCTGACTACTGCTTGGGGATCTTTGTAGTCTCTAATATGAATTGTGGTTGGGATTATGGAACTGCAAAATCACGGAAGGTCTCAGTGGATGCGGAGCCAACAATACTCGGTTATGGTTTTGTTATGGTTTGTTATGTAGCACACAACCCCTGAGCCAGGGAGAACCAGGCAGGCACCTGGTGTTCCCCCAGCCTGTGCCCGTCTGCTCTGCCTTTCCTGCCGAGCTGGGGAAGGGGCCGCGTCCGTGCGAGACACCAGCGGCGTTGGGAGCGGCGTTGGGAGCGGCGCTGGGAGCGGCGCCATCGGAGCCTCGTGGTCTGCGGCCCGAGGCAGGGCCGGAGCCTGGAACCAGGGAGCTGCGACTCGGCCCGGGGCCCGGCCTCCCGCGCGGCCAGGGCAGCAGTGCGGCGCTCCCAAATCCCAAGGCTGCGGAAAGCAAGGGACGGGCCGGTGCTGAGCAGGAAGGATCTCCCACATGAAATTCTGTGGAGCGTTCCCCTGCCTAACTGGCAAACTTCAGAACGGCAGTTCCCAACAAACTTCTACTGTCAGAAATACTGGTGTGGCAGTTCCAAACCTCAGTGAAAACTGTCCTCCAGCCCAACCGCCCCAGGAAGGCTTCACGTCTGACACTGCTCTTCCATTTTTGTCACGATACATGTGTTCCCTTTACCGACTTCAATATTTATTAAGTACTCCAAAATTAAACTCAAAAATTCACTTGATAAAGCACTCTAAAAGACACTTAAGCCAAATCATTAAAATTAAACACATGCTAAATCATTTTCCTCAAAAAATGATGGAAAAATGGTCTTAAGCAGATGCATGTGGTTCTCCAAGGATCAAGCACTGCTCACAAATTAGTCTCTGCCACTGCTTCCAGGAGAGGGGCAAAGGCAGGGAACAGGGCGGGCTGGGTCCCGTTTATGGCTGCACTCGGAGCAGTAGCGGGTGCTGCGCAGCCCCCAGGCCGAGCTCGGCCCCTGCCGGCTCCTCGGATCCAGGCAGCTCCAGCCAGGAGAGTGTAGAAGTTCAGCAACATCTTCACTGAAGAGGATACAGTGAAATTGTTTCATTTCCTGATACCCTGCTCCTCTTCTGTATCAGCAAAAATAACCTCAATACACGCGTAAACTTTCCACTTCAGTCTTGCAGTAGGAAATGGAAACAAAAATAGTTACATTCTTAGCAATGCTAATGGAAAACCCTGGTCAGCAGGTTAAGCTGAACAGAGAAGGGCAAGTGCAGCAGTGGAGGCAGAATAAAGGGAAGCAACTTGTAAGCTGCTTGAGCACCACCGGTGTGTAATGTGAGGATGTTCAAGCTGTCATTTATGTGAAAGCAGCAGATCTCTTTCCATCAATATTCTAAATCTTACACAACTGGTATTAACTGGGGCTGGGGGGGTCTGTAATGCTGGGGGGTGCTTATTAAGGGATTAATTCCATAAATTTAGTGAAAGGCAGTTTGGGCATTGACTTGTAACACACTAGGTGGGCTACCAGCCAGGGAAGAGCTCGTCAGCACTGTGTGCGTGGGGTGCTCGCAATCAGGCCAAACAGAGAGGTCTTGCAGAATTCACCTGGACACTTTCTAAAGGAAAGGATTTTCCTCAGCGTGCACTTTTGCAAAATGCCTAGTTCCTCACACGGCAGCAGCCTTTGCCAGTTTTCTGATTTATTTTAACATTTCATTCAAGGCAGTTCATTTCCTCAATTTTGCTCAACTCGCATTAAAATAGATTTTTAAATATTTCATTTAATGCTCATCCAATGCATTCCGTAATCTACTTTTCTATGAAGTCACTTGTTCTTTAGACCTGTGATTATCATTTAATCTACTTCACACAATGCACATGGGAAGTGTCAAGTTGTGACACTACTGTCAGCTTCATTAGAGTAGGTCAGCTTAATAAAATGTCACAATTGTAGCTGGAAGAGTGATAGGGAATATACATACTATATATAAATATATCTACACACACACACACACACACACACACTGTTTTGAAGAGTTACTCAATAGATGTTGGAATAAAACTCAAGAGAGCTGCACTTTTCATAAGCCCAGGCTTTCCCTGCAGTCCCAGTTTCATTGTCTAGCTCAGGATCAAGCAGGTTCTGGACTGGGCCCACAGAAAAAGCCCCAGTAGTCCTAAATAAACCATGTCACCCTTTTAATTATGTTCTAGTTATTAAGTTACTACCTAGAGACAGCATGATAATTCCCCTATTGATTTTTCAAGTCTCAAGCAGTTAAATCAGAGAAGCCAGGAGAATTCCAAGTTCATGTTGCCTTTGCCTGGCACCTGAACAAATTAAATCTCTCAATTTGTAGAAAAATTAGGTAATGACAACAAGGCTCACTGTGGGACTTCACAGTACCCACAGGAGGAAGGAAGACTGATGCATGGAGAGAAAGCCCAGAACGTCCTCGGTTAGTTGGGCTACCAGCAGAGGTACATGGGAGGCCTATTGAGATCATAGCAGAGCCTGGAATTTCTCTGAATTTAAGGAAATTCATGTTTGAGAACATAGTAGACTGGAAGCAGACTCCAGTTTAAAAATATAAACATATACATGCAAGGACAAGCAGGAAAGTAGGAGCCACGGGCAGACCTCAGGTGATTTCTCGAGCGCTGCAGACAATCTGAGGGAGAAAATCCGAATTCTCCTTTAGGCTGCAGCCACCCAGAAATGAGCTGGTCTAAATGTGTGGGTTTTAGGTGTCTCTAGAAGTGCAGGGTGATGTTATCTTTAAATAATAGTCAAAGCACTGAGAAGTTTTTTCTGAGGAGTTTTGAATAGTTGCACTGAAAGGGCACATTTTGTTTTTTTTAAATACTGATTTAAGCTCAAATTCTTCAGGCTGAATGACAAGAAACCATAAGTTGGAGATTCATCCTACTTCAGACAAGCTGGAGTTCTCAACAAAGCTTAATCTTCGGTGTCATGCATTATCTTTCCTCTTCTCCACCAAAAATAAATAAATCATCCTTTGATTTCACTACCCTTTCAGCTACCCTGGCTCCACATCATCAGTTCCAGTGAAATAGTTCCTATCTAAAATAGCTAAAATGATACATGACAAACACCATCACCCTCAGTCCATGGCAGCTGGGTCAGGAGAAACCTGGACCTGCTTTCACAGCCCTGTTGCTAGAGGTACTGAGCAGGAAGACAGCTACACGAGGTCCTTCTTCACTGAGAATGTACACAAGTCTGCATTGAACATTGGCTGGTGACAGCTTAGAGGGAGCATGGTTTACATATCATAATCACAAAGAAAAAGTAGATTTTCATCCCGGAGATGAAAATCTCCAGGATCAGATTGATATCTTTTCTACTAGTTTCTCCAAGAGAATAACTTCCCTGTTTCGAATGAGATTATTCAGCATTCACACAAGCTTTGCCTTCCCCCCATGTGTCCTGTTTTGGAAGAGTTTCAAAAAAACTCTGCAAGTGAGATGCAAGGTTCAGCAAGCCAAGCCACAAAACAGAAGGTTACAGGAAAGAAAATGCAGTATCCTCACAGCACAGCTGCATCTTCAACCGAGTTTACTCTTTTCCTTTAGGGAAAGACAGGAACCACAGACAATCTCAATTTGTTTACACCCCTGCAATCCATTAGTAAGACCACGGAAACGCTCCCTAGGCTACCAGCAGGATTCGCTCTGTCTGCTTGCTCTGTGCAATACGTTACCACTTACCTATGGATTCACTACAAAGACAGGGTATGAAATAAGTCATTGTTCTTAGAACAAGCAGCAAGGAAACCATTGGCCTGCTGAAAAGACTAGAAATGATGGATCTAGTGAATACAGAAATCAGATCTTATTTATTTTCACCATTTCATAAAAGTAGTTATGCTTTTCACTTATTTTCCCGCCACTGTTGTTGTTCTAGAAGCTAAGTTATGAAATTTTTCCTATTGTCACAATCTTATTACTCAGAAACACATTTTCAAGTGTTCCATTGATCACCATTTCCCATTCACGGAGGTTATGACTAGCGGCACCATTTGCATTCAAAACAAGCAGAGCCACAAGGAGAGAGGAATTTATTCACGTACACCATCACTTCAGCCTCATGTCATCATAGAAATTGCTCTAATCTGTGATATCTAGATTAGAAGTATCAATCAAAAATTCATAAGCCTTTTGGGTGTGGAAGTAGCTTCCCCCAAAATTCCCATGAAATGTAAAGGAGAAAGAGCTCCACAGTTTCAACTTGGAGAGCTCTGTTTCGACTTCTGCTGTCACTCTTGTGGACAATATGAGCTCAGTGCCAGTATATCAGATAAGCATGATGGATAATGGGCGGACAAATATTAAATGTGTGCAATACAAAATGTCCTTGCATGAAAACTTGGCAAGTGAATGCTTAAATTAGCATTAGCATATTCATATTCAGGCTTTTGTGAGCAAACCAGCTATCTTCGGTTTTGTTTCACAAAGAATAACAAAAGTGGATATTTTCTTAGCACAGAGGAGGGCAGTTCCGACAACGCCATGAAATTAAAAGGCAGATTTCCTGGCAGTCAGAGCAGCAAAGCCAAGCCATGCCCCATCCTCCACCCAGCGCCCTTCGCTACTTAAAAGCATTAATGCTGCTCCCGGAGATACAGGAATCTGGAAGGTGCTTCGTAATTCCAGCTCCCCTCAGACAGCCCAAGCGCCAGACATTTCTAATATAGATAAGGACAATGGAGCGGATATTAAATGGAACGTGTCCCCATCCCTGTCACTGGAGCAGAGCCTCCTCCTGCCGGTGGAGAGGGCACTGCGGCCTCGGGCGAGGGAGGGCCCGGGAGCAGCACCCGCGGCCGCTCCACACGTGCCAAGGACGGAGCGAAGGGACACCGGGATGCGGGCACCAGCCAGCAGCAAGAAACACGTTCACTCCATCAGCAAATAAGGAAAAATTACAAACTGCCATTCCTATAGAGGGTGGTATTTGCTTTAAAATATGCAACATTTAAAAGCAATATATCTCCATACAAACAAGGGATTTTTTTCTCTGTTCTTGGCAGGTCCCTATCGCAGCACGTCGCTGTTTGCGGGCGGCGGGTCACACAGGGCGCCTCGGCCCAGCCCGGCACTGCTCCCGCTGCGCTCGCCCCGCTCGGCCCCGCGCTCCGCTCCCGTTAGGTGGCGGGCGCCCGAGCGAGCAGCTCCGCGCTGCGGCGCCAGCCCACGGAAACGCTGCTGCGCCGCTCGCAGGAAAATGCTCCATCCCCAAGGCCTTTTATAGTCACTTTTCTTCTTTTTACTCCCAAAATGCACATTGAAACAACCTAAATCCTACAATAAAAGCACAAAACAGCCATTCCTTCCCCTTATAGCCCAACTGCATTTGATGTGAAGCAGGAAGTATCTGCGTAGCTTCCATTCCTGATCATTTCTACAGCTCTAGTTCATCTCTGCAATGAAGTAATTGGTCTCATCTGACCTGTGACGGCTTTCCCTGTGTCAGGATTTCTCAGCAGCATGAGGAAATTCCTCACATTGCTCTCCTGATAAAGACAGGCTTAAGCAAGGGAGTAGAACCGCACTTCCCTGGCCCTAGTCTTGAATCAGCAGTGCAGTCTTTGCAAGGCTATTACCTACCTGTGTCAAACAGAGTTTGTTTTTCACAAACACATGACAATATTTACACACACCTGCCAACACTGGAGGCACATCTGCAATGCCCAAAGATATATATTAAGTATGTTGTCTCACACACGCAAGCCCTTTCTGTTCTACAGAGACGAACTTAAAAACTCACTTGTTGGTATAAACATATTGTTAACCTCCAAAGAATACCACAAGATTAACGGAAAAACCTTCCCTGCTATCACAGCAGCAACGGGGAATTTCTATCTATCATAGCCTGAAAGAGGTGTAGCTGGTAGCACTCTGTTTCTAAATGAAGAAGTATGAACATATGCAACAACAGCAGGAGAAGCTTTGGCTGATATAAGCTGTGGAAACAGCGTTTTATATACATCTTGATTAGCTACAGTCTCTGCCCATCTAAATAGTATCCAAGCAAACAGAATAATCCAAAAAACTACTGTTCTTCCAGAGGTCTTTGCAGAATCTTTCATTTAGAATATGAAAATGGAAGTCCTACCTGCATGGAGTGTTTGGAGGACAATGGAGGACCTTGAGTGCGCAGGGCACTCACGTCTGAGCAATCACCTTCATGAACTGTCTGAATAACGTCTGTAGGAAGAAGAGGCAATTCCATGTGAGTCATCCAAGATCTGTATCCCACCTAACAATCAATATTCAAAAGATTTCTTAAAAGCTCAATGCAGTTTAGAACCATCCAAAATTCTGAAAAAGAAATTAGTGTTTATGTGCTGTTACCTGAAAAACAGAGATCTAGAAAGGACTTTAAACCCATATTTAAAATTTCAAGACTAATGCAACACCGGAAAAAAAAAATTCTCCAAATTATTGCACTTCTTCCCATGCCAGCCTGGCCTGTGAGCACAGCGGGATGCTGAGGGAGCAGCCCCTGCCCGTGAGGCAGCACCACCCAGGGCTGGATGGTCAGAGCTACCCGGGGCTGGATTATCAGCACTACCACTCTGGATTGCCAGCACTCCAGCTCTGGCTTTGCAGTGAAGCAGCCAAGAACCAGTCACTCAACACGGAACCACGTATGGAACCAACCTTGCCCACCCGCACACCCACTTAATCAATTAGCTGGGGACTCATTCATCTGCTGCAGAAACAATTACTTCTGCATATTAAACTCAAGGGCTGTGCACTACATTATCTTGATCAGAAATTAATACTTTCGCATGCCAAGATTTGAAAATTTGCCCAAGAAACGGAGGCCACAGCTGCTGGTGCCTAGTGCTGTGGTACATGATATTTCAGAAACCCTCTACTGTTCAGAGCTTATTACACCATATTCTCCAAACCCAGCACAATATACAACCTGGACATTTTTAGCACTCACTGCTGTTGGCCTCTGAATACACTTTTATGTACTGCAATTATGGAATCTGTCATTTAAATGTGGAACTTATTTTTAAAATCTCCATGTGGGTAATGAATAGCACTATTTTATTTTATGAATAATGTTACAAGATTAGAAGGTATTTTATGGCCTGTACTCCACATGCTCTGGAAACAATTATAACAGATACTACATCAGAGTATGTGTGTTTGCATCATCTACTTATACTGTCCTTTAATGTACAAAAGGATAAGTATGAATCCCACATGTGGGAAATTGCTAATACTACAACACAGAAGAAATCTTCGTGAATATCCTTGTAATATATTATTCACTACACAG
>JAUBOD010000974.1:893725-904429 GCA_032353885.1 Nothura maculosa | reverse complement strand
AGGCCTCGACTTCTTCTAGATGTTTAGTGCCTTGCAAATTAAGGCTAGAAAAAGTTCTACAATGCTCCTTAGGACAAGACACGGAGAACTGGTCAGTGTTGCTCACTAAAACTGCACAGTGATTGCAGCGCTTCTGGCCCTGGCGTCTGCCTCACTAAGCTAAGGAAAGCCAGGATCCTGCAGCATCGGCCTCGACTAATGGTGTTCAGAGCCCACGCTCCATGGAGGGATGGTGCAAGCTTCTCCTCTGCAGTTATTCACAGCTTCTCACCTGCAACCTCTGCACACACCTTCATCATCACCCTCACTACGTGGGACCACTGCAGGCAGGAGCCACCACTCCCCGGGATGCTCAGGATTAGCAGGTCTCCCATCTTCCCCAGAGAACAGCACTGAGGGACTACACACAGATCTGAAACACACAGAGAATCAAAATGTCTTTCCTGATGGCATCTGTCTAATCACGTCTGCACTGGAAACCTGGCAGATAACTGCTGCATCAGTCTGTGCACTGACCTCAAACTTACATTCCTATGACTGAGATTTTGTCAATGGATAGCTCTTCTTTTTTCTTCTTTTTCTGCACACCACATCAAAAAATAATCTTTCAAAGACTCTTGGTTTGTCAAATTTCTGTGCAGTATAAAACTCTACCATTACTAACCACTTTTCCATGCTGCCTGGGCCTCTGGAAACAATTGAAACCTGAGAAAACACGAGGGATACATTCTCATTTTCTATTATATTTTCTTACCAGAATGGCAGGTGAGTCAGAGTTGAGGCTTTACTCATGCAGGAAGTCTATGGATCTAACTTTAATCATCTGCAAATAACTGCAAGGCTGAGTAACATAAAGCAAATAACCACAGGGCTGATTATCAAGAGATCCCATGTCTCTGTACATCTTCACTCAACCCTAGTTCCTGTGTTTCAGGCTCCTCTTCCACATGGATGGTAACAGGAACATTGTGAGGATTAATTACTTACTGTCCCTTCCTTGCCTTTGAAAATGTAAAGCTCTCCATTGCCTGACACCTTAGGTGGATGTCCAAAGGGATTTACAAAAGTACTTAAGCAGGTTAAATGACTACATCTCACTGACTCTCAAAGACTTTTATAACCCTGGCTCTCTGTGAATGGAGTAGCAAGGGGTGGGAATGCTTTTGTCCTCTCTGTATGCTGGCCCGGGCACCGGGACAGCTTCTTCCAGATTTTCTTCTGGTAACTCAACCTTATTCACGCTGACACCTATTTGTTCATGTCTGAGACACTGATGGGAAGTAGGCACCTGTGTGACCTACGTCTTTCATGTCCCAGTCAACTAAGATCAACAGGGAGCCTAGATGCTGAAGGGGCTCCTGTCCACACGGCGTTTGTCAGCAGAGTGAGACCATCCCCTCACCTGCATCACGGACACCAACGAAACGACCCTCACAGTGACGTTACCATGTGCAGGGGGTCGGGAATGAGGTGCTCTGGCCGAGCTACCAACCTTGTGCTTGTCTTGGATTACTCGGCATCGCTCTGGCAGAGCCGGCACACACGGACTCCAAAAACCTCAACTCCTCCCAAGCCAGACACAAAAATAAAAAGGCCATATGGGCTTCCTTAAGCTGCTTTTGTAACTTGTTGCATTTATTTTCTATTAAATACCAGCTAAGACATTACTACTGAATTGTTTTCACCACCAGCTCACCAAGGGAAGTTCAGAGCTGACCAAACCAGCCAGGCTTTCTAGATAAACACAGCTGATGTGTTCAGCCCAGCAGCCCTGTCTAGTTCTCCTCTGCACCACATGAAGTAGCTGCCTAAGGACCGGGGAGCACCAACCTGAGCAGCAACACGGGCAGGTCAGGTCAGGGTTGCTGCCACCGCTCTGCTTCACACGTGGTTTTGGAGCCTGCATTGGGCTGTCCCCAACGCTGCCATTTTGTGCCTCCAGTATCAGGGGGAGCTGCTCTCGGGCTATGTGAATGTCTAGCAGCCCTCCTTCACTGCGGAGGTTCCCTAGCAGCAGGCGGTGTTAGAAAGCCCAGTCTGTCACCAGAGAACGCTGCCCAAGGACAAAAAAAAGGGGGGCTGGGAGGATGAAATTATACTTTAAAACAAGCTAGAGCAACTGGCTGGTGCAGCATCAGCAACACATTCCTCTCTGTAGGCAGCGCCTCTTATCAGGAACATAAAATGGTACAGCTCTGGGTTTTGTCCCTTGTGGATCATATGGATCCAGGTGGAATTTGAATTTTAAAAGCCTTCAAGGCCGAACTGTCTGAGGAGCTGTCTGCCTGGAAGAGCACATTTCTCTTTGTGCGTTTCGGGCAGCACTGCAACCGAGGGAGCCACATATGCTGGATCCTCTTCAACTTAATGGTTAGAAATTTGGCAGGAGAGTGTTCTCCATATGGGGTTCTGAGCTGCAGGAACGCGCGTGCGGCTGCTGCCAACCGGGCCGGGCCGGGGGCTTCCGCAGGCAGCGAGGGGCGCCCAGCGGAGCTGCCTCGCGCTCCCAGGGGCTCCCGCGGCTCCCGGCTCTCCCAGGCACTGGAGACTCCCTTGCTGGGCTGTATTTCTAAGGTTTATCAAGAGCTTTATCAAGAGCTGTATAAGGTTTATACAAGAAATATTGTCAAATATTATTTCTAATAATATTCTAATAAAATTTCTATTCTATCAGTATAATTTCTACTAATATTTGTGTTCTCCCAGTCACTTACTAATTGCGAAGAAGCAGAGTAGCGTTGGAAGATAACCAGCGACCTACTGAAAACTGAGCATACAACATCAGAATGATGGTATTTCATTGAACAAAATTATACTGGGATAAAAATACAAATGAGTTTTCTTTTTTACTGCAGGTAGGAGGGTTTGGTTGTACAGACACAACCTTTTTCCCCATCAAGACAAAGGAATCTAGTCTGAAATAATTAATTTATGTAGACAAAGCCCAATAGTTCCATCATTGCCAAAGGGAAAGCAAAGAACAATTGTATGGACAGGAAAAAAACTCACAATGAGATCTCTGGGAATAATTCCAATAGCATGAAATTAATGTAAATCAAAAATAGCTCCTATGAAGTGAGTGGAAGACTCCGTGGGAAATAAGAATCAGGCCCAATAACCTAAATATGCATCACAGAGAAAATAAAAAGCAGAAGACTATGATAGTGGTACTTAATAAAATATTAAATTAATATTAATACTGAGTGATCACTGAAGGAAGGAATGAACATTCCCTGAGAATGTTTAAGTCATTCAACATTCGTTTCTTGCAGGAATAGGATAAACTTGAATGATAATCTCAACTCAGGGACTCTTACAGAGTTGACACAATCCAAATGGATTCTACGATAGCTTCCAGGATCTTTCTTGGCTGGGAGCAGTTACCTCGAATAGTGGAAGGCAATAGGAAAGCTCCCGAGTAAATGCGACACACAGGAAACTACCTAGGATCTGTGTGGGGCTGCTGCTCCATCACTCCAGATGCTTGCCAGGCTCTTCTCCTTGAACGTTTTCCTTTTCCAGATGCTTAAGGAAGAATAGCTGGAAGCCCAGCAGTGCTTGCACAACACAAGCCAGTATCACTTCTTCACTATTGCTTTTATATATTTGATATAATTATCTAATGCTTTTAGATTGAAAAACAATAACCCCCCTGTTTGACTCAGTGGAGGATTTGCTCCTCAAGAATATCTTAGGATAATATTTGTGCTCACAAACAGAGCTGAAAAAATTACCTCAAATGAGTTTATTCAGACACCAGTGTATTCTTTGAAGTGTTTGTAAGCTTGCAGAGGAGGTCAGAATGAATTAGGATATATAGGATATTTTAAGATGGTGTCTTTGTTTTCTCTATATTGCTGTACTTTGGTAAGGCATTTGCTTTTGTTGTCTAAATGAGCTCAAATATGTCATTCTTATTAGCAAGGCTTATTTAATTCATTTACTAGGTCATTGCTTGGGATAATATATGCAAATTGTACATATTAAGAGTGATATGAATTACATCAAGCATTGCCATTTATGTGCAAAATTCATCAAATGTTAATGCAAAACCTATAAATAGAAAGAATAAAATAATAATAAAACATGAACGTGTAGCAGGCATAAAAAATGAAGACCCTTAACTGCCCATTCATTAAGCAAATAAGGACAGCATATTTCCAACTAGCAAGCAAATAAGGCAAAAGGCAATGATGGTGCCGTGCAGTGGCACTGCTAACCCCTGAAATCAAGTGTCCGGTGCTCAGGAACGGGAAAAATGAACATGAATGTTGTAAAGGAAGCCCGACAACGTGCTGGGAGGAGAGATCTAAAAAAATAAGCCCACTGATTTAGTCTGTATGACAAAACTTATCACAGATTGCTTGGGCATTACACCAAACAGTTGGAAAGAACTACAAACACATAATATTTTATGTCATTTTGATTCTGTATTTTATAATTATATGACTCAAATGTTCTTGCTTTCAGGTACAGCCAGGGATCTTACAGTAAGGACAAATATTCACTTATTATTCCAGTATGTGGCAAGGAAACATCCATAGAATCCCACTGAACCTCATATAACACTATGTAATTTGGCATAACTGTTAGGCTCCTCTAAAACTGAATAACTGAATAATAATGAAGGCCATTAATAACGATTAGAAACATTACAAAGAGAGAAAAATTAGTAATATAGTTTCTTATATTCATAGATTGCCTATGAAGACAGCATTTTTGTAGAAATCATGCATAATTATTACCAAAGAAGAGGATATCAAAGGTAAGTTATTTGATTTTTCACTCTTTTAAAAAATATTCTCATTATTATAGCCCGAATTACTACAGTTCAGGAAAATAGTTAACTTCTCTTTTTTTTTTCCTAATAGTTTCTTTAAGGCTTCTCTACTTAATTGTTTTAATTTAAGTTCTTCTATTCCCACAGATTGATAACCACTACTACATATGAGGTTCATGCTTCCAGGAATCAGCCATAAACGTTAATTTTGGCTTGATGACTGCTGATTTAAATGAAGCAATTTTTATTTTTCTTTTTAAATCCAGATGTCATTATTTTTTCTTTCAGCCTCTAACAGAAAACATACCTCAACACTTTTGGATACACACTGCTAGTCTTTATAAAATTCAACCATAAAATAGGAAAGTGTTGCTTAACATCTGTTCCTCCTTTCAGCACAAAGAGCAAAAACCCTCCCTCTCCAGCAGCAGTTGTGCAGCTTTCAGAGACTTGAGTATTCCTCGTGCTATATGTTGCACAAGCAGAATAATAAATCACTGAAAGTTAATTCCCCTAATAGGCAAGTTTGTATGAGCATGAGCCTCTCAAATATGATCTGCTTTGCCTGATTTGTTTGCTCATTTGAAATATGCCATTTGTGGTGTGGCAGAAGGTCAAATCCTGCAATGTTGGTTTATTCCTGATAAATACTCCTTAATTCCTAAAAGGTCTGGCCTAAGGTCTATGTTAGTCAATCAAGTTTTTGTTGATTTTGATATTATCTGAATAAGGTGAGAAAGCACAAAGTGGGTAGCTCTATGTCCTTCCCAATCAAGGTCATAGATATTAACCTTATTCATGACTGCAGAATGTTTTACAATATGTATTTAACATATTTATTAGTGTAGAATAAATGTACTCTTTTGGTTATCACTATTAGTGCAGAATAAAGAAACTCCTTTGTTTAACATGGACACAACAGGAAAGAGGACCCATTTTACTTGTCTTTGGGTGAACCCTAGGGAACAGATCAAAAATTCATTTCCAGCAACCAAATGTGACAGAATACACAATTGTGCGTTATATCTAAATGCCATTTATAAGCAGCTCATGAAGGGGAATGATTATAGAAACATCAATTAAAACATTCACAGATGATGACAAACTGTTTGACACAACCATGCCGCAGGCTGCTAACAGGGGTGATTCCTCCTGCCCCATCCCTGCGCTAGGGGCCATCAGCCACACGCCGCTTGCTTCCCGGCACGTCTTATTACGTTTATTATCCCCATATAAAGATAACATTAATACAGGTCCAGGTTCCCCAAGGAGGAAAATGCAAGGAGGGAAGATGGGAACCTGTTCAGCCTTTCCTCCTCACCCTTGGAAAGAGCCCAGGTGTTTTCCAGAAGGATGTCTGGATGGCTGGGAACTGCTGAGACTTCCACAGAAATTAAAGCTGCTTCCTTTAGTAATGTCCCAAGAGAAGACACTGGCGGCCACGGTGCCTTCCCGTCCCATCCCCTTCCCTCCCGCAGGCTCCGCTCCTCACACCCGCACTGTTCCCACAGTGTCCCCAGGCAGCAACGCTTTGGGTACCACTGCATTAACCCTCCATGCTCTGCTGCTTGTGTCTGGTAGCCCAAACGCCCAGACAATATTGCCCAGACAGTGCCCACGAGGGCGCTGCGTTAGTGCATGGGCAGCTCCCCACATCCTGCCCAGCCCCGGCTCCCCCTTCCTCTCCAAGGAGAATCCACAAGTACCACGGCTGCTTTCCGCACAGCCGGAGTCACACAGAAAGCAATGGACAGGACGCCAAGAAAGCACCCTAAACATCGGACAACTTATGAGAAAATTATCTCTTTTTTTACAGCTTGTGCTTTTTTTATCTCATTGAAAATTGAATCCAGAGATTCACTTGATAAAATTCAAGATTAAATAAATGTTAAAAAGAGATAATATTTCATTAATTTAGTAATTCACTTTCTTCAAATATCTCTAATGAGAAACATTTAAGTGTCTTCTGAGGTCAAAATATTTACTGTATTTACTAGTATTTACTGTAATCTCATTTCTTTCTTTTTTATGTCTTTTGTGTAACCTTGATCTCTCCAACATCATGAAAATTTTGCCAGGCTTCACCCTTATTGCCAGCAGGACCTCTCAGAGTTGATTCACTCCTCATTTCTAGGAAATATTTATCCTCAGATCTGGAAAACCTCCAAGTGCCCATGTTTAAATACCTACAGAGTACCAAAGAGTGCTGTTTTCTGCTATTTGATGCACATTACAAGTACAGTGAAAATAATGAAGAAAGAAACATCCTAGGCTTGTGTGAGTACCAAGGAAGTGCTGATCTGTAATATTCCAAAATAAGCATTGCCTATTAAATTAATTCATTATTACTTATTCCTGGCCTCCTCATGCCTCCTTACCTGCTTTATAAGCTGAAGCAGAAAGCTAACAGGGAAAGGAAAATTCATGGTCAGGTTAATAAATCGGTAATTCACTTTGTGCACCAGAATAGAGTTTGATCATGTGAATTTGTGGTAAATTCCAGCCCATACTTTAAAAATCAAATTTCCCCAGAATTGGCCACAGCAGTGCTATTATCCATTAGGAGCAGAAAGCAAAGAGAGCGCAGGAACGCTGGCTTGGGGCCCGGAGCTGAACGGGGCTATTGCAGCGCGGCCCGGCTCTGCTCTGGCCTTGGCTTCGCGCAGCGCTGGGCCTCGTTCCCCAGGCTGCAGCAGAGCCCGGCAGCCCCCGCGCCCGCCAGGCCCAGCCTCCAGGCGCCGCTTGGCAGTGACCCAGGAGTAGCCTGGCACCCATGACGGGTACATGAGGGCCTCCACAGCGCCCGGCTCGCGAGCCGCACGGCTGCCAGGCCCAGCCGCATGGGGAGCGCAGGGCGCTGCGCTGAGCTCAGCCCATCTGCTGGCCATAGGATGGACATCGGTGTCTACTTATCACATGAAAATGTACTCTTGAATAGTAGAGCATCATGCTCTTTAGGATAGCTTTTCTTTAAAAAAAAAATATACATATATATATATCATAGACAGGAAAGCAATTATAAACTCATTTCGAAGGGCTCATAATCATGATTTTCCATAGAAACTTCAGAGGCTTTCAGTGGAATATGCAGATATATCTGGAATGCTAATTGTCAATTGCTACAAGGCAGCAATATGTTAACACAGAGCTATCTGGGCACCCTTAGCCACATCTTCGAAAGCGAAGCAAAGCAGCTATTCTCTTCTGCAAATCTGTATTAGCCAGCAAAAACATGTGCAGTGATTACACACAAGCCAGACTAACACCGACTGTGCAGGTACACAGCGCAGAACACAATTTAGCTAGACCATGCAACAATTATATTACTCTTTTTCAAGAAAAAAAATATTTCATATAGGAACAGGATAAAGAAAAGCTGCTCGGACGGGCAGGGCAACAAATGTCCATCTTCTTAACATTTTTGTAATAATATTTTTAACAGGTGTGATTCGTTTGGCCCAATAATAAAGACTGAGGAGATGCAGCTACTGTTGCCAGATACATATGATAAACAGGAATTGCTGCTTAACAGAAAAGAAAATTTGAGCACTAAATCATAAACGCATGGTGGAAATATAGGGAACGTTTCTATTTACCAGGGAAGTTCTGAAATACATTTCTAGCAGGAGTAATGGGAGGAAGAAAAATCTTGCTAGCTTCTAAATGGCACTTTAGCAATTATACGGTGGCATCTTAGCTGGATGAATAAATAGGAGCAGTAGCTCATTTATCAAAACGAACATCAACATGTTAATTTGAACACAACAACAATGTAAAAAGCTTAAGGGAATTTGAAAAATTAGAAAACAAACCCACCAAAACCTAATCTGACTTGAAATTCAAGTAATTTTGTAAAAAGGAAACAGGTAATCCAATAGTGACTGTGTGTATTTCAGTTTCTTTGAACTATAAAATATCTCAGCTTGAAATATCAACTGAAATGGCACTAACAAATAACACCCTTTATTTTCGCAACTACCTAACTACAGAACTGTCCATTGGAAAGAACAATTTGCCGGCTACCCTGAGCTGCTGGGATGCTTTCACCACGGCTCAGCAGAACATCATATGGTGTAAAAATGTGGAAAGCAGCATATTGCCATGCAAAGTGCAGTAGCTGCTATTTGACTTTCTAGAAAATGGTTTAAAGTGAACATCTTATGGAAAATAAAAGACTGCTAAGATATCACTACAAGCTTCACAATAGGAAAGTGTAGTCTTCTTTTAATAAGAAATCCTCAGCTTCCTGCAGTAATTAAGTCCTCACTATATCATTTCTGAAAAGTTTTGAGATGTTGCTTATAACCAGTCATAACTCTCAAGGTCTCTTCAATATACCATACAGTGCCTACCAGGAAAGAGCAGCGACACCAAACCCCGTGAAGGTGCTGGATTTCTGGGGAACTTGTCTTCGAGACATGTATTAATTCATTAATAAGGAACAGGGCCCTCTGAAAAGCCTTGCAGGATCCCATGTGATGCCCTTTGACATCAGCACTAGGTTAAAATAGGCACTGGGTTAAAATAAATCCTCACAAGAAGGAACCAGAACTAACTACTGCCATTTCAAATAACGACATCACTGGAAGGCTACTTCTGAACTCAATGTGAACAGAAATATCTTCATTATTTTGTTTTGCTTGACTTATTTTAGCAGTTTCTTTTCTCTTTTTTGGCAAGGTTCTCCAGAAATTCAAGCCACTCACACTCTGTGTACTAATTTTGGTACCACTGGAGAACCAGAAAACTGAACCTGGAGTATATGAAAAGAAGTCAGCCAGTCTGCTTTCATCACCAATCCCAGTGCAACATATGACATGGACAAAATGCAGGAATGAATAAAAACAAATTCAGTTCATGTCCTTTCAGTTTTTGTATACCAATATCCAGCTCCCACCATGCAGTATGTCCGTAACTGGATGCAGGAACCGCAGCCAGCACGGCCCCGCTTGGTCCCGCTCGCCCCGAGGGCAGTGACCAGAGCAGACGCGAGCAGAGGGCCCAGGCGAGCGCTCCTAGGAGCTCCAGTAACCCGCAGGCCGGGGACTTCCTGAGCCGGGCTTACATCAGCATCTTCCTGTTCAGCAGCCCCCGCTGGACCTATCTTTCATGAATTGTCTAACCACTTTTTAAACCTATACAGACTTTTGGCATATGACATATCCTGTAGCAATGGATCCCATGATTTCATTTTGCATTGTGCAAAAAGAGAAGTTCCTTTTATTTGCCTCAAATCTGCAGCCCCCTCGTTTTGCCTGATGCCTTATGGGTGCTTGGAGAAGAGGAGAATAATCTTCCCTTTCCACATCCCCCCTGCCATGCAGAGCCTCTGCAAGCACCTTGTCCCCGCTGAAGCGTCCTGGACTTCGGTCCCTCCTCTGTGGCCATTCACTTTTGAGGGTTCCCAACACTCCCCTGCTCCTCAGGAATGGGTTTACAGAACTGCACCTCACGCTCAGACTGCAGATGCACATTCTTATTTCATTTCTTATTTCATTTTCCATTTTCTTCCTCCGAGTTCCTAACACTTTATTAGCCTTTATGGCTGGGTCAGAGGGCTGCAGGGTATTGCGTTTTTTATGCAACACTCTCCACCATTAGCTCTGATTCTATTACTTGCTACTCAATTTCTTCAGATCTTCCTTTAATCCTTCTCAACTTTAATCTTGACTATTTTGAGTAATGGATTATCACCACACAACTGTATCAAGTTGCTATCTTTGTTATGTCTTTATTCACCTATGAATATATTCAAAAGCACAAATTCCCAAACCAGATGTTTGGAGGACAATATTAGTTCTCTTCCCAACAAGCAATGAGAGCACTTATTCCAACTGTGTTGTATCTACTCCTCATTTCTATTTGTCCTGAAATCTCTCCTACCAGCATCTGAGCATGACACAATTCCTCAGCCTTGGCACCAT
>JAUBOD010000974.1:873922-891785 GCA_032353885.1 Nothura maculosa | reverse complement strand
GACGTATACATAAGGCAAGAAGATTTCATTTACCGTCATTGCTATGGAATTTATATTATCACCCATGGCCACAGCATGTATTCCTGGGACTATCTTGAGAGGTGAAACTAAATCACTCCCAGCTTGTTAGCTGAGCAGTACAGAACAACAGTGAGCATATCCCCTGCCTGGTTTTTGCAGCTGTAACTCTAAATCTAGCTGCTTTCTGTACCGACCTTTCCCATCACTTGCAAACAAGGTCAGTATTCTTTGTGGGCCTTCTACGGTCCTCTCCTATATCAGTCTGCCTATGGCTCTGCCTTCTGTCATGTTGGCAAAAGCCAGGCTTTTGGAGGCGAGGAATGGAAATTTTGCAAGTGGTGAAATTGAGGAATGTATCATTTTATGCTCATTTTCCAGCTACACTTCAAAGGCAGGTCTCCCTAGGCTTCTGCCATTACAGAATGTGTGCACCTATGGAGACTAATGGGAACAGGATGTTGCTATAGAAATTGCTATATTAAATACTGCCCCGTGGCTTGTGACCTCTGTTGGAGCCCAAATCTCCTCCAAACGCAGTCAGTGGGGACACTCCAGCGTTGGCTATTTTGGGGAGAAGGGTCAGGTTCACAGGAAGCACGGCGCGGTTTGTAAATAGCCTGTCTGAGACAAACGAGACATCATGGGTCCCAAACGCTCACTTGTTGCCAGCACAGACAGAGCAACCTCAAACCCGCGCAGCGCGGGCAGAAGCGGGAGCGATTGCTGCGCTCGCAGCAGCAGCCACCACGCGCAGCAGAACCGCTCCAGGTGGGCTGCCGGCTCCGGCTGCCTGCGGCACCTTACACACCTTCTCAGAACCTGGAACACTTGGCCGTGTACATTGGAGCCATTTACACGTTTGCACGGATTTGAAACCTTTTACCTCTGCAGATCCAATCTGCAATTTCAAGCCCAGACGATCCCATGGAAACATCAGCATTTGTGTCTTGTGCATTTTCTCATTTGTTTTGATCTGCCTTGGCTTTGCTTTTTCAGCATATCTAGCCCAGACTTAGTAGTTCTCTCTCTGTTATACCGCCCACTATTTAACATTAAGCCCAGCAGCTCCTGCTTGTCTTTCATAGCACCGTGCACATCAAACACAGGTAGCAAAGGAGCAGCTCAAGCACACAACACAAACAGCTTGTTAAGGGAATGCAGGCCATCTTAGATGCCTATGAAATGCCTAATGCTACTCCTGATTCATAAGCCAAAGATTGCCTCAGATCCATAGAAAATATTAAGGTTAATATATATATATAGTAAAGGGGACATTAACTGCAATAGCTTTATGCATCTGAACAATAATTTGTCCCTGAATGACCAATGTGAATGTGGTCGACTTTGGCTCTTGTTTTTACATATGTTTTTACATATGGTATCTTACAGCCTTTACAAAACTGGTCCCTGCACTTCCATTTAATATCATTTGTTAATATTTTTTTTTTTTAAAAAGGAGGCGTCACAAGATAGAAAGGACAATGAGCCAGTGTTTGTCAAACCTTCCAGCATCCTCAGTCACACAACAGATGCAGTTAAGTCATAGTATTTTACCCTGAAGCCTGTTATTGCTGATCCTCTCTCTAAGCAAGCAAGCTAAGCTAAGCTCAGAAGCTGGATGCAGTCCAAATCTTTCCCATTTTAAATAAACTTCTTCTCTGTTTTGTCCTATTATTCAATAAAATGTTCCCAAAACAATGGCTTTGTAAACTATAAACAAGTTAGGCATCTCAATAATTAGGTTTGAATGGAGGAACAGAAAAATGTTAAAGGCAAGAGCTTGTGTCTTAAGTCAATAAAACAAACCATGATTCTCAGTTTTAGTGCTCAAAGGAACTCCCAACGCCTAAACAAGATCAAGGTCCACTTGGGCTAAGTGCTCAGCAGACACAGTCCAACAGGGTCCCTGCCTTTTCCACTTCACAGTTTACTCATAGACAACGTGCAGCGAGCAGAAGCAGGGGGAAAAACAACCCAAACCCATCACATTTGCTATCACTATCGCCCCCCAAATTTCCCTAATGCATTAGCAGCTATTTCTCCTTGCTATCTTCCCAGAACTTCTTGGATCACCATGGTGAATCCAGAGCTGGAAACTTCCCTTCTTTTTCCCACACAGCACATGTTTATTTCAACTGGACTTTGACCAACCCCAGAGAGTTCACAGGGTCAGTTAGATATTTTATAGATAATAATTTGGAATCTGTATTGTAGAAAGAAGCCTCTCTCCATAACTTCATATCACCACCCCACCAAGCTGCCGGTCATCAAAAGGGAGAGATAGGCAGTGCCAAGCCACAACCATAAATCGTGTCAAATCAATGCAGAAAGAAGCAAAGTCAAGATAAGAAGATACACATCTTTTATGTACTATAAAAACCAAGAGTATATCTTATGCATGGCTTGAAATTGCACTGGGAATGGAACTACTTTTCCATTTGCAAATAAGGAAAATTTACGCCAGTGCAACAATCTGCCTAAATTCTTATGCACTCCATAAGAACCACATTAAGGACCCAAATTTGGCCTTAACCTCCACGAGGCGCTGAGCTGGCGGCACTGAGCATCACTGCAGGGCAAGTTTGAGCTCGGGAATGTATTTGCCTATCTCGCATCTACAGGCTTTGGCAGGGCGCTCCGCACACAAGTGTATCCCTCAGGAAAGGGGAGCGAGAGCAGCTCTAGTTCCTCCTAGTGCAGACAGGAGGCCCTTGGGAAATCCCCCTCAGAGCTCAGCTCCGAAAATTATCGGCCCAACGTGTCTGAGAACGTGAACTCCAGGAGCGCCGTTGGGAGCGAAACCGCATCCACGGCGAGGAGCGGGCTCCCTGGGCTGCTTCCCTCGCCTCTCGTTTTCAGATGTGTGAGCTAGATGATGAAAAGCCTTTCCAGACCATTTTAGGTATTGCTGAGATGAAGGCAAGGTTGTTATCTATTTGAAGGAGAATCATTTTTCATTGTCTGCTCATATAAACGAGTAGAGAGTTTTTTGCTTTCCCCTCACATCCCACTGACATAAAAATCTCACATTCTCTACAGAGCAGTATGGAGTTTATCCATTCCATTTGCTCTAGTCCACAATGAAAGTAAGAGGGGTTGGTGACTAAAGCTGTGCTTTTCATTGGAAATTTACAGTGTACAGATTTTATGCTAACTTGTATTTATTTTAGGTGGTTTCATATTTTTAGTCTTTATCCTTTTTATCACTTCTTATCAGTTTGGTAGCGTGTGCAGAGTGTAGACTAAAGAAAGCAACTACCTCATCCATACAATATCAGATGGATATAATTGAGACCAGGAGCTCCATTTTATGTCATGTTCAAGCGTAGCTCCAGGAACATGTGTCCCACCCACTGCATTATGAGGCTGGATCTATTCGTACCAGAGCATCACCAACACATTTTCTGCAGCTCCTGAACATCATCCCCACAACTGTCGAGCCAGCCGAGTACTAGTTAATGGGGCCTGTAAGAGCATCATTTCTCAAGGGAGCTTGACTAAAGACATTGACAGCTAAAGACAATCCAATTCTGAATTATGTAAAATTACTTGAGAGAACAAGTCGATGAAAGAGCAGAGGTTTTTACAGTGACTGTAAATTTCTTAGTTCTCCAGCCTTCCTCTAATCAGTCTTCCTAACTCACAGCTCCTTCAGCATCCAGGCTAATGGGAGCTAATCGAGCTCTCCGCTGCTTTTGGATCCTGTGAGCTAACGTCTCTCACAGTCAACAAGCACCTTAACTGGCTCCTTATTGTCAGGTGAAAAATATCTTCATTCTGGAAAATCAGGAGTTGTTATACAAGCTAAATCCTCACTTCACTGCATTAACTGTGTTGATGAGGTTTTGATACTGTTGATCTCAGTTTTGAAATTGTTAATTTTCATGAGAATAAATGAAAAAAACAGAAAACGTTGCTACAATTCATTAGTACAAGAAAAAAAATCACTTCTCTGAGAGCGACTGCTCACCTCATTTCTCAAATCACTCATATGAATTTCTCAAACTATTCAGGCTCTTTCCAGAGCTGAATTGGATTTTTGAGCTCTAAAATTTATGTAGACTCATTTTTCAAGGAAAACGTATTTGGAGATTAATGAAGCCAAGGCTGGCTGCATCATGCTTGCAGTGCAATGGATATGCCATGGGCATCTAGGCTTAGGCCACTGGGTTTTACCACACACAGACACACAATCTTATGGGGAAAAGAGATTCTGTCAAATCAGCAATTTTTAAATTGATCTCAAAGCATTGGTTTTTTAACAGTTATATTGAAGTTACGAGAATAAAGATCAAAACTATTAAAAATAGAAACCCGTGTAAATATTTATAAAACTACATTTAAATTGGGCAGACTGCCAAAAGCAGTCACTGATTTCAATGGGAAAGAGAAATGCACGGTATTCTTGGAAACAAAATTTTCTGAGGAGCCTAAAGTCTCCTTGGACTTCTGAAAGAGCCCAACTTCAGACCCAAAGGCATGAGCAGACAGCTCATCCAACCTAAAGTGAATCCAACCTGCACCCAGTGAATCCAACCTAGAAGCACTTGAGAGGTGCCAGGACCTGCCCAAGGAGGGCACGGGCAGCAGCTCTGAGGTGCCCTGTGAAGGGCTATGGGCACTTCCAAGGTCCTGCTCCAGCCCATGCTCCTCACGAGCTGGGGGTGGCTACGGTCCGTCCAGCCCTTCCCCTCTCCAGCTTTAGCAGGAAGAAGTGCTCTTCAGGGCAGGATTGCACGTTGCCTTGCCCCATGGACTGCCTGAGAACACCCTATGTTACAACATTACACTACTGAGCTATCCTTTAGCAAGTACCAAATTAATACGTATTGTACTTGGCCAGATTTTTAATGGACTCCCACTGGCCTCAGCTCTGCCTTAGGCCTGGCACAGAGCTCTGCACCTGCACCAAGCAGTTGTACTGAGTCCAGTATCGTTCCGTTACACAACCCCAGTTTATTTGTGATTACACAACCTGTTTGGAGGGAGAACTTCATCCCTCACCATGCGCAAAGCAACAGAGAAATAGAGGGGCAGTTGGGGTAAAGACTCTTCTAGACACCCATCGAGAACAGACTATGATGAGGAGGAGCTGACTGCAACCCAGGCCTTCAAATGTGGGACAGCTCTTTCTATCACCAAGACGCAGTCCAAAGGAGACTGCCAGAGGAGGAAGCCAAGGATTCTTTTTTGTTATTTGGGGAATTTTGTGTTTTACTGAAATGCTTTGGTCTTTTAAGTTCACATAGTGACACCTGGAGAAAAAAAAGGAGGAACAATCTGCAGGTTTATATTTCCCTTTCTTTTCAAAGGAGCTAATGCTAAGAACAGCGTTGCTCTGGCCTGCAGGCACCTCTCCAGCCAGCAATTACAATTGAAAAGAATTACAGCTGCAATCTAGCTCAGAAATTGTCTTATCTGCTCCATGAATGCACCCTTGGGAGGAATCTTAAATGCTATTTTATATCCCCAGAGAAGAGCAAAGCAGAGACAGTGATGAAAAAGGTACCTGTTTCAGATGTGTGCAGCTCTAACCACGGGCGTGGGCTGTGTGAACTGCGCCTGTGGATACTATGACTTACGCTCATTAATATTTTATCACAGGTGGCTCCGTATCTTATTCACAGTGTAGAAGCTCAAATGAGGCCCAAGCACAACCACGTTGGAACCTCCAGAATATCTTTAAAAACAGTGGAGAGATCAGTCACAAAATGTGTCCCATCTATGGACAAAAATAATAGTCTTTCAGTTTATCTGCTGGTGCCAGCTCTATATTGTGTATTGAAGAAGCAAAGACAGTAGTTTGTAAATACAGACTCTCCCAAGAGCAAGTAAGACATTCTGAGATACATTCCGAAAATAAGGCTTAGGAATTGGATCTAGAAAACATTCTTTAAGAGAATCTTCTCCTTTCTACCAACTCTGTTTTCTGAAAACATTTCTGTTTTTGAAAAGCCGTTAAACCAGAATCCGTTTGGAAGAGCGGGAAGTTTCCAGCCTTCTGACGGGCGCATGTCAAGCAAGGGAAGTGCCTTCTGAGAGGCACCTTTCAGCATCTCCGCTCTCCACCGCTTCGTTCTTATTCCTTATTCTTTCACATATTGTCCTTAAGGAAATCACCCTAATCACGATTCAGCCCCTTCTCAAGTATAAACTCAAGACCATTTTGAAATTAGCATTCTTTGGTTACTCCATCCAATCTTAATAAATCTTAAGGCAAATTTAGCTGTTTTAAACCACAAGTTGAGAGAAAACTGTTAGACAGAAACAGGTTAAATGTAAATTTACTTAAACCAGTACCAAAAAAGAAGCTTAAATAACAAGGTCTCAAGGCATTTGTTCATATACATTTAGCCAGCCATTAGTCAGACAAAATCCATTAAAGCGAGGTAGCATTTTCAGTTTAATCTGTCATAGATTTGGGCATGAGATGGAAATCATTTGTTCTTCAAACAACCCCCTGGTGCAGGCAGAGAGACCGGTTTTGCACACATAATCTTCCAAAATCCACGTTTCTAAATCATGTTTCATCCCAGCCCCCAAAAGGCATGGAGAAACAAAAGCCCTCATTAAATACCCACCTCTAATCCCACACGTCTAGTCAGTAGTGTTAATGATCTTCAAAGGCGTGGATTGCAAATAGGTCTAGACATGCCAGATAGGCAGTCCTGGGAAGCCGACTACTAAAAATTGGCAAAGACTCATTAAATGAATAAACTCTGTTGAAGTGCCCTGAGCACCTGCCTCTTCCTTGTCCTCAGCTGGAGATGCAGGTACTCAGCACCTCCGCAGAACTGGATCCCACATTGTGAAGAGAGGCTGGACAGTTTCTTGCCAGACTAGCCCCAGCCTCTGAGCAGATGCTGGTCTCTGTTTCCCCCAGCCATTGCAGGGAGCACGTGGGGCTGCTGTGTGCAGGGAAGTGCAGCGCAGGGATGTCCTTACGGGCACCGGCTCCTGCAGAGCCGTCTTGTGGAGCTGCCAAGTCAAGTCCAAAAGCAGGATCGGTTTGATGCTCTGCCCAAGCTAATAAGCCAGCCTGTGAATAAAGCTTATTAGCTTAATCTGAGGACTGTGCTGACAGAGCAAAAAAACTTCCAGTTGTGGTGTCAGCATGAACTGCTGCCATCACGGGCACCTTTTCCAAAGCCCCACGTTTCACAGGCATCCACCTTGTGTCTCAGGTTATACAGCAACAGAGGATTAAAAAGCCATGGATGCTTGGAATGCTGCTTTTGAATGCATATTAAAAGGATCAAATCTCATCATATCCTAATCATTAACTTTTGCATCTACAAACGCCAGAGTGTTGTACATGTGATGAACAAAAAATATTTTCTCAAAACAAGCCAAATTTAAAGGAGGAGATCTAATGTAATGCCCTATTGCTTTCTGCCTCTTTTTGTTCTATAATATGCAGTTTCTATCTGAGGGTTCTCCTAAATACTGCTCATAAAATAAAGACATGAATTAATCTTGATACTAACATTGCTATTCCTTGTTTTGTTACAAATGATCAAGGAGGACTGTTGGTTTGAGGCACTGAGATCTCTGGAGATCTCAGGTTATTTCCAAATTCTGCAGTTTCTTGAATGACAGGGACGATTTGCAGCTCTTTGTGCCTGTGTTCCCACCTACAAACCAGTGATAAGAAAATCCCTTTGTCTCCTCCGTGTTGTCTTTCTAGAATTATTATGTAGCACCTATTATAACAGGTCTCAGGTGAGGTAATTAGGGGCTTCTCTACATTGAACAAGAGCAACAATAAAATAAAATAAAATCTTTCCAAATGATGTTTTGTGGGAATTCTTCACTACGGTCTTAAACACGGATACAGAACAAGTCAATATATCAATGCTTCAGGATTCTCTTAATTAAAAGTCACTACTGTAAAACTCATACATGAAAATTACATGAAGTTATTTTGGAGCACTCACCCAAAGCCAGATTGTTACACTCTTCTGCACTGTAAATACTGGTCATTGCTGAATTTGTTATCTGACTGCACAAAGATATGAGAGAAGATAGAGCAGATACAGAAATGGAAACTGTGGGAAGAATAATGATTTTGAAACAAAGGAATAAATAAGAAGATGTGATGTCCGACCTAAGCAAGGAAGGAAATACCATCTCACACACAGAAGATATCTGCATATCTTCCACCCGAAGAAAGCAAACACTGCTTTGCATAGGTTCATCTTCCCAATATTCCCCCCATTCCCCTCAGAAGTGTTTCATGAGGACTGTGCGTTCCAACACCTAACTTGCTAGGCTCAGCCTATTGCATGCCACCCTCAAGAAGCCATTCATTTCTATACATATAAAAAAGTGCAATAAATTATCATGTTTGGACTAAAAATATCTCTATCCCAACATTTTCTACAATGCACAGTCAAATCATGCTCATATATCAACAACTACGTTCTGCAGATTTAAAAAAAAATACAAAAACACCTAAGTCATTTGAACTGGCATCTTCATTTTATACTGACACCTAATAGGTCTTGGTTTTACCAAGGCTAATTTGGATGCAATCACAGATAATGTGACAGCAAAGACAAATCTAAAACAGAGGGAGTTCAAACAACAGGACGCATCCACTTAATTTAGATCTTCCATTTTTAGGTTTGGATAAATCACAACATGCAACATTCAGAATGCAAAACTCTGATCAAGCTGGAGAGCTGAGCACACCATGTGCACACCCAGAGAACACGGGTTATGCTGCCGGGTGCAGTTTGCTTCGGCCTCCTTCCCTATTCAGTCATTCCTACTGGCTTCTGCTGGCACACCAAGCGGCAGTAAGGCCAAGGGATAGAAAGAAACAAGAACTGGAGTCAATATTATCTGACAAACTTAGTACAGAGTTGGGTAGAGGAACCCAATCAGAACATAGAATTTCATCAAAATCAAAGCAGCTTGCAGAGTTGGATTTTATTACAATTGTATTTCATCTGAACGCTTTGCTTTGAAACAACTACATTTTGAATGCCACTGTATTGTGTTAGAGAATACAATAACACAATTCTATGCACTTTTCAGGACCTTTTTCCTTCTTTTTACTTCCTGCTTGCTAAAAATAGTGATGCTAACACTGGGCCATCTCAGGCTTTTAAACAGAGAAATCCCCGCACTCATCTCGACTATCTGCTGTCAGGGACTCTTATTTTTCGCCTCTACAAACTGAGTTCTGCAGGCCAATGTGCACCTGAATCCAAAAATATAACAGATTTTTCCCATTCCTTGCTTTCACAGTTAGAGCTCTGCAGCTCCATTTAAATCTGCCTTTTGTCTGCGTGCCCCACTTCTCCAGGCCTCCTGGGACAGGCAGCACATCAGCCCTACTCCACTTTTGTCAACATCCAAAAGCAGCGGCAGGGAAAGCTCTCTATTCCTGGGCTCTCTTTTAGGAATAAACCAAGGGAAAAATAAAAAAAAAAAAAGAAAAAGAACTTCAGTCCTTGTTAAGGCTGGAGACAAAGCCTAGACCCGCTCGAAGGGCAGACCTGGTGGCTGTGGGATCTGCACAGAACTGATGAGCTGCAGAGGGAAAGTGGAGCGGGGATGGAAGCGGCAGGGGCTGGAAAAGGGATGCTGAGGAATTGGACCAAAAAGGGGCCAGGATCAAAATTAATAGAGCACAACTATCCCAGTATTTGGAGACTATAAATATGTAATATAATATCCAAGGAAGCAAGTTTGGTTTGGACTCCAGAAAGCAGCACCACTTGGCCCAGCACATGGGAAAGATGAGGCCACCTGCAGCATCCCTGGGCCACCCCTCAACGTTTAATGTAGAATAGAGAAAGCAGCAGAAAACTGAAATTCAAAGAACAAGAACTCACAGTCCCTTCAGAAGCACAAACCAGTCATGGACCACTTGCTCAAGACTTTTAGTATCTTAAGGGTGGCAATAGCAAGAATAGACACTTTGGGACACTCCTTTCAGATGGTTTCAAGATCCTAGTGCTTGGTATTTTCCCACTCTGGTAGTTTTTGTTTTCCTCCTTTTCTATTTTCTATTTTTCATGCCATCTAGACAGGCAGAGATCTTCTGCTATAGCCCTTGAAGGGATCAGTTACTCCACAAACCAGGATAAAGCTTTTCTTCCCCCGCCTCCCTCCAGACAAAATGCAAAACATTTTTCTTCCTGAAGAATTTTCACTCGCGGGGTGGGGAACAGACAATTTGTCTCATTATGGAACGAAGCCAAATTGCAAGCTCAAAGAGGGAGTTTCCAGTTCCCCCACGGCTGTGCCACGTGTGGGCAGGTGAAACAGGGCTGCCCACGGAACGAGCCAGGAGGTGCCGGCAGATCCGGGAGCCTCCTTCCAGAGACCGTCAGCTCCGCATCCATCCGCACTGCATGTGCCCTGCCAAAGGGAACAACGCTGCAGAGCTTTACAGAGCCATGCAGAACAACCAGACATTGCCGAACGCAGCGGAGCAAAAAAGATAATGGTGATATTCGCACTGATGAGAGGGGCTGCTGTGGACAAATCAGAAACCGGATTGGCAGCAACGTACGGATGTGCTTCAGCATGGGACTGCTGGGATTCTGTCCCTGTTGGCCTTCTGGAAATAAAACAAAGCAATGACTAAGACATTACATTCGGTGCCGGGCTCAGGGCAAGTGCCCTCCCTGGGCGCGCTGGGGAGAGGCGGCGGAACCGCCCCGGGCTGCTGGGGACTGGCGGGCACGGATTCAAGGGCGCTCACACGGCAGCACTTCCAGAGTGGGCTGCTCTGCGCTGCCCCAGCCCACGGCAGCACCAAGGCAGCCCTGGAACGGGCTGCGCTCCCTCGCTTGCAGGTTGCAGCTACCCAACATCTTTCCACATTGATCATCACCATTAAACAAATGACTAGTCCATGAAACAGGTTCAGGACAGGTGTGGGTCTGAAAACAAAAGGTGCATGTGCAACCAGTCATCACTGCTTACATAAGACTACCTCCAAAGCCCAAATAATACGTTGTATTTTCAGAAGAAAAAAAATGCAGATGTAATTGTCACTTATGGCTAAATGTGTTTTGGTTTTGGTTTTAAAAGAGCTTGGATGATTGCAAGGGATTATGTCAAATCACACTGCAGCTGTAATACTTAAAAAGCTCTAGCTGCAATGTTCTAGATTATAAATTACATGTGATTTCATTTTTATCTTTCTGAATGGATTATGATTGAAATGAGTATGCAAAGTAATTGCCCATGCATCCCGTGTGCCACCCTTCCCCGCCCCCAAATCTCCTGTAAACAAAACAAGGTAATTCAAGCAAATATGCAGAGAAGAAAAAAGTTACCGAATGAAAAATATTCCTTTTGTCACTGTCTGTGATTTGCCTGTATTCTTTTGCAGCCAATATCTGCATGTCTTTCATCAGCAGAAGAGCCAGTGTCTGCAGCTAGGGGTTGCAGAAACTAATTATTATGTTTCTCCAATAAAAACTTCCGTTCTAAAGAAATTTATTCAGTTGCTATCTATTGTGTTCTTGTTTACCCTCATCTTCACTCTTAGAAAAATCTTCCCTGCCCAGTAAATAGACATATATATTCATGAAATCCACCTGCTCTTTTTACTTCACAATAGTGCTGATTTGACGTGTGCTTCCTATTCCATTGGAAGGTGTCACCAGGCTCCATACATCCTGCGAGGAACACCTCCCTCCTAACACCGTGTGCCTTTCCAGCTGCGTTGTTTGGGGAGGGAGGCGGCAGAGGGTTCGCACTCAGACCACACCGACACTATCAGCTGATTGACAGGGTAATAAAATATCACAGTCTTGCTTTGTAATCTCACACAAAATAAGGAAACTTAGCAGTATTTCAGCACGATGCAATCCGCTCCTCTTGTGCACCACTGTTGCACACAGTCCGTGCTGCAGGGCTGCGAGGACCAGCGCTCGGCAGGAAGCTTCTGTTGTGCTAAAACTGGATTTACTTATGCTCAGTTATTTGTATGATTGCAAGCATTTTCTATCAAGATCACAGGAAAAGGGCACACAAGCAAGACGGGTTGATGGCTTGATTACTAAGACTTGACACCAATGGTAAGGGTGATAAGAAGGGAGGACAGCAGGTGAGTGAGTTTTAGCAGAACCAAGGACCAAGAAGGAACCAAGTTCCTTTCAAATGGATGATAAGGAAAGGACCTTTTCTCATTTCTACATCAACCATAGGAGACTTACACAAGACTAAATCACTGGTAACTTCCCTGGACAACTAGAATCAAGCACCTCAAACCAAGAACTTACCACCTTTTCAAGAGGACTTGTTCAACTACCTAGAAGTTACTCATTTCTAATACCTAGCAGGGTATGTTTGGATAAATTACTCTTTTCAACAAAGGCAAGCAATCAAACGTTTAAATTAATCTCATACCCCAAAAGTTTTTTTCAAGTGAAACAGCTTTTAGAAACATTTTTTATCTGCTACACACATTTGTTTCTATGACTCGAGTTTGTTTTGATGCCACAGTTTATCACACCATTTTGATCATATCTCACCCCATGCAATCCCACATACGGGTAGCACTTGCAATGAAACTAGTATGGACCTGTCAGCTGAACAGGGTAGATGCAGTGACGTGTGTCTGGTGAGCACAGTATGATTTACACCATTCAAGAGACATTTTTCTCAGACTCTAGAAGCAATGCTCAGAAGTACTAAGTTTTTTTGGTACTTCATATTTTCTAATTGCTCTGGGTCCGAGAACTTGTCCACTTTTTCCAGATGTATCAGATGGTTTAGTAATAATCATCACTCTCCCTTCATAAGTCTTCCTTCCTCATAAAATTGGTAGTTAATCCAGGCCATTAGAGACTGATATTACAATTTCTTCTCATTGCATGGACAGTAAAACTAAGGCCAACAATATCTACACTGATAAAATGACTTCCTCCTTATGCAAGCCAACTGTTGAAAATGGTGGGGATCATGAAAATCACCATATGTCCATATTTCATTTAAACAACATGAACTTTTTCAAATGTTCAAAAGAATTCCTGTCCAGAACTTCAAGAAATATCCCACGTAATTAAAGTGATGGCCGAGGTTCCCCGAGGCTTCAAAGAGAGGGGATAGATGTTGTGCTAAGAGCAGGCTGTTGGATGAGATCAGGTCCGTTCGCTGTTCAAACTTCCTGTACAGCAGCAGAGAAGTCACCGGGGGCTGATCCAAATCCAAAGCAGCCCCTCCACTGACTCAGAGCAGTAGCATTTCTGCAGCAGCCCTGCTCTGGGCCGCAACCTCCATGCGCTGCTGACGAGGAGTCTGCAAACTCACCCCGCAGAACTCGGCACAGCTCTGCTGGGGGACAGCCCAGGCTCGTGACAGCCACGTTTCATGCAGACCGCACTGCTCCTTCCACTTCCCTTCCATGTGGTAGCATCTGACAGGGATGGCCAGGAAAGGTACCTAATACTGGCTCAAGAGATGAGATGTCTCTCATTTCTGCTGCCCACGGGAGTGCCCTGAACACAAGTCCCGGCAGCAGAGCAGCAGCACAGCCCAGGCTGCACTTCCCCAGGCTGCACGAGACCGCACCACAAGGCCGGCAGCGGCATCAGCTAAATTGATTATGAAACTAAAACCTCAAAGACTTTCTCAGTTTGTTTTAAAGGTCTCTTTTATCCTCCATTAAATTAAGCATAATTTCATGGAAGAGGAATGTATATGAATTATTATAGCTAAGTCAGAGACAAAGGGATAGATCACAGGAACTGCCGCAATTTATAACTGTGAATATAAATCTGGCTGTCCTGATTCCTGTACAGCGAGGCGAGGCATGAGCTGCAGCTCGGGCAGGAGGACAGGTCTGATACTATCACTGGCTGGTTTCCAGCAGCTTCTTACTCTCTAATATCTGAGGACCTGCCAACTGTTCCAATCTAGCACGAGTGTTCTGAGAACGGCGATCTTACAGCGATGCGCTAGAAAGAGTGAATGGTAAAACCAAAATACAACATTTTGCTTCCTATTTAGCCACGGGAATTTAAAGCAACAACCAGCACCAACAGGTTAAGGCAGCTACACCCTTCAGACGACGGCCGAGGGGTCAGCTCTGCCAGCAGCCAGCCCAGCCTCCTGCCCCGCTGCCCGCTACGGCCGCAGACCTGCGGGACCGGGCGCTGCCTCCTCCAGGGCAGCTCCCAAGTCACTGCCCTTCACACAGAGCACGAGCCAGAAGCAAAACCGGGGAGCCGACACCGAAAGAACTGGGAGACCTGATGGGAATTCAAGCGGGCCTTCAAGAAAGAGGAAGCAGCCAGGGTTACACTGCGAGTCAGGAGGAAAAATGGAAAACCCAACCAGGCTACACAGTAATTGGATTATTTAAAATACTTCCAAGTAATAAAATGCCACGCTTTTCATAATTACTCAGTAGAAAACAAATCCAGTATCACTATGTCATTGACAGAATAGTGCAAGTATTGAAAATAGCTATGCTCTGTAAGGCGCATAGAAAGTTTGGCATTAGCCAAACTTCATCTCCCATTGACATTTACTTATTTTAGTCGAGTATCTTTTAATACCTATCAACTTGTGAAAATATGCACTGCAATGAAAGCGAAAACAGATTAGACACTTGATTTGTAATAAGCAGTTGCTAAATCTTTAAAGAGCCTTGGATAAATATAGTTATACTGGGTTATTTTGAAAAAGTATCACAGCTCTTTGTCATCCAAGATCCTGATATTACTACGCGGCGAGATGGAATTAACCACGCTGCCATTACAGCTCATAAACATAAGTTATTATTCATGGTATTGATTAAATGCACAATGTATCTATTACAACTCTATTAGGGCGGCTGTGACCACTGTAAATGCACTATAATCTACTAAATATAAACCTTATTAGAAAGGTTTCCTACAAATAGTCCTAGGGGTAAATTTAATATTCTTTCAATTATCTGAGGTATAAAGTTGAGATTTCACAGGGATTTTAAACAGAAAACATTACTTAAAATTCTCAAGCACTGCCACATAGGTATTCATTTTAAAAGCATCATTTTCATTATGCTTTCCTTGGATTATTTTATCCTTTTTCATGTAACTAAGAGACTTATCATGAGAGTTTTTATTAATATAGAGCTCTATTTGCACAGCTATTTTTAATGGAAGAACAGTTTTAAGGAGTTTGTTGTCTTATATTTAGTGAGGTTATCTTTCCAGTAGCCCCCTAACAGAACTGCATACTGAACACCCACCTTCCCTGGTACCTCACATTGGTCCAGTATAGGAAAACATATGGAAAAAAAAAGACCTCTTTCCGTAATGACGAATGTATTTCTGTGTGTGCGTCTCCTTTGGCCAAGGTTTCTTGTAGGTTTGCTACTCTGTTCTTTTTTGAATATGATTTCTAAACATTAATGATATCAAAGGCAAGTCAGAGAAGCCCTCCCGAGCTTTCCAGCAAGCACCTCTCCATCCTGGGCATTCAGGAGAACTGGGCCTTTAGATGACCATGGAAGCACATGGGGAACACGGTGCCCCTCAGAACCAAATCCTCAAAGGCTTCAGGATGGTTCAAAGATTGCTCTGAGGTTTGATCTCCTCTTTACCATAAGAGGCTCTTTCGCTATACAGGCTTGCAAGCATATATAGCATACATGCTTATGTATATATTTATATTTATGCAGACACAAGCCATACATCATCCTGCATGCACATACAGTCCACTGGTGCTCCCATTCCAGCACTGGGGAGAGGAGCCGCGGCAAGGACTCAGTCCTGCCAGGAGCATCAGCTCCCGACTGTCCGTGCGTGCCAACAGCTTGGAAGATCCAGCAAGATGGAAAATGGGATCCAACAATCCCAGCAAGATGGAAAATGCCAAAATACTCTTGGGGAGAGGTGCTCGGTCTGACCTGCAAAGCACAAGATGGTCACAAAGAAACTTGCAGGTGTCCAAGGAAGACAAGGGCTTGTTGGGGGCTTTATGTTAAAAACAATATGAGAAAAAAATAGTGATTAAAACCAAAGGTCTACAAGTTCAGACTGGAAATAAGACATATGGTATTAGCAGTGGGTTTTTCATTTAATCATGGAAATTAATCATGGAAAAGTCTTATCCATGATGTAGTGGATTTCCCAACCTTGGATAATTTAAAAACAATACACACTGCTTTTCTGTTCCAGCAGCGCCCCAGCAATAAGCAAAGGTAGTGGGTGTGCAGCCAAATACCTGGGAGCTGCATGACCTGTGCTACGCAGGAGGCAAAACTTGATGATGCCAGCAGTCATTTTTAATTTAAATTTTGTGAGGAAAAGGGATGGTTTCAGAACATGCAATGAATCAACATTTGTTTACCAAATTGATGAGAAATCTTTCTAAACAAGATGTCATGAGATAATGTTAAAAATGTTAGGCATATCATTTTCCACATAGAAAATTTCCTTTTATTAAATATATTGTTTTGTCTTTTTTTTCCATGAAACTTCAGAGAAACCATAGGAAGTTCACACAGCAAGAAAATTCTCCATAAAATAAGAGGTGAATTTTCAGCAGGGTAATGAAAGATATTTATAAGGAAGAGAAAAAGTCTTGAAAAGGACGTTTCATTTTAGCAGAGCAAATTATGAATGAACAACGGAGCGGTACCTGATGAAATCCAAAGGAATAAAGCCAGAGAAAAGCACATCAGCATATGCAGGACCAGAGCATTTGTATGCTTGGCATACAGATAAATATGGGAAGAATAAAACATAAAAGGGCAGTGGAAGCAAGTGAAAGAGTGTGAAAGATAATCAGGGATGGCTTCTTTTTGAAGAGCTATGGAATGTATAAAACATCAGCTCTAGCGGAGGATGGCAGAGATTTCCCAATGAAGTTACGTGCACAGGGAAATTACCAGGTGCAGGAGGCACAATTGGCAGGCCGGGCTGCAGCCTAAGTGCTTAAGACAGGTGAGAGATTATCGAGCAGATAAAGCAAGAGAGATGGGTGAAGGGCATGACAAGCCATCTGAGAGAGGGTGACAGCACAATTTGCAGCGGGAATTGGTGACATCTGAAAAGAGACAGCAAACCCACCACTATATTACTACGTACTAATTTTCAGCATGGGAGACAAAATACATTTTTAGCAATGACTCTTGCACAACACGAAGCAGACGACACCGTGCCCAGCCGTAGGGTGTCCCGTGGGGCGTCCCGAGGCCGGCTCCGCACAGCGCCCACGGACACCCCGGGTTTCACTTCCTTGCTCGAGCTTCCCGCCGCAGGGAACTGCAAGGTGGACAGCAAAGCTGCCACTCACTTCCTAAGCTAGCTGCACATGCCAAAGTTGTTCCATAAGAATGGGGTGAAGCATGTTATTTTCCCATTGGAACAAGGGAAGGAATCAGCCTCGTGCCTGGAGCAGTGAAAACCCGGCCAGACTGTCAAGTTACACCCTGGTCCTACCCCGTGGCAGAGGAAATTGCATTTTCACTGTCAGGGTAAAGGCACCTGTGCAACTTTTTGTAGCGTGTCATTAAACACAGTCTAGCTGTTAAAACAGTAAGAACCAGTAAGTTACCACTAACCAAGTTATCTGATCAACTTAATTTCCTGCCACAAGAAACCCTGACATCTCTTGATTAAGATCTGGTATTTCCTCTTAGCACCTTGTGTTAGAAGTAACTTGGAACTAAAAGAGAGGCAGAGAATTTCTTATAATGAAATATTAATATGAATTAATTCACTGGTAGTCATAATTACAACTGGCAGTATTCTTCAAAATTCCACTTCTCATTTGCCATCATATCCTTTACTACTGACTTTTGTGAAATGAGTTACAGCAAAATTTCTGCAACCCCAGAAGAATGAGCCAGGTACATTATTTTTTGTCACTGCAAAAA
>JAUBOD010000974.1:832991-856058 GCA_032353885.1 Nothura maculosa | reverse complement strand
GGTTATGGCAGTCATTTAATAGCATTGTATTATAAACAAAAGAAGGTGCCTAGTCACTGCTGAAATAAATTCCGTTTGAAGGTCAAATTCCCCTGCAGCTGCATAGAGGTCACCTGCATCACGTGAAGGGCTGAACTGGCCCTGTCGCAGGAACAGAAAATACCTCCAAAATTTAGCCTGATATTTCCATAGCTTCTAAATAGTTAGTATATGACTACAGCAACATTATTCCAGAAGTTTATAAATCCAAACCATTCTCTGAAGAGACCGTATGGTTCCAAGAGAACCATTACATGACTATACAGGAAGGCAGGTATTTTAAAATGTTAGTGAGCTCTGCAAATACAAACATTTTCTGGCAAGTAGAATGATTTAGTTATATTAAAACTCAATTAAGCTAAATGATGGTAGAAAATATGAGATACTTGGAATACTTGACTACGCTCCACATGTTCAGTGCAGAGTATCAGTTCTGCATCAGTCAGCTAAAGTGTCTCGTCTTGCTGCCAAGTTCTTACAGGGTAATATTTGCAAGAGCCTTTACAGCACTTCAGAGGGAAACCTCTTCTGCTGGTGGAAATGCTGAGATTGACTCCAAAGGAGTCTGTCCTTGGAATGGACTAATCGCCTTCTGTTTACAACAGGTCTGAATGAGCTCTGACATTTTTTTTTCTCATATAGGAGATTGCATCTTTGCCTGTCCAAATATATGTTAATAGTGCAGGTACCAATTTTAAAACAAATTTAACTTGATAAAGTAGTAACTTAATACCCATTGGAAGGTTCACTTTCATGGTGCTTATTCACAAAACCAGCCGGAGAACTTAGGTAAGCAATTTTAGTGAAGTGAGGAAAGGATTTTTTGTCTATTTTTGTTTTTATACAATTACTAAGCACCTAATAACTAAATGAGATAATGACTCTCTAGTGCTATGAACTGTTAGATATCTGAGGAATGTTTTAAAAACCACCCTACACAGCTCTTTATAATTAAGTCTGAGCCACACAATTATACAAGAATACTTTGCTGCTTCGGCTTACCAGGAAGAAGAATGATGGGGTGACACCATTGTCATTGCCAGAAAATATAATAGCATTTATCAATATCTCTGACTCATTCGTCAATCTGCTAACCTGAGTATATGGACAATGGCTTACATGCAAAGAGCACAGCAAAGAGAGGACGAAACTCATCCCATTTCAATTCTGGAGACATCAGTTCTCACACACTAAGTCTAAAATTCATTTCTGGCCTTTCTCTCATGCTTCCCTGTGGCACCATCACTACTGAGCACACCCGGAGGTCAGTGTCACAGCCCTTGTCCTGCTCCAGGATGCCGGGACGTGGATCCATTCTCTGTGTCCGGAGGAACCAGGTGGCAGCAGTGGCAGTGGCCTGTGGCAGTGCATGGCAGCGGGACAACACGCTGCCACCGGAGCTCATCCCAAGAACAAGCTCTTGGGAAAGGCCTTTCCTGTGAACCAATGCAGCATAGGCAGGATTGTTCACGATGGGAAGAAGTGTCACACAGGCCCCCTCGGATCCACGTCTCACATGTGGTCTGACATGTGAGTCAGCAGGATCGAGGTGGGGAAAGTCAGTTCTGCTTCCTTAGCAGATCTGGGCTTCAGGCCAAATTCTTAATAAATCATAATTAGGAGCTCAGATGTTGGGAATTGACATAATGATCATATCCAAGCAGGGAATTTGGTTCAAATCCCCTCTCTTTACCATGCAAATAGAAGAATGACCACCCAACATTAAGAAAAGCTCAATTTAGCAATGCATATTACTTAGTTTAAGAGAGTGAATTGCACTTAATAATCTTCTGTTCTCAGAGCAATCTGTCTCTTGTACATTTCTACTTCATCATAGTGAACTAGTTCAAGGAGAAATTGTTGTAACCTTGGCATTAAAATTCTGGATAAGACATTTAATACTCACTATTGGAGAGAAAAAATAAGGTCATAGGAGACATGCTTTTCTGAACCCTTCTTTCCCCTTTGTATAGATTAACAATCACAGTGGAGACCTAGAAGCACCGACAGGGAACTACCAGGCAGCACAGAAGCAGATCCCCTGCTTCATTAGACCCCGCTCAGCGCTGCAGAAGACAGAGCAAAGGACAGAGATCCTGGGCTGAGGTCCAGCCTAGAAGACCCAGCAGAGAGGCCCCTACAGTAAAGGATTTCTCTGCTAGTGGCCAAAGCCCTTTATATAATGGTATGTACAGACTCAAATGCAGAATTCAAACCCAGCAACTGTGCTGGAAACCAATGAACATGCAGATTCATTTTTCCATATTTTCTAACTGCTGACAGCGTTTCTCTGAAGGCTTCAGGCTTTTGCCAGTGAGTCAGTATGAACGAATCCACCTTCCTTCATCCACTGAGGCTGCTTGTCTAGCTCCCAACAGCAGGACTGCAGCAGAGTTGAGATAAAAGGGCAGGTCATGCATAATTAAATATTAATTTCTACTAAGTTTTTAGAAATGCCAATAATATCATTCTCAGTATGCATGAGAAAGCTGACTATCTGAATGCTTTTGGCTTGAATGCTTTACTTACATCACCATGTATGATGTTCTCAACTCTTGAAATTTATTTTCAAACTTTATAATTAATAGATTATCTAAATTAGATAGTATGTTTATTAAGCTGAATAATCTTTCTTCACGGAGTTAGTCTAATATTAAAAGCAATTTTACACTCGCTGCATATTTTTTGGATCTAATATCTTTTCATGTCAAACTTTTCAAAAGAATTCCATGTCTGGGTGCATTCTGTTTGCACTGAAATCACAGTGTATATTCGACCACTGACTTAAATGCGAAGAATTAAACCAAAACCAAGATTTTAAGGCAAGTGCCATCCTCCTCTATCCTTGATCTTGAGCAGACAACTCATCATCTATAAATAAATATCATATCTAGTATAACCACATTCCTTCTTGTTATCCAGCTCTTTAATAGCAAAATATTTGACCACTGAAATATTTTTCTACTGGAGTAGTTAATAGAGGCCTTAATATAGTTGCCATTATGTATTCAAGCTATTTGCCATTTCCTCCCAGCATGTGAAAACTCTTATTTGTGAGCAATGTGCTTTATGTACTGGTGTACTGGGAGTATCTCAAAGTAGGCAATTGCTGCTGAAACTGGGGTTGTGCTGCAGCATTCTCCAACGTACAGAAGTATTAGACAAAGCAGATGAGGAAGCTTTTATTATTGCCAGAGTCCGCAAAGTAAGAGTTACCCTTTACACCCACTGTACCAAATGCTGACCTTTCCTAACTTAGTAACATTCCAGTTGGCAACATGATGATTTAAAAACAAAGCAAAACAAAACAAAAATCTCCTGATTTCATAATGAACCTCATGAATCTTTACTGATCTTGCTTTAATTTAGGTTAGATCCTAAGTGTCAAAATAGCTTTTTTTTTTTTTTAGGAAATAGAAAATATCAAATCATTTGTCCTTTTAGCTGGAAAAGCCAAACAACAGACTTGCACAAATCAGTGATGCCTCCCCAAGTTTTACGGCCATCTATTTTTCCTTTAAATGTCTTGCAGCTTGCCTGCAAATTTCCATAAGTGATCACAAGAGTCAAGGTTACAGTTACAGGTCAAACCATCTTCTCTGAATAGTAACAGTAAAAGCAGCTGGTATTCAAAACCTACAGCTGTATTGAAGCACTTCAATACAAAAATAACACAGACAAATTAAATGCAGTAACACCTCCCCAGTATCCAAGCCATTTAGAGAAAGGTGGAAAAATCCAAAAACCATACCAAGGAAAAAGAAAATGATCAGTGTTATATAAAAAAGGAGTTCAAGCACTTATTCTAGTAGTAGAGGTAGAGAATATAATGGGACAGAGAACTCGTGTTCTACAACATAGCATCATCATCTTGTAGGCTGAAAACATGACAGCAAAATTCATCCCAGCTGAGCAATGACTGTGCACAACCCTTAGAAGATGAGGCTAAAGCCCAGAGCATATATGACTCCTGTAATACCAAAGAGATACTATAAATCAAATACAACAATATATTAGCAACTATGCTCATCAAACAATGAAAGCAGGATTTTAGAAGACAAGTTCAAAGTGCTCTTTGTGTTTTGAAGGTGTTTTGCAGGATCAAACGCAGTAATTGACTTGTAGGCAGAACTTTGCTGCTTCTCAGCACGGAAACTGCTCGAGTTTAAGGTCAGTCTTCCCCACCCAGCTGCGTGATTCATCTGAGCTACACTGGGCACACAAAGTTGCTGTTCTGTTTTCACATTCATGCCCTTGGTGTTTTATCATATCACAGTGTGCGGTATCTGCCCAACTGGAGCAGGGTTGCTCTGTATTGTGCTCAAGCTCAGGGTGGAACTCACCATTTCAAGGATTATATATCACGTTGCTGGTGTAGTCTGCCTTAGAAACTGTGCCCCAAAACGATGGCACAAGTGTATTTCCAACTCTTTGTGGGTTTAAGCCCCGGCAGGTAAGCAGCTCTCTTCATTCTCCTTCAGCTGTGTCTCAGAGACCTGGTCTCTGAGTCCTTCATCCTTCTACACAAGCCACCTTCTTCCTTTGCCTATTTCTACAATTCTTTGCCTATTTCTACCAACTCTGTACAAAGAACTGTCTGGTTAAGGAAGTCTCTTTGCATATGAAGAAACATATCTCAAACCAGGAGCGATAACCAGAAACAATCCTTCTGACAGCTTAGCTGAAGCCAGGAGTTAGTTCAACACTTCCAGCTGCACCTACTGTTGAAGGTCTATACCAGAGCTTGGAATGAAAAAGGAAACTAACACAGCCCAGAAGATGTTGTGTGCTACCTGGGCTTTTCTATTATAGATCTGACATCGTAATGACAGGTTAGACTTCAATATTCCTGTATGAAAACGTTCTTTTGGAAATTAAAAAATCATAGTCTTTTGATGCTTTGAGGGTTTTTTCTCCCAAAATCCTACATAATTTTCTGGAGAGTTATATTACTGCTATACGATTTTATGAGCTATTTCAAAAGTCTGTCTAAGGTATCATTTACCATTCATTTCAACGGGTAATTCTAAAAGTTTCCACGGGACTTTATTAAATTCTTGTAGAATCCTACTATTCTTGTTCCTATTAAATTTCATAGCATTTTTCCACAGGGGGTTGCATAGTCTGTTAAAGCGAAAGTCTGGAGTCAGTATAATCTAATTTGGACATTCTGATGAATGAATTTAAAAGGAAAAATTGAGTCATCATTAATTTATAGCACATTGCCAGACTCAACAGTAAATACTGATCACCATAGTTTTGGAAATATCTATGCTTAAAAGTTTTTTACTGACTAGTTTGCTATCACAAAAATGCATTCTCACGCATCGAGTGCAGATGTAGACAGCTACGTTTTTGTAATGGATCCTAAGCCCTGATTCTTGAAAATATTATTTGAAAAGCCCGAATAGTTTAGCCGCATTCCCCCAAATATCCTCCTATGAAAAAGACCTCTGGCAAACAGAACACAGCTTCCAACTATCTAATTGGGAAGCAGGGGCTTTAGGCTGAAACAAACACATTATATGACTATCCAGGATGAACAAACAAATTGGGGCACTGAGCTAATAACTTATGCCAGCGCAGCTCCATGCATCAGGGATCTTATATGCACACGGGAAGGCATTACAGAAATTAGCCTAATGTACCAGAAAGAATGAGTTTGATCTTCTGTTACCGCATAATTCTATCATCCTGCTTTGTATTTCAGGCAGCACTACAACAAATCCCTGCTCAAGGAGTGAGATAAGGGTACCTGCTGGTGGCAGCTTACCTAGTTTATGGTAGATTTGGGGCCTTTTGAGAAAAAAAATGTAGCAATGAGCAAATGTCCTCTGGGTTTGTTTCCTTTTATATAGATGGCCAAATCTTCGATGCGAATATGGAAAACATTTCCCAACACCCTTGATCTGGTTATTTATCATGGTTTAGTCAAATCCCTGTCTGCCCCAAGAGCATGTATGGGTTTTTCTTTCCTGGCATAGCAGCATGATAAGGGGATTGATCCAAAGAACTTCAAGTGGCAGGTGGGTACTGCACATATCACCATCTGTGGAAGTCTATGGGAACATGGGACAAGAGCATTTTGTAGGAGATGCTGCAGTTCCCTGCAAAGTCTGGCCCTTCACACGACAAAACTCAGTAAAAACTCCCGTGCCACTGAAATTAGGAGAATGTCTCCAGTGGTGCATTTCTTTCTTTTCCATTATGTTCTAACTTAGCTCAAAACAAAAATATTCACTCCTAAGTTGTAAGCAGAATGGCAAGTTCTGTTGCAGAAAGGATCCCATACAGATTCTGCTTTGCATTTCACATAAGAAATTCATTTGATGGGTAGGAATTTCACAATGATTTTTTTAATTTCCAGATATGCATATACAGGAATATCTCATAAAGGCAACTTCTCACAAACAATAAAAGAGGTTGGTCAATCTTAAAATTTTTGTACTTCACATATTTTCCCATTCAGTGCATATTTTGTGGACAAGCCTGAGACACAAATTCTAGTAACACATTACCATAACAACAGTATTTTAATAACATCAGTGCCACAATAAAACAAAAATAACTTAAGGAACATCAACAATTTGTCACTCATGTAGCTTCCATGCTAAAAAATACTAAGGTAAATGCTTGTAATAAAAGCCTGACTTTAGTCACACATAAAATGTTGCTACCATTCTTGCTTCTGACTGGTTTGCTGTCATTCTGTGAGGCACTGGACTCAATCTCCATCCTTTCCTTTCACTGATGAAATACCATTTAATTATCAAATGGAACTACCGTGTGCTCGGGCACTGTGTTTAAAGGCTGTAGTCTTGCACTGGCAGATGTGTTGCCAAAGGTTTCTTCTGTGACTCTGTCTGTTCTGGAAGACACTTTGTTTTCTTGAACAGAACAGTATCATCACTTGCTGCTTTTACTTGAAAACACCAGGCTGCAATTTGCATGCAAATTTGATTTGTGACAAATAACCAAAACAGATATTATTTGTGAGTGCTGCATCCAAAGGAAAAGAATTAAGGAAAAATAAAAGCATGCAGCGTGGGTAGCTGGGAGCGCAGCACGCAGGCCTGGCTGCCGAGGGCAAGGCCTCAGAAAGCAGGGCTCGTTCTGCGCCCCTGCCCTGCTGTACCACACGTGAGCACAGAGGCCTCTGCTAGGAGGTCTGCTGCTGGAGAACCCAGCATTCCTGCCCACAGAAGGGATTTCAGAGGCTTAAATGTCCAGGATAAATGTGAACAGTCTTCAAGAGCAAGGAAGAATTAAATGCAAGCTGCCATGTACTCTAAACTCTCCAGCTAGGCGCTGTTCTAAGAACATGAAAGGAAGAGACGGAGAAGTAGATAAATACAGGTAAAAGGAATGAGGCAGGAGGCTACAATGGAAGAGGAAAGGTAACATGGCTCCTGCAAGGGCAATTGCATGATAGCACCAAAAAGTCGAAAACGGAAAACAGAAGTGGAATGAAACCTTTATGTGCCGGGTGAATCACTGCCTGGCTTGAAACCAGGAAATAATTGCTGGAACAGGCAAGCAGGGAAAAGCCATTTACAAGACCCTCGGCAGGAAACAAGCGGAATGACTTGGGAGAAGCTGCCGGACGGGCTTAGGACAATTTCCATTGATGATGCAGGTTAAGAGAGAAAACAGAGCAAAAGCAGGGATTAAGGAATATACAGCGGCTCACGATGTCAAGCAATACGGCCGGTGTGTGATCTGATAAGCTGGGGGAAAACGTTATACTTAAAGAACCACAAATGAACTTGTATGAAACAGTCTGCCTAAGGCAAAAAGTAACATTTAAAGAAGAACAGAACATGAATAAAATACTTTTCCTTCATCCTTCCATGAAGTGGATGACAGCATCTGGTTTTAAATGGAGAATTTGTGTTTCTTCTTCTAAAAAAAAAAAGATTTTCCAAAAAAAGTGTTGGCTTTCCTTGGAAAAAAAATGCTGATTCATTAAGAAAAGTCACTCAGAAATACATAGAGGGCTTGGAAGTTTCATTATCATGTGGATCAGTGCTGTACTTTGAGCATCTTCTATTTCCATGACAGGAAAATTGAAGAACCAGGGCTCACAGCAGTCATTATGGGGCACTGGGTACCCTGGCAGCATTTGCAAATCAAGACTTAATGTTTCAACACAAAGACATTTTTGGTGGAACATGAATGTCTTCACTGTTTGCTACCATTAGCTTCAAAGATAAAACTTTCAAAACAGCTAGAGCGTGTGCCATATTTTGTCTTTAAATAGAAGTAGTTATTTACTTAGTTTGATAATTGTCAATTCAATTGAGTAGGACATTTCTTTGAGAAACAGCAGGAGGCTCAGACTGCACTATACTAAATTTTATTTTTAAAAAATCTACTCTTGGCCACAAATGATCAAAAATTAAAGCTGAGGACCCTTCTCCATTCAGTTCACAAAGGCAAAAAGCCTAAATGTTCGTTGAGGTTAGATATGGAGTAACCAGCGTGAGAAAGCCTGTACGGTGCCGAGGAAAACCAGCACGTTTTCCATGCAGGGCTTGCTCACAAGGAAGGCTCCCGGAAAACACGGGGCGACTAGAGGTTTATCCAACCTCTCGCGCAATTAATAAAAATATTCAGTCCTCACTCCCGGCAAATCTGACTTCTAAGTGCTCTTCACATACTGCTGCATTCAGCCTCTGTCACACCCATGAAAATATACTCAAGTGAAGTAGAATTTAGCCCTCAGCCATTAACTTAATTAACTTTTACTCCATTTTTCCAGGCCAATTCAGAACACTACAGGCACAAGCAATTTCACTGTTTCTTATGGATGACACAGATCTGAACAAATTGAACCATCTCAGGAAAAGAAGTGTATTTTTACACAAATTCACAGGTTTGTGCCAACTGATGTCCTTCTAATTTCACCCTTTTAGGAGATAATAGTGCTCTCTTTCTGTTCTGCTGATGTAAATTAGAGGTACCCGAATTAGCTCAATAGAATTACACTGGTGATGGGAACAAGTAACAGGCCTGTTATATTATTGCAATACATAAAAATGGTATTCTTCCACAGACCTTCTCACTGTGACCAATCTCCAAAAATTAGTGCTCTAAGGAGAATTAAAATTACCCTAGAATTTCAAGATTTTTTAATTTAACTTAATTCTAAACAAAAAGCAAAAACATTTCCAAACGGTCTATGGAGAAAAACTGAGGGAAATAACACACAGCATGAGGCCACAGGGTCATCCACACCAGTTCAGAGGCCCTAAGTGTCTACATTAAAGAGCTAAATACTGTAGAAGTCTGTCTAAGCTAAAAGACAGCACTGAGTTAAGAACAAGCTTTCAATGTGTATTAACTGTAAATATAAAAAACAAGCTAGAAAAGAGGAGAAAGGTTCTATGGAGGTTTTAAATAGCATTTCAAACAGCCAGTATTTCTGGCAGTACCGGAGCCAAAAACCTCATTATATTTAGTACGACGCTCCCTGAGTTTTGACATTTTCTGAGCTCTTTCTTCCTTAAAATTAAATGATAGGGAAGACAACACAATTTTTCAATGTGTTTTACTTTTCATAGAATTTCATGCTGTAATGGAATATGACATTTTTGAATTTTTACCACTCAAGTCTATCAGAGATGCAGGATACACAGTTTGAAACTAGTACCTATAAGAATAAGTTAGAGATGGGTCTTCCCACCAACTCTGCTAGAATCCTTCAAAATTTAATGTAAGAGGAACCTTCAAGACTCTTAGAGCTGTCTACACTGAAAGAGAAAAGGAAGCCCAGGGACACATAGTGCTCAGAAAAAGCAATTAACAACTCAGAAATTGCATTTCCTGAATCATCCTAAGGAGAGGTGACAGGGACTAAACCAGGGACTGTTCTATTACCTCATATAAAGTCTCCTATTAATAACTGGAACAACTTCCTTGTCTATCTGCTCAGGCAAGTCAAGGCAGCAGTTTCTATTTCACCTACTGATGCACAAAAAGAAACAATCATCAAATTAATCAAAATAAACAGGCTTCTAACCTGCTTTTTAAAACTTTAAAACTTAGTGTCCCCTGTCCTGTCTGTTTATTGTGCATTTAAACCTTACAACACTGGGGCAGAGTTTGGAACGCATTGTCTCAACATACATTTTTTTAAGGAAATAGTTAGGATTGTCTGTGTAGAATACCAACCAAATTCTGATAACACAATTTTTGAGCACTTTTTCTTCATTGAAGCAACAGTTACTACATGATCTTTGGAGAGGTGGTAATTGCCCTGCAATTCACATTATAAATCTATTTTTATCACTGCCTCTCACCAGATCTTAGCCTTGAAAAAGGATTGGGAAATCTGCCATTGGCCTCAAGAGGGTTAGTTAGAGACGCTCTTTGTATACAAATTATTTCTAGAACGTGTGTGTGTGCCTAAAACCAGTATACAAGTGTGTAACACTCTAATCTTTCATGATTGCAGAATCTCTCCCTTATTAAAGCAGTAAACTTCTGCCCAGCTTTGAGCAAACGGCTCCCATGCGGCAGGAAGGGCCGCACGCAGCAGCAGCCAGCGCAGGTTAAGGCCCCGGCGCCGCGGCAGCCGCTGCCGCGTCCACCCAATGAACCTTCTCTGGAGACCTCCCGGGAGAGGCAGGGACACAGCCAGGGCAGGGGCACACCTTGCTCTTTGCTTATGGGTATTTTTTACTATTCTGATTTTGTTGTTCAACAAATAGCGTTCAAGAGTCATTTTGTATTACCTGAGCTGATTTAACAGTATAATTATCTCATTTAGACTTCAGTCTTCTGATCAGAGGATATTAATTTGAAGGCAATTGTGTCATCTGACCAAGTACAAACATCTACACTCCATGCCTTTTTGTTTTCTGTGCAGTTCTCCTGCCACTTACTGAAATTTACTGCTTGAGGAAGTCACTTACTGCTTTAATAAAGATTTTAGCCAAAGGACCTAGCTCTATCCCACTCTAGTTGACAAAATATCTTCCATGCTGGTATTGAATGTGGTCCTAATGCTTCCTTGAACTACATCTATTAATTTATTGGCCATCATTGCACTTATCTACATAAATATTTAGACAAAAATCGCTACATCTTTTATTTTCTCTCTCAATGTCAGTGAACTCCAAAAGACAAATAACTTTCTGCAGCTCAATACAATTGAGAAAACTACTTCAGAGGTTCTTATCACTCTGGATGGAGAGCAGTGGAAGAGCAGCTGCAGCTTCATCTTGCTGCCATTCTAGCCACCTATCTTCTTCAGTTCATAAAAGCACTATGATCAGGAATGATTCACAAAACATGGCTATAATGCACACATTACGCCCATTAGCATATATCAATATGAATATGAAGAATCTTCATTAGCTGAAGTGCTACTGCCTTGATATTCTTGAAGTTCTGCTGCCTTCCCATTCTGCAGTCAGGCTTCACCAACACCCGCCCGTACCAGCCGGTTATTCTTGTGCCAGCCCGCAAGGAACAACTAGGAGAAGTGATGTAGCAGTCCCTCATCTCAGAAGCTTGGAGGAGCTTCCCATTATACATAAACAGAATCATCTGGGATCATGTCACCTCAAATACTAAAATAAGTTGGAAACTAACATAACTAGATCAAAGTCTATATTTGGCTATATCAAATGTGACTTATTCTACTTAAAATTAATAGCTCTTGTCTTTGAAAGAGATGTGTCTATGAAGCTTTGGTCTCAGAAAAAACAGATATTGATTTCACATCAGTTACAGAATTCTTTTCGAACAAGTATTTTCAGCTTTTCAGTAACTTCAGTAACAAGCCGGTTTAGGTCTTAATGCCTAATGTAGTCACCTAAAATGGTGACTACTGTCAGGTAAGTGATGTGAACCTACCTTCAGTAAAGCTTACTCTCATTTACTGGATTAACAAAAAAATTGATTGAATCCCCACTCAAATGAACAGAAGTCACAAGACAAGAGCTGATGTTGGATCAATTCTCTATTTTGGTATCATCATTCTACCTTATATTAGCAGACACTTTCTTTAAGGTCACCCTGTGTTAACTTTCAGTGGGAGATCTGTTATACATCATATTGACAAATACTAAAAACTTATTCTGAGACCTCTCTAATGCAATTTAGGCTTGCTCTGATGCAATGCTGTAAATTACTTTTGTTTTATATGTTCAAATAATAAAGTTCATGTGGCTTATAATAGGCAATGATATTATTATTCTTATGCTAACAAAATATTGAGCATATTTGAATGCAACAGGATGCAAAGAATCTAGTCTGCATCACTTCATTTCAGTGCAATTAAGATCTGTGTAACCAAGAGACAGATGAAATCCAAACCACAAACTTTACTATCTACACAATTTAGAAACTGAGACAGGAATAAGTTCACAGGGTAAAATGGCATAAAGTAAATTTTGTACTGCAATATATTTTCCACAGAACAGACTGACATTTCTTTGAAGGTTTGCAAAAAGTACTTTACGACCCATTAGGAATCAAATGTAATCTTTGTGGCACAAGTGCATATACTGTAACATTTATTGAGCCTATTTATCTGAGATAAAACACATAGGATACAAAATGTGAAAGCTTTTATAATATTTTGTCTCCATTTATTTACCTGGCCAGGATACACTATTGAATTTCACAACTCATTTATGACTGAGTAATGGGAATATGGCAATTGCATAAATAATACCCCAAGTCAAAATGCAAAGCTGTAACCATTGAAAAAGTACAATTGCTTTTTATAGCAGTTCTTAATCTGCTCTTTCCTCACCAAGGAAAAATAACACATTAACTGTTTATTGATCTTTGCTGTCATCATGCAAGCCTTGAAATGAAAAGGTGCAGACTTAAACAAAAACTCTCTTCCGTAACAATTTAATGCGGCTGACCTTCCCTGTGACACTGTTAGAGCTTCCAGAGCAAGTGTTTACGATGTGGGATGCAGAGTATTATAATTTCAGCAAGAACAGAAGGAAAGAGAGACATCACGGATCAGACTCATTGATTTACCTTGCAGAATAAGAAGTCACCCTTCATTGAAAATACCAGGGGTCAACCTAAAAGAAAGTACATCTGGGGTGTAACTGACACTTAAAATACAAGCACCAGAAAGGAAACTAGATTTCAACTTCCAAGCAGGCCCTACTTGGACAGGATGCACCAGGTACAACCCTGCTCCAGCGTCCACACATCTTGTGGCCAAATCCCTCGAGGCTCGGAGCGCTGGAGCAAGTGATGGAAGTGAGAGGCACAAACCCACCTGGGCACACGAGCCTCCTCTCTCACCCACACAAAGAGCAATGACGGTCACAGACACAACTGAGGAGAAACTGTTTGTATGAGCTGGCCTGAGCTGTTCGGTAGCAATCGGCGCTGCAGGAAGCTTCACTGAAGATACAATAGTGCAGAGCCGAGCCAAAAACACAGACAGGGAGCTGAGACTGGAGCTGGGACCATCCAAATATCTAATTCCCCTTGGTGTTTGGGGAATGCAGAGGAGATAACAGCTTACAGAGGACACACTGTCTGAACTCAGTGCTAATATTTAAGCTGGATGCTTTCATTTCTGCAGTCTTTTAATTATACCAGTTATGCCAGAATACTGCTGAGTCACTCAGGAAGCACTGCTGACTCATCAATGTTTCAGTCTAGTTATATGAAAGAAAGGCCTGGCAGAAAATATTTTGGTTAAGTAGCTACAGTTGTGTAAAATGCTCCATCTTGGCTTTATTTACATAAAAATAATCACAATATTTAAGGGCCTAACTTTCTTATTGACCACTTGAAAGTTTAATGAGAGCTCTGTACTTTGCTTACAGAAAGAAAAGAAGGATATTCAGCATATTTTCAAACAACAGTCTTGTTATTTGAAGTAAGAGAATCATCACAACTTTAGGAAGAAAAGTGCAAGTTTTGTACCAGGAAACCCGCAGTGCCAATCGTGTATTTAGTCTCAGAATTTTATCCCTGTTTATCACCGAGCTAGAGCGAGGAACGGGTGGTGGCTCCTCAGGTTCAGTGGCCTGAACAGGGGCCCTGGGTGCCCCTGGGCTTTCTCCCAGCGAGGGCAGTTTATGGCACACATCTTACTTGATATTCCCGCTACAGAAATACTGGGACATATGTTTTCCAGTTACAGCAAGAACAATGTGTGGAGAGCAGAGCCTTTCAGACAATGCAGTGCCAAATACTTTCCTGTTGCAATGATGCGGCCCCACTGACTCCAAGATGTGGCTTCAGGGATAAAAAAAGAATGGAACTGCAGCTACATCACAGACCCTGTTCTCACATGAGGAAAGAGAATATACTGGAGCATAAGCAACATTATGAGTAACGGCTAATTATGCCTTAAAGTAGGGCTATGACTCAAAATAGTCATTAATGAAACTCTTGAATATATTAATTTCACTAAAGAGGCAAGCCACTAAACTGTCTTCGAAGTGGTGTTAATAAAAAGGTCAGTCAGTCTTTAGCAACATGAAGTATCCTCCTGCACTTTGGAGAACTCTTACGTTTTGTAATAGATGTTAAAGGACAAGCCAGAGCTCTGTCATCAGAGTTCAGCTGAAAACAGGATTATTCTCCACATAAAACATAGGATACAAAAAGCTAACCTTTTCACTATAGAATATGTCAATACAACACTACAGAACAACACAGATATTACACTTCTAATGCTTTTTTTGCAGTGTGACTTTGTAAGTTAGTGTTAGCTAAAACTGAGCATGGGAAGCATGTACTCAGCAAAGGCTGAACTACATTTTAACACTTTTTTGCAGCTGTCAAGGATGCAAAACTCTCCTAGAGAAACTCCATGTGTGAAAACCCAAAGAGTTGAGAGGAAAAGCAGTGAGGAAGCCATATCTATTTTCTCATGGAAAGTTTAATTGGAGACAAAAATATTTTATTTAAATTTGAGGGGTTCTGTATAAATCATGAGTTTGATTATCAAAATGTATATATCAAAATGCATATATCAATATGCTTAAAGATTTGAGAAAAGGGAATAAATACAGCAACAAAAACTTCTTTTCCCCCCAATTAGTTGAAAATTATTTAATGCTATATAATTGAAAAGCCATTTTATTTTCAAAAGCAAAGAACAAAAAAAAAGAAATAGAAAAAAAGGAAGAAAAAAACCTGCTGGCAGTAGCAGAGCAGCTTCCTGCAATCCCCAGCTCCCTTCAGGGACCCAGGAATAGCTGCCAAGGTCCCAGAGCGGGTTTGGCTGAATCATGAGAAAGGCAGTTGGGCTGGGCGTGCTGATCAGCCCGGTCTCAGATGGGTTTTGCCCGTAAGATGGCAGGGCAGGAGGCACCTCGGAGAGCTGTGGCTCTAACCAACGCAGCCGGGCTGGGGAGGCGAGGCCGCCTGTCCTCGGCAATGCCTCCCAATCACCAGCATCAGGTCATTTGTATTCTGCTTCTAGGAACTTCTCTAGGTGACAGCAGGAGTTTCCAGTGAGACTGCACATAAAAAAATCCCAAATACTGAAGGAAAAGCTTGCAAACAAGAACTGATTTAATACATATCTTATTTTCTCCCAGTCTTTTCAGCCTTATTAGAGGATTCTACAACATCCCCAATCAGTCCAAAAGCTGTATGTGTCAGTAGAGGAAGTTTGTGTAATGGGCACAGAGATTTTAGCTTGTGACCCCACGTCTGCACCCAGAATATACAACACCATTTCTCTGTAAAATTTATGAACCATTTTACCACGGCAGTAATGAGGAGCTCTTCCAGTTTCCCACGCGGTCAAGCCTCGCCACGGTGCTCGTGTGCTGCACACAGAATTGCTACAGACCATTCCGGGCCACAAATAACTCACATCAGCACAATTCATTTTCACTTAAATGGATTACACCCATCTTCCCCTCAACACATTAGGAAAATGGAGCTTGTTTTTCTCCTCCCCTAAGTTAGCTTTTCCAGATCAGCATTTTTTAAAAAGGCATTAAATATTATTCCTATTAACAGGCCCCAGATTTATAACATCTAAAACTTCATATTTTAAAAGATTCTTACAACTATTTTTGACACGCTAGCATGGTTTGCCACAGGCCTTTGAAATGTAGAAGGCAGAATGCCCTTAAGCAAAAAAAAAGTGCCTTTTCTTTATCCTCTTAAATTGTACTTGAGCTCAACTGAGTTACAAATTGTTTAAAATTGACATTTTCTTCTTTTGCTTGAATTGCTCAAAAATATTTAGGAACATAGGGCTGGAAGGGACCTCCTGAGTCATCAAATGCTGTCCCTAGGCACCATGTTATACAATCCTTTTCATAAGCGTATTGCACTCCATGACAAAATCCACCGCTTTTTTTCTGAACTCACTACCTCATTTGTAGGATATTGCAGAATTTCAAAAAAATAAAGAATCTTCTTCTGATTCCCAACCAGAATTTACTCATGGTATTTATGTAAACGTTGCCCACTAGCTTAAGCGGCTATTTCCCATGTCTTGTATTTATTCCCTCATGCATCCATATCCTTCATCAGCTTTTCTCACACTACAATGAAAAAGCTGAACTTTCCTTACCACAAAACAGGCCCCACACTCCCCTAATGAGCTTCAGGAGCACAGCAAATATTTGGAAAGTCCATGGACTTTCTCACATCCATGGACTTTCCAAGTGGCCAGGTCTGCATCGCCACAAAAGCAGAGGCACTTGCTGTATTGGGAACTCTGGAGACCCGCAGAGACCGTGACTGGCCGGGGATTTGCCTAGAGCAGCTCTTCCCTAGCCCTGCTCAAGCACGTCCTCTCCAGTGCACACCAGAGCATGGGAAGGCTTCTCCTGATCGCAGGGGTGACAGGAGAGATCGGAGAAGCCATGGAAAGAAGGAAAGAAGAAAGTGAAACAAACATTTCCAAGTATGGAAAAAACACTGTTTTGTTCTGAAGAAACCCTGGTTATGGAGCTCAGTACCACCAGAGAGCAGGAGGACAGCACTGATAGGAGGTTGTATTTTTAACTTCTCAGACATTTTTGAAATGGATAATTCCTGAACCATTTCACCTAAAAATAAAACAAGAATACCTCAAAAAAAAAAAGGTTATTAAATGTCCCATCAAAAGCCACTGAATTTTCAAGTTCTCAAAAACTTTTACTCAAGACCGAACAGGTCAGATGTAAAAGTTTTGTCACAACTTGCAGCAACATAGTTCACAAAGACTGATACAAGTATATCCTCCATAGGTCATGACAGATACAACATATCTACTACCAGGAAAAGAGAGGGAAAACCACAGCACCAATTATGGTAAGAGTAAAAATTGAGTAGATATTTAATCACTTTGGTGAGGTTCTATTTTTTTTAATGCCAAACGACACAGAGGACATCAGGTTGAGAATTAGAAAAAGTTCCTTAATGATGAGATTTCCAAAGCCTGAAAGCTGGACACAGTGGACATCAGAAAGCACACGGCACAAAGCACGTAGGCAGAACAAACCTTGCTTGAAGAGAGCCAGTATCAGAGAAAGGGAATTCGAACCCAACCTCTCTAATTTCTCAGATGTTTTTGCTTATATCCTCTTCTACATTTCCTTATAAATTCCACCCTGTATTTTCCTGTCAAGGAATTCCAGGATGATCTGAGGAGCACGACATCTCCTTCTGGCACTGTGCCCCTGTCTGGGGCCACATCGGGAGCACTGAGGGCAGCCCCAGCACCAACCTACCCACACTCATCCAAGCCCATTGCCCATAAGTGCTGGAGAGCGGCCGTGAGATCCAGGTGCCGCGGGAGCCGTGCTGAAGGGGCCGCTGATCAGTGGCGTTTATGAAGGGTTCAGTAATCAGAGCGCGTTGGGGACTCTCTTGTCACATCATCTATCACGGAGACACACACAGACAGATGCTTAAAAGAGAATATTAATTCTTTACCTCTAGCTCTATCAAGTACAATGTGTCACTACTGTGGTTCATATAAAATATCTTCTGAAGACACCGGAGTAGGACAAGAGCAATGCATCTTGCCTGACAAATACTGCACTCCAGAATGTAACCTGGGTAAGAGTGGCACGTTGGCTTCTCAGCCTACACTCGCTAAGGAAAAAAAAAGAGTAATAATTGAGAGAGAGGAACTTCTAGAGCAAGTGCCAACATAGCCATTTACTTATTTGATTTAAAAATTCCCCTGAGTTAGAAACATTGAATCTGTTACAGTTTCACTGTAGGCTTCAACAGTGACTACTACACAAGAACAGCCACAGTTGGCAGCTCTACGGCCTGCAGCATTCCCATGGATTTCTCAAGGGCAGACCGTGGATTTCCCAAGGGCAGACAGCTGATACACACACATAACCGTTGGGCTAAGCAGACCTCCACTTTAGATGGCCGAGAAGCTCTGTTTCTATATCCACCAGTATCAACCTTTTGAGACCATCAGAGCAATGACTTTTTTTTTTTTTTTTTGTGAGAAGAGCAGCAGTTCATTTAGATCTGAAACTCAGACTCTAAATCTTATTTCAAGGGCATGTTTTCACGTTCTAGTTTGCAGCATTTTTTTACTTCTTTTTTCAGTCTTCCTCCAACTGCTTTTTCAGATTTCCTACTGATTGCATGGACAGAGTCAGCAAGACACAGATAGAGCCATGGATATGGAGCATGGACTGGTTGCACCAGAAGGGGACAAAGGCAGCTCTGTCTCTGCTGCTGTCACCAGCACTGATGCAATCACACAACGAGAGGAGCACAGTCCTGAGCCCAGACTGTGCATGACCTCCAAGCACACGCCAGGCACCAGCACCACACACCAGGGCACTGCTGGTCACGCTGGGCCGCGGGCAGGACGGGCAAGGGCAGATTCCCAGACAGGGCAGCAGGAGACGACACTCGTGGGCAGGGAGGGAGGTGCTGTGGGTGCAGGGTGCAGGCTAGGAGGGACAGCCACCCTATGGCCTCTGCTGCTGCACTCTGTCCAGCCCAACAGGGAAGCACCTTCGCACGGGCCGGGCTGGGCCAGCCCTGCTCCTGACCTGCTCTCCTTCAGGCAGCCCAGCGCCAGCAGCCCAGGCAGCCAGGAAGATGAGGAGAGCCAGCAAGAGGGGACACGTGGGGGTAGCACAAAACACACTGCTGTTCTGGTGGGCGAGAGGGCAGCACTCAGCTCATTAAAGAGCTTCTTAGAGGAACCAAGACGTTCTTATAAGAGACTCATCAGACATGAAGAGCTTCAAAAAATTATTATTCAGATTGCAGCTGCTACTAACCAAGCACAGTGCCAAGATCACTACAGCAGAAGGCCCATCCAAGCATATTTGCCAACTATACCACTTTCTGTATGTCAGATGTTGGCAGGTGTGTACAAGAATCATGAAATAGCTACCAAACAACCATATTCTTTGGTTGCATTGCCCTGTGAAGGACTTGTACTGCTAACATTGCAGAGAGGTTCAAGAGCTGGATTTGGAAGTAGCTTGAAACCTAAGGGCATGTGAACAGACACAAAGATGTAGAAAACAGAGCCTGATGGACACAGATTGCACAGACTGAAACAACTGCCCAACTGCATGGCCGTTCTAGCGGGTGACAGTCGGTACCGCAGCAGCCACGGGCAGCTCCGGATGGGCCTCCAGGTGCTCCTGCTCCCTGGCACTGGCACACAGTGCAGTGAGGAAGGGCACAGAGCAGCGCAGATAGCAGCAGCTCCCGCTCAGGATACATTTTGCTACCACCCTTTTTAATTACTATTTGCAGTTCAAGGTTGCACAGATTACCTCCACCCACACAAGGTAATTTGAGCACTTTTATTTCGTATAACTATGTACTGACATGATGTTAACAGTTCCATATTTCAAGGAGTAAAATCCTTAGAACTGCAGTTAAAGCTTACACAGAAAAAAAAAATAAGTCTTTCCCTCTGATTTCATAGAATCACAGAATAGCCAAGTGTGGGAAGGACCCCTCAAGGTCTAGTTCACTCTCCTCCTTAAAAAAGGGTCAACTTCAAAGCCAGAACAGGTTGCCCAGGGCCTTATCCACCTAAATCCTGAAAAATTCCCAAAAGAGAGATTCCACAACCTCTCTGGGCACCTGTTCCAGCACTTAATCTCTCTCATTGTTACTTTTTAATTCCCTTCCATTCAGTCAAAATTACTCTCGTTGTAACTTCCGACCACGATCTTTGGGTTTTTTGCCATGTATCTTTGAGAAAAGTCTCTGCGGGTGCTCACCTAAGACATTGGACCTTATTATAGGAATAGAACCAAAATTCTGTTCGTGGGATTAACGGGAGGGAGAAATGAGTCAAAGATCGTTGATTAGAGGGGAAAAAATCACCAGAAAAAGTGGTGAGGAATTGGGAAGTCATTTTGTTACTTGACACATGCTCTGAAACTGAGTTGTTATTAACATAGCAACTAGAACAGCAAATTATATGTTTCATTACTCAGAATTAGAATGAAAATGGACTGGTTTGTGCACAAGAACGTGAGGGGCTGGCCAAGGTAACAAAAACAAAACAAGAATCTTATCAGATAATATTAGTGTTAATATTCTTCACTGTGACTTGTATGAAAATGACACTATGTTTACAAATAATATATTGCACGAACTTAATAGACAAAACTCAGCTCTTAGTTCCATACAATAAATTTAGTTGGCTTATTTGCTTTGGTTTAACTGTTTAACCACTGTGGGAATGCTAACCATTAAAAGTCAAGGAGAATTACAGCTACAACTGATGAAAATGCTAAACTGCAACAAAAATACTGCTTCTCATTTCAGGGAATTCTGAACCAGAACTGACATGTTGCAAGAGAACAGACTAAGAACTAGGATTAATGCATTATTATAGTGGAACTAATGCAGCACTCAGTAGGACTAAGCAATGGGAGCTGGAGCTGAGCTGGGAACAAACCACCTCTTTGATTCCCACCAATATATGATTTATCTCCAGTTGAAGACTTGGGGCCAAAATTTCAAGGAAGGAGAATTGCTGTACTTATATTGAAGTAATTACTTTAAATTCACTGAAAGTCCAACTTTCAGGCTGTGGCTTTTAATATGCCACAACTTGCTTTGCTCCAGCCAGACGGGAAGAAATCTGAGTTTGAGTGGAAAGGCACAGACCTGATTCTCATCTGACTCTTCCCTGAATTGTGAAGAATACTGCTGACTCACATGGTCAAGTGAATCAGTCTTTCAGACTAAAACTAGCCCTTCCTAGAACTTCCTTTTCATTCTCATTCCAAGAGGTCAGTCCATCTCAGTTTAAAAAAGCCCAGTACAAGAGCTCTAGACCAGCCTAGCACACGAGGGCTGACAGCCATCTCATCTACGCTGCTGCAGCCCATTAGAAACCCTAAAGGGGTGTTTAATGGTTCATTATGTATAAATTAGTATTGCAAATGGAGTTCAAGTTTTTAAAAATCATTCTGGTGCAAAAATAAAGTAAAATTATTGGTGTTTCTAAAGTTACATGAGAATGTTAAATGTCTTAAAATAGAAACGGTAGTATATAAAAGCACAATATCTGAGAACAAGATACTAACATTTTGCAAATTCTCCATCAAGAACTGCCTCAGTATGCTTTTGAAAGAAAATAAATGCAATGCAAATACTAGGTCCCACAAGGCCTAGTTTGTAGCCCTTACCCTAAAAAGTAGTCCTAAGGATTAGCATAGTTAAGTATGCACAGTAATGCAGAGTCTTTATACATTCATTCATAGTGGGTATAATTCTCTTATTTAGAGACATTACGAAACCCAGCTACAGCTTTTGTATGTAAATGGAGAGTTTCACAAGCTCGTATTTAAAGACATCTATAACAACAAATAAATAATATACATAATATAATTACATATTTTAAATGTGCAGACTGCATTATAAGACACCATCTAACAGATATTACCTAAAAACACAATACATATTAGTAAAATACACAAATAAAAAAATCCTTTAAATTTTAGTTTATATGCTCCTAAACAAACCTGTAAATATATACATTTCAAAAAATAAAAAATAAAAATAAAGATACTGACCATGAATAACCAGTCACAGAATGAATTTCAGAATGTGCATCAGGCAAAATGAAGACTATTTCTCCCCTGACTACAATAGGCTTTTCCGGTTTTGTCCATATCTAAATGATCTTTGTTTCAAATTTCCAGACAAGGAATAGCTAATCCCTCACTACTTCATAATAAGAGTATTTTTAGCTGTGTTATGACACTCAAATGTAATATGCCTGCATTTTCCTGAGTGAAATCCAACATAATTTCCCAAGGAGCAAGAATGCAAAGAGAAGGCTCTCCGTACAGAATGCAACCAGAAAGAGCAACACAGACAACCCAACCAACTGCTGAAGCAAAGGCCTCAGAGCTGAGGCCTGACCAGGCAATTGCCGTGACCTCAAGAATTGTCAAACCTTGACACAATCAGCTTTCAGATCACCGTGTCCAAGGCACTAATATAATTCTTGTTTTGGAAAGTAACTTTAAAAATATCTGAAGAAGAAAATAATTAAATACAGTTTTATGTAATCTAACATCTGGATTCTTTTTATGATTCCAACACACACAATCAAGATATTACCACAAAACTTACCTGGCTTCCTTTAATTGGCACTCTGTACATTTCATATCACATTCTCCACTGTAACTTCTGTAATTCTTAAGTGTTTACATTATTTAATTTGTTACTTAATAGAAGAAACCACCTGAGACATTCACTGCTCCCATGAAAATGAGACCACAAGCCAAAGTCCGTAACACTGGTCTTTTGCCTCATGTTTGAGATATAGACGATTACATGAAAATCTTGATTTTTATTTGCTCCAGATTGATGTAGATGAGGATTTCCTAAATCTGGTGAAAATTCATCTGTCAATTTTGAAAGCTCTGTATAGCCAAGAGTATCATTTTACCATATGAAACTGACTTCTATATGATCTGCACTTTTCCATGTTTCCTACCGAGTAGAAAAGTTAACAAATCTTTCCATTTTAACAGGAGTGCTTTGGCACCTGACTATTATCTATTGCTGATGTTGGGTAGAAAGAGCAGTACCACTATCTGCAAACAAGAG
>JAUBOD010000974.1:799052-826196 GCA_032353885.1 Nothura maculosa | reverse complement strand
GCTGCTCAGCCACTTGGCGGGCACCAGGGCGGCAGCGCCGGGGCCCGGGCAGCCACAGGCCGCGCCTGGGCCGGGGGGCCCGGCCAAGTGCTGACCGCGGCACCCGCTCCTCATGGCCGAGCTGGGAACAAGTCTGGCTGCTCTCTCTGCGCCAGGAAGCAGCATGAGAAATAGATCCCTTGCTTGCTTTCCTTCTTCTTTTTCTTCCTTGAAAAAAAATAAAGAAAAAAAAAAGTAAGACCTGGCTTGGGTGTTTTAAATACTTAGCTCCAGTCCATGGAGTCAAGGTGGAGCTCCACCAGCCACACAAGCCCAAGAGGGTAGATGTCCTACGGCAGCTCTTGGAGCAGGACATCTTGGACTCTGTGTCTCCTGGGGAACATGTGGTTGCTGCACTGCTTGGTGGGTCAGCACAAAACCCACCATGATCCAGTGGGACCATGTGCCCATGTTCCGGCACCGCTCAAAAGCCAGGGTACACGTGGTGTGGCATTGCTGTTGCAGTGGACATGGTTGATGATGTGGTGTAGGGTCCTAAATGTGAAAACTGGAGGATCTGGTGGACAAAGTTTTTAAGTTTGGTCCTTCAAAGTCTCTGTGAAAGCTCATGGTTACCGCAGGAGGTTGCTCTATTAGGACTTTATTTCACTGAATGGGATATGGACCTTCTCTGAAGGGAAAAGCATTCACACTCTCTTAAGTGGTGTTAAGTGCTCAGAAGCACATGATGGTCTGAGTCAGTGACCTTTTTCCTGGCAGTTTTGCCATAGTTGACACAGAAGGTGGTAGTTGTAAGAATACTGTGTATCAATGATGTTGCTGTTGTGACTCCCTTGTCGCCACCAGAAGTTCTGTAAAGAACAACCTCGACCAGAAAAAGTTAGTGATACAATTGCATGTTAGTAACTTCTGAGATGTGTAGGCAATCTTTACTGGTCTTCTCTAAGCTCTTCTTGGATTTTCTTTGTTATGAAAAGTAATAAAACAAGTACATCTTGGGTTAAAGGTAGCCATGTTTTTCCAGCTCCTACTCATTGTCTTAAATTTCTGATCTTTTAAGATCTTTGAGCGATTACAAGATGATATTCGGCAACTGACTCTTGGTTGTATGGTGTATAAGAGATGTTGCTCAAGCAGTAACATGGCAGGAAGGTGTTCTGTGAGACAGCAGACTGCTGCCCAAGTACCCTGCTGCGGTCAGTTTTCAGCCCAGTCATTTTGCAGGAATTTGTAGGGATGAGTGTGAAGCTGTTTTTGGAAACATGACGAACAGCGTCACTTTCTTTGTTATTCTGTTTGGATTTATCATTGCCTATTGTTGCACAATATGGAAGAAGGCATCCACCAGCACAGGTAAGTGGAAGTATGTTATTCGTTTCTTGCTTGGCATGTTTGGAATGAATGTGACCTTCTCGTATGTGGTGTGCTCTGTGAAATCCTCATCTACCTCTTGGATAGGTAGAAAAATTATGTACAGGGCTCAAATGATGAATCCAGCTACGTTCTGCATCTTCACTATGAAGTTCTTGTGACAGAGGTCAGAAGAAATGTCTAGAGAGCTGAAGACTTTTTATGCCTAATAGGTAGCAGGTTTGCAGCTTTATCTAAGCAACTCAACTTGGCTTCTTCCCATCCCAGAAATCCAGCCGCATCAAAGGAACTCCTCAGAAAGGTGCTTTTATAGAAGGTGATGTCCAATACCAGTTAGACCACACGAGATGAAGCTCTTCCCACCAGCACTTCACCCTTTCAGAGCTGACGCTTCATTTCTTGCTCAGACACACCACTGTTTTCTGTCCTTATTTTGAACAACTTAAAAATTATGAGGATGACAGGATGACCAATAAACAGTTTCAAGATTTTATCTTGAAATATCTTATTCTTCTGGATAAGTTTATGGAATACTTCAAAGCTGAGCTACCCTTGATTCCTCTTTGACTCTGTTATTAACATCTGTGTCCTTCAAGGTTTCTTACTGAACTTCAGCAATGAGTCAATACTAATTTCCTCTGCAATCTAGAATATTCAATGCTGGCTGCAGATATATTTTTATTATAGAAGGTCATGGTCCAGGAGCCATGATAAACCACACTAGAAAGTACAGTGTGCATTACCCACAATATTTTTGTTCATTTATCGGTGACACTCAAAAAACTTAATTCAGTATTAAATTTTAGAAACTGTTACAATTTCTCCTGTCAGCCCATGTACCTTATACTGTCATATTACTTTAGAAGAATTTTCTGTCTTTTAAACTTAAAGATAAATTCAGCAGGTATCTTTATATTGAAACTACTGAAGACCACATACAAAATAACCTAAGTATTCTATTATTTGGGTGCCTTTTCCAGGTAGAAGTGGCTTCAAACCTTCTGAAATATATTGTCAATAAAACAGTTGGCCATGAAATATTTACCATTTTATTCTAGAAATTAAAGAATATCTATCAAGAATTGTGTGTTTACTGGTAGTCAACTCTAGATTTGTTTATTAAAACCAGGACAATTACTGTCTAAAGAGAATCAATTATCTAATATGTGAAAAGGTGGATTTTGAAAGAAAAACCAAAAACATAGTCTTATTTTGGGGAAAATATAAAGACTTTTTTCCTTAACAATGAGGAATGCTGTATACACATTAGTATAATTCTGAAGCTATATAAACTGCTGCTTTGACTTTGTTTGACTTCCATGTCCTTGGGACTTCAAGCTTTTCTGAGTGGGAGGAAGAATCACGGAATATTCTTTCATCCTGCCCCTCTCATAGAAGTTAATCTGATAAATATTTAATTACTATGCTGCATATTCCTTAGAATTAACAAACTGTAAGTGCGGGACTCGCAAAAGGTACCTGCAGTGGTCTTCTTTAAGACATTTCTATTCTACTTTATTTGTATGTGTGTTGATATAAAATCTTGTTAATTTTTATAACAAACAGAAATGGTAATGTATCTGAAAATGAACAGCAATTTTGTTGACTCGTATTAAAGTTTTTACTAGAGTTTTGCAGTAACATTTTGGATTCTCCATCTTTAATTTGGTTCCCAAATAGTCTTAGCACAACTGATTGTCTCATAAAGGCTGTGGTATTAAAATATGTAACATAATTTTACCACAAGAAAATATTTAGTAGAGACAGCACCTATTTTTTTCTCTAGGATGGAGCATCCTGTTTAGTGCAAAATAAAATTCAGCTTTATTGATGAATATCAATGAATAAGTTATCAATAAAAAAATGCTCATGAAGCTGATACTTTTTCATTAAATGTTTTGATTTCTATTTCTCTCTAGGTAATAAACACAATTATACATTTAAGGACAATGATGTTGAAATCTAAAGTGTTATTTTAACATTGTGTCAGATTATTTTACAACACCTTAGGGGAGTGATCTAAAGATTATAACTAAGTCTCTGAAATGGACTGTCACATGGATATATTTCTGGATCACAATAATAAAATGACTTTTAAAACTCAACAAATTCTGCACTGAAGTGTTCTCTGTTGGCAAAAAGTAGCTTTTTTTAAAAAAAATGGCATCTTCTCCTTAAAGTTACCTGGTGCCCATGGATAGGAGACTTGTCCACCTTAGTGACAAATTTCAATTAAATCTTATGTCTGTTTATACAGCTGTATAATAATGAGCTGCAGTTGATTTTAGCTCATGTGATCCTGCAGAAAGATAGCTAATTTTCAGATAAGTTACAACAGCTCTCCTTTATTCCTGCTCTCAGGTACTAGGAAAGTCAAAACTTGATAATACTGGCACTATGTGGCCTGCAGAATCCTTGCTGCATGTGCGAACACGCGCATCAGAGGGACCATGGCTGATGGCAGGTTTGGTCTGAAAAAGCTGAGCTTGGAAAAAAATTTTGCTTTACAGAGTGAGGAAGTGCAAGCTGGTGAGCGTTGGGGCTCTCCATCTCACATTGTTTTTAAAGGAGTCACTTTTTAGAAGAGAGACATACTTAAACCCGCTTATTGAAGAAATCTGGAAAGCAGAAATCTATTTTTAAAGTTCTTCACACACATATCCTCTATGGCAGAGATGATTTGCAAGAAAGCAGGATTTTAAAGTAGACATTATTAATTCACCATAACTTCACCTTAAATCTGACTCTATTGACATAACAGTTCAGTGTTGAGGGAACAAGAGTGATGTCACAAGCAGAAAACAGGGACCTGAGCATGCGGGGGATATAGAACAGCATTAGGATCTGCTCCTGCTGTAATATGGGAAGCTATGGATATAATGTTGACTTCAGTGATTTTAGGCATATTCCCAACAGCTAAGCAGCTCCTTATTTTAAAGGAACACCATAGTTTTTGATTTTTTTTTCTAATGGAAAAGCCTTTTCAACAGCTATTTTGAAAAACTAGCTCTTTATCCACACACTATTACAGAACTATTATCAAAATCAGTTTTTATGAAGACAATTGTACTCAAAATGTTAACTTGTGAGCAATGCTATACTCAGTAGAATTCTCCCTGCTTCAAGAATCTTTCCAGAATTCAGTTCCAAGTCATTGTACTTTGTGTACAGTGCATTGCATGCAGTGCAGACAGTGATCTTTAATCCTAAACTGACAAATCATCTGGCCAATAGGCTAAACTGAGATACACGGCTCATAATAAAGAGGTAATCTGAGGCTCCTTCTACTCACATCCCACAGTTCTCTACGTTAACATTACCGAGTGAATTTCAATAGTGTTGCTGGAAAAGCCTGGCAATTTTCATGATCTTACTAGGAAATTCTAGTGTGGAGCTGCCCATGGAACCCTACAGTGCACATAATGACGGGCTTGTTTACCTGCAGCGTCACGGTGCTACCACTGCAACTTCCTCATTGCGCTGTACCCGGCCTGGCTTACTCTGAGATACTGAAAGGCAATCAAGTGCAGTTTGTACCTCTCAAAAATACTCATCACAAGCATCTCTGGCTTGGAAAAGCTACTGAAAATACAGTCTGGAACATGCACGCACACGTAACCATGTGCAGTGAAGACTCTCCCAACCAAAGACACTAAACTGCACAGGTTTCCTCTCATTGCCCAGGTTCAATGTCTCCACTTACCTATCAGAGGATAAAAACGAAACTTTTTATAATGTTTTGTGCAACCATATTTTACTTTGGATTTGGTCTTTAGCTCAATATTAAAACCAGTAGTTTTATTTATTATAAGCCATTATTTAGTAATTATTTCTGAAAGCTAAAATATTTGCAGAGGCTAGTTCAAATAATAGCAGAACTTAAATGTGATCTAATATTGAGAAAAATTGGCTGCGTTTTTTTTTACATCAATGGAGTAATTGTGATGGCTAACTATGCTGTAAATAGTGTTTCTTTGTCCATTCATTTGACTTTTAGCAGTGTTACAGTTTCTTGGCTCTGTACATTTTCATCAATCCTTTTATTTTTTTTTTTGCCATTCCTACCCATATATTTTTCAAATCATTTTTGCAGGAAATTTTATGACCCTGGTATCTTGACACTGACAAAATAGATTAATTAATGAGTAACCTGTTCTTTATGTCTAAATTTTTAGTACAATTTACTATATCAAACTGTTTAATATGAAATATTTGTAATGTAAAGGGAACTGGTAGTGAGGCATATGAATAAAGCTGTCTTGCCTTACATTCAGGAAAACAAGATTGTCCTTTTGGCCTGTTTAATACCAGTGTGGCACACACTTTGTTTATTATCAAAAGTTCAGATTGGTAATATTGTAGGCCTGAAGGGAAATGCACCTGTTTTCCTTCCTTACACAGAGAATATATTACTGTTAGTATTATCTCATTATCAAACAGGATATAAGATAGTCAGCAATCTATTCAGTTTCTAAAACTTTCTTGAGACATGGAGATGCTTGACCTGTGTAGGAAGAAATTATTCTTGTTGTGGCTTCCCCAAGAAGGAGGCATGGATTGACTACTGCCCTACTGCAGTTGGCAGCAATGTCAGCAGCAGACTACAGCTGACCATTAAACACAATATCTGTCAGAAATACATTTCGCTCGGAAAATCACAGTTGCCCCACTTGGCTTTGTTAGATTTCTCAGAGACCACCCACAAAGCTCACAGGCCATTCCTGAAGAGCGGCAAAACTGGGACAATGAGAATATTCTCTTCCATAATGCACTTCCCTGTATTTATTTATATTTGTGGATTTCATTCAGAATTCTCTTATAATAATGTAATCACTTACATCTGCTCAGCGCCCACTGGATTAAAAAGGGGTCCAAGCAACTACACAGCAGGAGCCTGAGTCCCATTGTATGCAAATTAACAGCACCTATAAAAATAAACCACGTCAGCAGATACATGGGAACGTGTTTTGGTTTGGAGAAGAGTTAACATGCCTTCTTGGAAGAAAGGCACATCTCACAGACCTCCGAGACTCAATGATCACATGGATCTCAATGCTTTTGAATGATATAAGTGGATTTTCAAAAAAGCTTTTGACAATATCTCAAAGAAGAAGCTCTTATTGAAAAAACAATGCTGTAGCACAGGAGAATTGGTCATCTGGACTATGTGGTTCACAGAGGAGAATGAAAGGAAGCAATGAAGGGAGGTTATAACAGAGTTCCCAAATACCAGTACTGGGACCTCTGCTGTACAACAAAATTGTCAACTATTTGAAAATAACTGCATCTATTGCTGATAATTTACAGATTATTATTAGCATTGTCAAGAGGAAAGTCAACAGTGAAGAGCTGGCTGAAAAAACAGCAGCTGAAAATCAGTGTATATAAATCCAAGCTGATGATCAGGGGAAGGCAATCCTGCCTACATATGCATAACAATGAGTCCTTCCTACAGTAGCCATTACCATTCAGGAGCAGATCATGGAATTGCTGTGTAAAGTCCTTGGGTGTGTCTGTGCTGGGATTTAATCGGGATCACGTGCATGTTTTCTAAGTGAATCTCTCTCTGATCCCTATTTACTGCACCTCTCCTCGCATCACCAAGCAGTCTTGGAGAGCAGGGACTGCATTTCTTTCAGATGAAGCCAAACTGGAAAACGTGCTCCAGTTGCTAAGGGGTATCCAGTCCTTGAGATAAGCCAGGTATCGGGCTTACCAGAGGTTAACCTGCTGAGCTCCAGATGGTGGAAATGCCAGGTCCTCGGTGCTGATTGCTTCGTCCTACAGGTTTGGTGCTACTTGCTAATCCAGATGCAGTCTTTGGAAATATCATCTTGGTATTTAAGCACAAACAGAATTTTGGAGTTATGAAAAAAAATAATTGAAGGTGAAAGAGAAGAAAATCTTTTTTACATCATTAGGGAACATCACTGTGCATCCACATCTTCAGGGCCACCGCAGAACTGGAAGCCCTGTGGAGAAGGGCAAGTGAGGCCCTGCAAGGTGTGACTGACTGCTGCGGAAAGGACACCCCATGATAACCTTCTGGCTGGCAGACAAGGTGATCGAGGAAGATATGAATGGCACGGAAAAGACAAATGGAGATGAGCAGTTAATCCAGTGATGAATGCTATTGCTTATTGCACAAGAAAAGACATGCAGCAAATGAAATGATCGGGCAAATAATTGAGATAAAGGAAATAATTCTTCATAGCATTTAAATCTTGTCACAGAATACTGTGGAAATCAAAACTCTAAGTGACTTCAAGCAATTGTAACACAGCTTCTCGCAAGGTAGACCCACTTATACCTTTCAGCATGAAAAACCCTTACACAGCTAATTGCTAGGAGCTAGGAGGGTAGTCCAAGGACAGCAATTACTCCATAGATGCTGTGTTCCTAAGCATCCAATACTAATTTCCATCGGAATATATAAAATGTTGAGCTAGATGGACCTTTAGTGCAGTTCTTAGTTTTGTATATATGGCAGTCATTAAACAAATACAAATATTGACTAAGGTGTTGATACAGTCTGCAGAGAACACAAACATACTTGCCCGACAAGTTGTACTCTGGTATTGTAATAGATGATCGCTGCTCATTTAGTTTGCAATGCAAACCAAAGGACAGGTCAGAATAGTGGGTTCAGTCTCTGACACAGAAAAAATCAGTTTCTGTTTTAGAGACCCCACAGTCTAGACTTCCAACAAGATGCAACAGGTGGAAGCAGCCAACAAAAGAGTAGAAGAATGGAGGAGGTGATGAAGTAACGTTAGTACAAACATGCCCAATAAAACAAAGTTTGGGCTCTTTGCCACAGTTCTGCCTAAAGCTGGGGTGAGAGGGATGACAGAATATTAGAAAACATGCAAGCAAATGCATGGAATGAAACAACTTCTCAAATAAATACCTTTAGAAAATTGCATTAATGAAAGATTAATAAGGAACTCATTTCAAAATTGAAAATGAGTTATTCATAAATTTATACATTTGGTATTTTGGATGATCTTTATAGGCTTCCCTAATGCTGTAGAGGATTGTTTGTACACACTTAATAATCTTTAAAGGCCTCATCTGAATTTACCTAGGAAAGCCATTGACAAAGGCCTGCTTCGATGAGAAATGGTTGAATGAGATGGCTCCTAACCAAGCTGAGAAAGTAACAATGTTCTTGATTCAGTTAAAGCAAGACCCAAGAATATTACTTAAATAGCAACAAAAATTCATCATAGGAAAGAGAATGGAGATATTCTGCATGACAACCTAAGTACTAGGAATTATAGCAAAAAGTATACTTATTAATGAAAATGTCTCCACAAAACTTCAAGGGAAATAACACAGAAGTTCCTGAAACAATAATAATAACAACAATCGTGACTGATGAGGGACAACCGAAACTTTGCAATTTGACTAAAGTAACTGGAAACTAGACTATAGCAGAGCCTGGGCCCACAAACTCCAGTCTTTTTACAAAAATGTTAAAACAGCTGAAAATCAGATTCTACTCTTGTACAATTAAACACTACACCTGGCTCATAATTTTCTTCTGTGCTGAAAGTTAGAACCAATGTCCCATAAGAGTGAGAAAAGGATATTGTAGAGATGAAGGGCAGCAAGACATAGTTTTTTCCAAGTAATAACTACTATATACCTAATACACAGTATGCTACAGATCAATACTAGTAATACAATAATTTATATAGCTGACAAGTTACACGATAGCATAGAGTCAGTGTTAAAAGTAAGAAAAGGAAAGAAGCAATGGTGTCAGCTCCAGATCTCTGGCTGCCAAAGAGCAGAACTGAGGACTTCTTGGTAAAACCTTTGTGTGCTGAGTAACCCTGGGAGCTGGTGCCAAGGCAGGCAGATATGAGCAGTTCAAGGAGTGTGTGAGGCACCAACACTGCAGACCAAGACATCCCAAGCAAAGATTACAGCCCCGATTTAAAGCACATGCTTTTTCTTGCTGGCATAGAAAAAATAAACATTTTGAGGGTACAAGAAAACAAACAAGATCTTGAAACTTAAAACTATTTCAGTAAAAATCAGCCATAGAACATTAAAGAGCTACAAGATAAAATTTAATTAATGCAACTTTCAAAAGAGCAAGAAATTCAGTGAGCAACCAAAGGAAGACCAAAAAACCCATGTGTTTGGCAAAAAAAGGAAAATCTCCAGTGATACTGATGTACAAAAACTAATGGGCCTCAGAGTTAAAACATCTCTGAAGGGAAAAATGAACAATAAAAAAAGAGCTCTGTGCTATGTGGCTGCTGAGGGGGCATCACGGAAGTTTTAGGGTTACAGCTCAGTTTTGGAAATGATGAAGGGGATGGGAAAGTAGTAAGAAATATTGTGTGGAAATGGTAGCCCATCAATGAAGACTCTACAGCAGAAATGCAGGACAACTTTATTTCCATCTTTATATATAAGAACAGCGAATGAGACTTAGACAATCAAGCATAAACCAGAAAACTGCAACTGAAATGTTCCTTTTACTTGTCCCTATGGCCTAATACTGTCTAATGTACAACAGGAAGCCCAATCATGTGTTCATGTGTCTGCTGATGACACAGAAAAGATGCATCGAGAACCCCAGAGAAGGCTGTGTTTGATAACACTGTATTTGTACTGGGAAATTTGTGAGCTGGGGAATTTGTATGCTGAGGAAATAGCTTCTTTCTCACTTCAATCCATAGAAACTCTCTGTTTCTTACCAGCATAAAAAGCTGAAGTATAAACTCACCATCAGCCTAAGCGCAGCTAAGGCAGCTAAGCCGGCAGCTAAGGGGGAAGAGAGAACTCGGCTCTGTCCCGGTGTCCCCAGGCAGCAAGGATCGCACGGATGCCACTGGAAGCTGCTTCATCCATCTCCCGCCCGCTCTCCTTTCCCTGCTGCCTTCTCCCCAGCAATGAATGGCTTCTGGTGCCTTTCCCATGCGCTGGCATGTGCTCGCATCAGATTAAAGCCAGAGTGCCAAGGTGGCCTTGTCATCTCTCCCTGCTGACTAAGGCCTACACAAACAGTATGTTGCATGGCATGTATCAAACGGATCAGGATAACAAAAATTCCAAGCCAACAGGAAGACACCTGGTGTTTTTTTCCTTTTTTTTTTCCTTTTTTTTTATCTTCATACACTTCACTTTGTGTATGGATTCTTTGGATTCTCATCCATCTTTTGTTACATCAAAAGAACATTCTTCCACCAAAGACCTCCCCTGCCTGGTTATGTGGACTGCCTCTCTTAGTTCATAATCACTTATGAACTGTTGTTTTTACTGCATCAAAAAGTGTTGAGGAAATGCTAGGATTGATGGAAGACTGGTTCTCCTGATGGAATAACATGATGCCCAGCTTTGTCTTGAGAGCCATAGAGGATGTCGGATCTGCGCCCTACACTGTTTGGCCATCCTACTGCCTGGCTTTCCGATCGGACATTACTTAGAGCTATTTCCAGTGAGTGCCAGTGGTAGCACCTCTCTCTTAGAAGTGGTATCAAATATTGCAGTGTGTGCATGGTTTCCAGTTATTGACAAGCTGCTGTGGGCTGTGATTTGAATTGTTCCACAACTGCTGCTGTTATTTTCTTTGCTACATCTGCTCATATCAAATACCACTGGCGACCTGCTGTGTTTAGAAGACAAAGGCAGATCTCTCTTTACCATGAACTGGACCTTCTATTTGTACCATGGATAATGCAATTTTTCTCGTGTGCTGCTAACGGCTGCTCTTATAGCCTGTTTAGGATACATGAAAGAAGGTCTTGCCTACTGAACAATTAAAATATGTAGGCTACTCGTTCACTTTGAGTATGCAACCAACATCCACTGCTGTTTTATCTTAGAGTATTTACTCATCCTTTGATTTTCTACAGTCCCTTTCAAGATATGTATCCAAAGCACAGTTCACAAACCAAGGAAAACATTCTTTAAAGATGCTATATCCTCAAGACACAATTCCTTGGAAATTTCTAGTTTCTTATATTAAATGCTTAAGGTTTTGTGCAGCTCCGAGCAGCTTTAACAGCAATTTCTCTAGATACCTTTCCTGCTCCATGTCTACCTGTTCTTGCTCCTGCTACTTCCAAAAATGGCCATTCCAACATGACAAGTGTCTGTGTGAATCACAGGCTGAAATCTCCCGGCAGCCGAGAGCAGCATTTTGCACTGAGGATGCTTTTCAGTTCTGAGCATTGCAAGGCTCTGCTTTGGATGTCTACTTAAATACACATATATATTCAAATGTGTGCATGAGAGAGTATTTGGGATTGTCTACTGGATGGTTAATATTTGATACTTGACTTATTCAATATTTGTAACTTAACCTGAGTAGTAAGCCTCAAGGTTAACAGGGGAGCTGCATGATAAGCCTCAGGTCTAACAGAAGAACTGATAGCAAGACCTATGTTTTATTCCCCCTCTGATTATTCAGCAGGGTAATGCTGCTGTGCGCTACCAACGACAGCGTAATGGAATGAGACAGAACACAAATAAGACTGCTCTACAGCCTTTTTTGCTGCTGTTGTTTTCTTTTGCAGCAACTAGTGTTTGGCTCCCTTTCTAAGACAATTTCTTGAATCTCTGACTCAAATGGAGACATCTCTGCGCAGGGTGAACTGGTAGCTGCAGTGCTTCTGCAACAGAAACTGCAAGCTGGGAGGAGAACGTTCCCCTTTCCAGCATGGGGGGCAGCTGCTTTCGCTCTGCGGCTTCTCGCTGCTATTGTGCGAGGGAATCGCACTGTGCGCGTTCCGCGAGCCACAACTGAGGGGAAGTAAAGCTGGGGCTCATTTAGGACTGGGTGTCATTTTAATGAGCTTAATAAACCCAGCTGAGGACAGAGAGTTTCTCTAGAGAGTTTTCAGTCCTGCAAAGCAGAGCTCTTCATCTGACCGTTGAGCCTTGCATACTCCTGCTGCTACAAAAACTGCACCAGGTTTAAGTAGCACCAATTTTGGCAGTACTGGTAGCCCTGGTGTAAGTGGTTCTCCCCCTTCAGCAGCTGTTTTCAGTGTGAAGTTGCTTAGACTTGCTCTGAGCAGAGCTTAAGTGACCCTGCACAGAATGGCTTCCTCGGCCCCAGGTCACCACGATGAGGTGACAGGAGCCTGGAGGAACATAGTCATGTAGAAACAAACTGATTTCCTTTGTGAAATGAGCACCCATAGAAAGCAGGAGAGTGGCATTTTTCATTAAGCAAACTCATCTATGGCTAAAGCTAAGTATTAATACTGTTCTTGCAAAACATGATGTTGAGGATTTGTTTCAAGTGCTGTATGGATGCTGACCTTCAAAAGGCAAAATATATCATAGCACTATTTGTCTCACTTTTAGGCAAGCAGGACAGAAAGTGATTTACTATGTCATTAATTCTACAGTCATGTCACAGAATCACGTCAGGAGAGGTGGTTTCCAGATCAGACTCCATCTAAAAACGAGCTGCGTTCACATCTTCTCCCCTAAACTTAAAGGAGGCTTCTGGAAAGGATTTCTAAGACCAGCCATGGTTATGGCTGAAAATGCACTGGAAGAAAGACTGAGCCAGCCAGCAAACTGATGCAGAAAGAACATTCACCATAGAAACCTAAAAATGACTCAGAGTGATGAACTGGTATCATTTCCAAAAGAAAGTACTGTCATACCTATTTGCTGGCCACAGGACAGTTTTATTAATGGACATGAATGGTGAATTATATATCATTGGTCCATCTACTTTGCAATACCCCAAAATTAAAAAATATATATCTCTATATAAAATATTTCTGTGTGCTTTACTACCAAAAGATGATAAGTATGGTAGGCAAACCAAGAAAATTAAAAGCCCTAGAGCTAGATGTTTATATAAATGCCATTAGAAATACAAAATTTCAACTAATCAGGTTGACCTTGCTCTTCAAGGTGCTGGAGAGCCTGGGTTGTGCATAGCTCTGTGTAGGGCACTGTTTAAATAACGTATCAGCATCAACCGGTGGTGCAGTGCCTTGTGACTTCTACTAAGGCACAATCTGTAGCTTTCAACACAGATGATTAGGGAAAGATCTGATATACTAAGTTCTCATGGTATGTGGGAGAATATGTAATTTACATACATTTAAAAAATAATGCTATACTGCTATCCATTAAAGCTATCTTACCTTTATTTTTCTGAAGCCTCTTTAAAAGAATTTTCAGGTGTCTAAAAATAAAACGGAAATACCTGAGGGCCTGGATCTTAAATGAAAATATTCACAGCTTCCCTGGCTTTTCACAGTGCGAAAGGTCATGGCAGTCTAATCTACTACAAAAAAATGAAGGCACCCTGGAACCCGGCAGAATTGCTTTGCCATTCCCTACAATAGGGCTGTGCTGCCCTTTTGTGTGTGTGTGTGTGTGTGTGCAGCTCAAGGAACTACTGAATCTCCCACGTGACACACGTAGGACAGTCACTTTTGTCACTAGCAGGGACATGTGATTTAGGTGATATCTACAGCGATTTCCAAGCCATTCCTAATGGCAGCCCTGCTCACTGCACTCTGAAGGCTCCAAGGAACCTCCTGGTGCACACCCAGCCCTCTCCATGGGCCTCCGAGCCTGAGGGCTCCCCTGCCCTCATGCTCCTGTGCAGAACTGGCCCGATGCGCTTGGGAAGCGCCCGGCAGTCCTGCAATCCTAGCCCCAGTCCCTCCCTAGGCAGCACCTCCAGCCTAGCGGAGGCAAGTTGTCCTCAGCTTTGTCTTAGAAGACTTGGCTTCCAATTAAGAAGTTTTCTCTGTATTATGTTTAAGGCCGAGGAAGCCTAGCTGATGTACTATCAGTGAATTAAAGTATCATTCACACAAAGGTGCCCCAAACAAATGAACTCATGCCAGTAATGCAAACTAGAGACTGAGCGCGCCCCATGGAGTTCCCTGATCTCTGAAATGCAGAACTGCGTTATTTCAGTGGAAGCTGATTCACTAGTCATGAATTTCATTTCAGAAAATGATGTAATTTTTGGTTCACTGTCTGCTCTGAAGTGTGACAGCAGCTCTTTTACATACCCCAACAGTCTCAACAAACTTTCATAGGAGATTGAGGGTTGAGAAGAAAGTGCTGTTCTTTCTTCATTTCCCCCAGGCCATTTCACGTGTCTAGGAGCGCTCTGAGGGTCAGCACCAACAACACCCCTCCTATTTTGGGGCACATGTAGGCAAAGGATATTAATCCTGGCAGTTCTCGAGCTAACAATCATGCGTGCACTTTAGCCTGGTAAAAAGAATAAACAAACCTACAAATTCAAAGCTTTTAACCTCACTCCTTATGTTTGATTAGTGCTTTATGTGAATCCTTTCAACACACTCCTGAAGCAACTACTTGCATTCTAATTGGTTTAATTTTAAACATTAGTGTGTATTTTTAAAAGCCCAGCACTAAATATTTTTATTCTTTAAAGGCAGATTATTAACTTTTTACAGTGTGACTTTCATACATGATCTGTTTTTAAGGTGTTTGTTACATTTAGATTACTTAGATCAGGGATGACTAAGTGAGTTCAGAAAAATATTTAACACTTGGATTTTTTTACAAACCAATGAGAATGCTCTTGTCCTCCTTCAGAAAGAAAGGGCACCTATTTATGCAGTTTGTAGACAGATGTGGGCAATTACGTAGCTATACGCAAAAAGCCAGTAGAGTACAGGGAAAACAGTTCTCCTTGTCCATATGACTGAACACATGGTTAAAGATTTAAGATAAAAAGTAATAAACTGTTTTTGCATGCAAGATAAAATGGGATACACAACTGAACACTGAATATTTTCCTTTTACCTACATTTTACTTTTTAATCAATATTGTCCCTGCTTTAAAAGGTACATTATTTTTTCTAAGCAATAAAACAAAGAAAATAAGTGTCTAGAATTGATCTGTTGAATGCAAATATCATAGCTTATGCATGTAATAAAACTGTCCTCCCTCAAAGTTGTATAAAAGTCATCACTTTGAACTTTAAACGGAGGTGATGAACCCTAACACCTGGGATGGAGTCTTAGAATATGGCTCCTGAAGCAGCTACAGACTGAGCCATCACATTAGTGCCCAAATTTTATAAAATTTAAGAAATATGAAGACCATCTGTTCAGTTAGCTGCATACTACTTTGCAGAATTTAAGGTCTGGAAAATTAAACTAACTAAGATACAGAAGGATCCAATGGCTGGAAGTTTATCCTACATAAACCAGAGATGAGATGCCCTTTGAGCATTAAGGTTATAACATTTTATTTATAGCACTTGGAAACTTCACTAACAGCAATGAGGTACTTTCCACGAATCACTTCAGATTAAGATGCAATGATTTTCTAATAGATGTGGTTAAACTAAATCAGAAGTTGGGACTTGATGCAGAACTGCTGAATGAAGATCATTCCTTTGTAATCTAAAGCAGGGTAGATAAAAATAATGGTCCCTTCTGGCCTTAAAATCTGTGAACCTATGAGTGTGTAAATATTGCCATGATAGATAAATAATCGTGTCTGGGCCATCAGGCTGAATAGGAACATGGGTTCCCCCTGCATGAACAGTGCCGCTGCTGCTGGCAGGGCAACCAACTCCCTCTATGCCTTTGTGTATACAGTTTATTCGAGATCTGTGCTCTAGTTTTCGTCAAAATGTTATCGAAAAGTTGAATCCCCAAAATTTGATAGCTGGAGATCCATATTTTGTCAAAAATCAAGAAAGAATACGGACAAAAGGAAATGGTGATACCATGTCATACATTCTGGAGGTTCATTATTATTTTAACACATTTGTATTTTTAATTCTCAAACTTGTACTGCACAATAAACATACCTAACAATCTCAATATCAAACATGAGCCTTTTTCACCATTATCCTAGTTATTACTTAGTGAATAGCATATGAAGAAATAAGGAAGTACATCAGCAAGCAATTTAAAGTTGAAGTTTTCAACTTTTTCAGACATTTAGTCATCTTCAAAAAAAAAAAAAAAACCCAAAATATAATATAGCCATCAGAGGAAGTTACTAAATACCTGAAGAATGTTCACCTGTAAAAGACAAATTTCGGGCATCCTGCAGGAGATGTGCACATGATTCACATGCATCCTGCTCCTGCACTGTCACCTCTACAGAATTCCTTCTGCACTTAAAAGAAAACTGATGAACTTGCCATTTTTCTTTCCCCAGTGGCTGTCATCTAACTAGCACCTATCTTGACTGATGTTGTAAAACATCTCAGATGCCCTTTAAAAGAAATTCACAAATTCAAACTTGCCTTTTAAAATCTGCACTAGGTCCTTATAATTTGGCACATTGATGGCACCAACAAAGCAGAAATTGTCCTTCTGTAAAGCTAGTGTGGCACATGATACAGCGTGTTTTGTATTCGCCCTGTGCAGCACAGTACGTGTTTTGAACAGCGCAGGGACGCTGGGCAGCCCAGGCCGAGGTGTTTCCCTCAGTGCCGCCGTGTCCTGGCAGGGCAGAGCCAGCATCTTGGCTGTTTGTGCTCCCTAGCAGTAGTGCACACTGATCTGACAGCTACTCCAAACTGCAGTTTGCTACTGTCATATTATCACCATTGCATCCAGTGAATAGGCAAAGCTACACATTAAAGGCAAATGCAAATTGCTCTACGTTCTACTTGCTATGTTGTTAAATAACAGTCAAGTCATTAGTGACCAGGAAGTACTATAGATTTGTATGGAAGTAGTAATTCAGAGTAATAATTGGGGAAGCACAAACTCTCTAGGAAATTCTTCAATTATTTGAAGACAAATTGTCACTTTCAGTGTTAGTCATTCACCTGCAACCACCTAAAGTAGTTTTTGGTTTCATTGGAATTAAAATAAGAAATTTTGACAATGTGCATATCATCTTGGAACCTTCAATACATCTCTCTAAAGTCCAGTTCTTCTTATATAGTTTAGTTAATATCCCTATAAACATCTAGCAAGGATTAGGTTAATGCTCGTATTAGGCTACAGCTGAGAAATGTCATTACAGCAATACTTCTGCCAATATTTATCAGTATTCCTGTTGAAGTAGTAAGCATGTAATGCTCCTCCATCAAGAATGTTACTATTTATAGCATATTTTATTATATTATTATTATTATAACATTATACAAGTGCAAGAACTACTTGCATGTTTCCCCTTGGCTTTGGGGCTGGTGCACAGTGGTTCAGCCTTCTTGAGTTCAAGATGGCTTTGATTCCTTCATATGGATGAAGAGCAAATGCACGGCTGCTGGCATGGACATGGTGACTGCTCACACCCTACTTCACCACATATTGTTCTGCACATACAGGAAATAATGGAAATTCATACAAACACTGAAAATATAGCTTATTAAATTATAGCTTCAACTTGGGATTACTACTTCAGAACATATCTCATTTATGTCAACAACTCCTGATGGTATCAGGTCAGAGAAAGAAGGAAGTTCAGAGCTGCTTGTGGGAAACTCCCTTCTAGCTGCCTAGTAAATCTAAATTCAGTTTAACTGAGTCAGTTCCTACACCCTCTTCCACACACTATAGAGAATTTATTTTTTGGAACTGAACTTCTTTTCCAAGTGGAAAAATGTTATAAAGAATTAATAAATTATCAGAAAACATTTTAAGCAATATTTATATATCATAGAATCATAGAATAACTTGGAGGTTGTCTGTTCCAAAGCCCTTGCTCAAACGAACTTACTTAGGTACATGAGGGTCTTGTCTAGTCAAGTGTGGAGTATCTCCAAGATGTCACAGTATCTGGGCACCGGCTCCAGTGTTTGACTGTAAGTAGAGCTCTTGTGTTAAGATAGTTTGTGTTAGGGATGATGGTGAAGACATTGGAAGACATTAGAAGACTATAATGGACTCATTGGAAGAGTAATTAGGTGCTGAATCCATGACAGGCTCTGAACAATTTATTAGCCATTTGTTAACACTCCTTTTCATAATTTCATAAACCATTTGCAAGTGGAATCTTAACACTAAACGTGAGCCAGAAATTTCTTAAATTAAAGCAATGGATTTAAGCTTCCATTCATAAACTTCTTGGAAGTCTTGGAGTACCAGTGTATGTCGGTCTCTACACTAACCCTCACTTAATAATAAGCAGACAGCTGCAGCTTTCCACAGCTTGAGTTTGTGACTGGCAGAGTGCCATGCAGGGAACATCCACGAGCCCAATCCCAGTGAGACAAATGTAGGAATAAATCAAAGAAACCTCTAGAAATGCTCAATTGTAGGGCGGCACCGGTGCGCTCTGCCCCACTGTCACTGTGCACATGGCTAGGAGCAGCTGAGCTATTAACTTTGCCTTCTGACCTTATAACAAATAGATGGAAAATCTCCAAAGTAACATATTTGTTACATATATATTCTATACTGCTTCAAGCACAGACATTTCTAAATGGATTCTCAGCTTCATCAACGTTCCTGTCTCACCTTGACACTTGGTACATCTGCATGCTCAGTCAAAGAGGAAGCAGATCACTATCAACATCAGGATGTGGCTCATACTCCAGTGTAACTCCTACAGGAAGCCCTTAGGCATTTTGAGCAGGATGACAGGATCTGGCCCTCCCTGCCTAAGAAATGTCAGCGTTCTTCCTCAAGACCTTAAAGGAGCCCCAGGCTCTGTCCCATAGCAGCGCCTATCACTGGAAGTGCTGCCAACATCTGCTGAAACCTTCCCTGGCAATAACGAAGGCCTAAGAAAACTCAGTGCATCTATTAGAAGAACTCAAGTCTCACTAGTCACCAGTGGCTTAGCTCATGGGTGCTACCAAGGCTGAGGTCAAGGAATGGGCCACATCTGCTGCTGACGTTATACACTCTAGATGAGGCGGCAACAGCTCCTTGGGTGCGTGCTGCTGTGATCCCACCTCCAGAGGGGACTCCCCAGTGCCACAGGACTTCCATGGCAAATACAGCTCGGTGCCTGCCATGCAGCATGGTGCCCTTGGGGTCTGACTCACCACAGACGTGGCCAACTTGGACCAGCAGAAATGTCCACAATGTTCACACTGCAAGCAAACTGTCCTCCCCACACAGGGCCCATCTCAGTGCTCCAAAACACACACGTTAAACCATGAATATGCTTTTATGCCTTTGTGTCTCTGCATCTGGAGCACTGTTGCCACATTTTAAGTGTAGATTTCTAACCAGCTTCACTACAAGGCTTTTTAGAGGCATCAGCCTGATAAATGCTGACAGTTTTCATAACTACCTTTACTACTGTCTATGATATAGTTTATTCCTTCTAGGCACTCATAGTAAGTTGGTTTTACACTGGCCAGAACTCAGATCTCAAGCACACAAATTAAATTGGCAGTGAAAACCGGTGCAATAATTGAGGCTAGAGTCTGGCCTACTGACCTTGCTCATCTGAATGGTATCTCTGAGGACAAAATGCTGCATTATTCTTCCTCTTTGACAATTCCTCTTTCATAGATAATTTTTGGAGTTTTATGTGACATTTTCTAGGATGTTGTACTGGTCTCCTGGATACTTACTTTAAATTCTGCACTCTTAGCATGCCATTATAGTTGTCTAAAGCATCTTTCTTTTCTTTCTTCTTTTTGCTCTACCTTTCATTTTGGCTCATTTCTGTGTTCTGCCGTCACATTATCTGCTGTTTGATGGTGTAGCTTCACTTGTATAACCACAAAAACAAGGAATTCTGCTGAATTCTGAAAGAAATCTTTGTGTTCCATAAGCAGCCATGGAGCTCACCAAGTGAGGAACAGCTCCCCAAAACCAGGCTTTGTGCTCTAGTTTACCACTTTTCTGTAAAAACTATGAGGAAATATTTTTCTACCTACCACACAAGAACATGTGGCTTATTTTATGACAGTAGCACTGGTAGCATTTGTAAAGCAATGAGTCATTGAGCGGTAGTGCAGCACAGTTCAAATATTTATTTACACTGTGCTATAGCTGAACCTTTGTATTTTTTCTCTTTTTGGCTGAGCTTTGGGATGGTTGTAAGAGTGCCCAACTGAAGCCCTGGATTTGCATAAAGCCCATATGGCAGAAAAAAATGGGAGTGAACTTTATAAGAGAACACTAAAATAAGCTAAACTTGAACACAGTGACAGAAGAACAACTTCCAAATGAACGTAAACAGTCATCATTAATTAATTCTAATGATCTGAGGTACAACTTTGGCATAGATTGATAATAGCTTCCTGTATTTTTGGACATTGCAAAATACTCCCTGAGCATTTGCTTTCAAGTCAGTGAAAATCTTCTTTAGTGAAAGTTTTATATATATATATATAATATATATATTTAATTGATGCTTATACATTTATACATTTGTTTAGAAACACAAGTAGTTTTAATATGTGCAACTTTTACTGATAGAACTGTAACCCTACTGACCTGTGGTGTTGCAAAGGAAGCACAGGCAGAGTCAGGTCCTTACAAGGTAATACTGAACTCTTCCTCTCTTTGCAATACACATTCTCTCAGATGCTACAAAATTGGAGAATCCCATGGAATTCAGCATAGAAACACTTGGGGATGTGGTTCTCTGTGAGAAAGCTGAGCACCATGTATACACTCAAAGCAGCCAGCACATTGTAGAGCTTATGGAAATATTTTGTCTCCTTGAATTTTGATGTCTCATTCCCTTTTTAGTCATCTGTGTTTGTCACAAAAACAGACATTACAGGAACAGTTCTGCATAAAGCAAACTTCATCCATACCTCAATTTTCTTCTATTATTGGAGTATATTGAATGTATTCGTAAGTCCCACTTGTGACAGTACGTAGGAACTGCAGTTATTTTTCACTTTGTAGGTCTATATACCTGGAATACAGCTATTGTTTCAATACCTAAAGCACGCACTGTAATGTACAAAACTCATTTAGCAATACAGGAAAAATTACCAGCTATACTTTACTACTGAAATGAAGCTGATCATTTACCATCAAACTCAACATTTGGAAACTCAAATGCTCTGGATAGATTTCTAACAGATTCATTCTAAATTAAATGGTATTATCAAGTTTGTAGAGCATGTGATCAGAATTGACTAATTTTGAACATAACAGATATTAATATTTTGGTATGCCCTGCTGCTTGCTTTGCTTTGCTGAAGAAATATGTGCACCAAACATAATTGTACATTAGCTTACTATACAAAAGAAAACAGCGGATTGGTAAAGGAAATGCAACCATTATGTTTTACAACAGATGGAAAATCCCACATTCTTTGGATTTTCACGTATGTTGTTTGCATTGATTAGTGTTTGTAACTGAAAGAGATTTGAGCTATTTGTTGAGGGACAGAATCACAGGTCTAAAGAGATCTCCTCCCCCACTGCTTGGTAGTTCCTTTGATGGCAGTGATGTATATTTGGACTGCAAAACAAAAATACTGTTCTTATATAAAAAGAACATTGTCAAGATAAACTTAACATAGCCCAAAAGAGCATCTCTCTTTTTAAAGGATATTTTTTCTTGGACCTCTGAAAATTGACTTGTTTTCCAAATATAAACTTTCAATGTTGTTTAAAAATTGATTACATTAAAGAATTACCAGCCATTTGCTATGCAACCTGTCACCAATACATTTTGAATATCTCCTTTAAACTATTGTTGGAGAGGAACATAGTGGTCCCAGGCTGGTAGACAGGAGTGCTCTAAGCTATGCCCAAGAGAAGATTTCAGCAATCAAAATGAAAGAAGACACATGAGCACAGCTTCTTCTAGAAGTCAGAAATGGAGACAAATGACATCAAAGGGGAAAACACAGACCTTCTGTGGGGAACTGGGCAATTTTTCAAAAGGCAAATACAGACCAAAAGTGAGCAGCTGAGAGGCGAGCCCAGTAGCTCAGTTTTAGTGAGCCTGAATTCCAGATTAAGCTGGGACTTCCAAGAAAAATGGCAGAAGGTGACTAGAGATATGAGTTTATGAGCTCATATGAGCTGTGGTTGGCTGTTTTTCTGCAGACTGTGAGCCAGGACGTTGTCTAATCTAAACTGGTAATAAGGACAAGTGCCTTCTGCCAAAAGACTCCTTCCACAAAGAGGAAATCATGTTGCTTACGAGATGACAGAGTGAGGCTCTTGTTTTCTTTAATGTAAGGGAATGCAAGGGAAGATAGTTAACGGAGTTTCCTTATCCAGGTGAAACACTGGGTTCAAGTACAATAATCTTAGGATTACAAAAGTTGCCTCTCACAAATAATTTCTGATGGCCTCCTCCTCATCAGAATCAGTGCTATAAAGCACAATTAACTTGCAGTGCACCTCTGCCTTTCCATATCAAACTGTAACATCAAATCGCATAGCAGGAAGCCTCTCTGATGCTACTGTCTATGAGGGCAGGAAGATCAAAGCTGCAGGCCGACACACAGGGAGCAGCAGGAGTTTTTACAGCATTCATTTGGTCGGCCCTAGGTCTTCATACGTATGTGCTGCAGGATGTATGAACTCAATGCAGTACTTTGCAACATTATTTGATATCAGGCCCTTTAGTGTTTTCCAGTGGAAATGCAGAACATTGAGAATTTCACTGGCCATTTTAACACTTCTGTTGATTCTGAGAAGACTGCAGAAATTTAGAATTCCCTATGTTCAAAAAGAGAAAGAGGAAAGAGATGAAGAAACTGTATGTTCTTAACATTAACAAGGTGTTCGCTGAGCTTCCTGCAAGGATGTCATCTGATGTCTCCCTTGTGAATGATTCAGACCAGGAATGTTTCCTCTTTTATTTTTATGACTATCTAGCCTTTTCTCTTTCATTTTGCCCTTCCAGGTGTTACACAGACTTAGTGCTGGGGGAGGGGGTTGCAGCTTGCCCACTGATTGGATCTACTCTGCTTTTTAAACTAGGGGCCAGACTTTGAAGACAGACCCAGCATCCCTCCCACAATTACTCTTCTAACATGAAGATTGATCACTTTTGAAGATACAGTCCCCTATATTTGCTACATCTGGAACACTGGATTTGAAAGCTTTGATAACCAGCTATTGAGAAATTAAATACAAATACAAGAGACACACAAGTCACAAATGCAAGCAAGCAAGAGATATAAAATTAATGGGGAAAAAGTGCTTGTTAAGGGGGAGGTAACTAAGAGGAGGAAGTTAGGGCAATAATGAGTTTTTAGAAGACACATGTGTTAACTCTGATGGCCTTTATCTCTCTCAGGAATCTTACCGCCTTTCTTTGCTTGGCACTTTCCTCAAATACCATTCTACATCCCTCCCAACAGCCTGAGGCAAGGCATGGGACAAAGATCTCACAAAACAACACAAGTGCTGCAATTAATAGTAAGGAAACACAGTTTTTCTGGTGCTTGCCATGAAATTAGCCTGATGCTCCACCAACAGAGACTATCTGAGCATCACAGATGACAGTTTAAATCATTTACATAAGAGAAATAGATGGTCAAAGAAGCAATGATGGTGCTTATTTGGGAAATCAGTATGCAGATATGTGCCCCTCCAAACCTTATGGGAAGCTGACTGATCTGGATGCTGCTCTGTTGGGCGCAGGAGAATTTTTATTTGTGCTTTGTGGAGCTTGTGCTCCGAACTGTGAGCCAAATATTACAGTATATTGTGTTCACAATATATTGTGTTCACAGCTTTTTTTATTGTGTATCATAGCTTTTTTTTTTTTTTTAAAGTTCACACTAATGAATTGCATTAGTGAATCAATACAGTGAATTCAGGGATTTGTCAAACTCTGACTAGTAAGGTCACTTCCGGCTAAATTTTGTTAAGTTCTCATTGACGCCAGACCTGGGAGGGGAAATGGTAATTCAGACAGTGAAGCAACAGATATTTTCCATATATCCCCAGAACTGTGTATTGGTTATTCTAGCACAGGAATAAAATATTATTTATTCTAATCACAGAACAGAATTTTTACTCATTAAGAAAACTCACATGATTTTGTATAACCTGAAGGACATTCAGATAGCTCATTCCTTTATCGATCAGCGCAAGCACACACCATAAAAACAGGGATGTTATTACGGTGGACAGTGAACAGAAGGAAGATGGAACATACAGGGGTAATACCTCCAAATTTCTTCCTGTGCCGAAGCACCTCCCTGTGGGCATGGGAACAAGGTGGGGGTGCCCTGAGGGGGATAAATAGGGTGGAGAAGTAGGAGCTGAGGCAGAGAGGAGGCCACAAAAAAACGTGTGCTTGGTGCCACTCTCCAATGCATTCAGTAATAAGGATGAGGCCGATATCAAGGCTCGGGATGCAGGATTTTAAGCATCATTAGTCAAGCCAGGGAGTGCAATGGCTGAACCAAAAATACTGATGAAAACATTTTGCATCAAACCAAAATTTTATGCTTTTCTTTCCATCAAAGCAATAAAGTGAAGAGTGGTTTGATCTGAAGCGAAACAATCTGTCAGTTTTTTTTAAGCTCTCTTTAACCTTCTCGTTTTGGTTTTGTTTGGTTAAATTTGACACATAACATTAATAATTTCATTCTTAAAATGCTGAAACAAAATGCTTAGTCTTTCCCAAACGTATTTGCTTTCTATTTTTTTCTGAAACCATTTATTACATTTGACCCAATTTCATAAATACTTTTATTCTCCCTGATGATGTGTCATGTTGAACTGGCTAATCACATTCTCCATTGCCAGTATTATTTTCTCCAGGAACAAAGAATTCTCATGCTTTCTCCTTTTATCCTGTTAATTGAAATCCATAGTGCCTCATCACCTAAACACTCGAGTGTTTCCTTAAAAGACGCTTTCCAAGCAACTTCTCTCCTTCACTGTCACTCCTTGTAGTAAAGCAATAATATGAAATTGAATAGTCTGTACAGTTAAATGTAGAATGAGTGAAAAAAGGTTAGGTTGCAGGTATGTTTTGCGCATGCTTTGGAAGATGGCAAGGTGCTTCTCTCTGCTTTCTGAGGTTCTTGCTTCACTGACCGAATACAAAGGATGCAACATGTCAAAGAGGGAAGTTACTTCCTGGTAGATACAACCTGACACAGGGTCTGTGTTTTAAGTCCAAGTTCCTGAGTTAGAAGGGCAGGTCAGATATTTCTATTGAATAGCTAGAACGGGCAGAAGGGTAATCAGAGTAGACCTGATTCTCTACAGTAATGATTCTCTACAGCAATGGTACCTGGGGTCTGTGGAGTTTAGTGGCAAAGTGATTTTTTCTCCTGGGAGATGATAAGTGTTTCTTTGTTTCTTGGTATACTGAGTTGTAATAATTAATGTAACAACCACAGACCACAGCAGAGTTCAAGGATAGATGATATTAAGTCTTCTGGCTACTCTCAGATATGAGGAAGAAAAGTATTTCAAAGCCAGGGATAATACGAACATCTACTCACTATAATTCAACAAGATCATAATAATGAATATATTAGTTTAACAACTGAAAGCCACACCTCCCAAATGAGGATAAAAAATTAGTTTTTGTGGGTACTTTCTTCTTTTCAGACAAATTATCTCAAAATTGCCTAGGTTCAGCTTCAATTAATTGTCTTGCCACACTGGGCAATTCTGAAGGAGCCTGTGCTAACTTCAGAGGGAAGAAGGTGATTCCTTGCCTGGCTTCTGCAGTGGTTCCACACACACGTTTGACAGGGCAGAGCCCAGCACGGGGCTGCCCAGAGGAGAGCTGTCCACTCCACTCAGACACAGATATCTGAGCACGGCTTTAATGTAAATGAATTGACATAGAAGTATGTGGTATGAGGCTGCTAATGGCATTAGACTCCTTTGGGGGACCCACCAAGATTTCTATGGATGTACAGTTCCAGTCAGTTGGCAGACAGAATTAATCCATTGGTTTAGTCTAATAGGGGACCTTAAAAGAACAATTACTTACACTACTGTAATTGCTGCTCTCCAAGGTTAAATTCTCCATGCAGATTCCTTTGTTGTTCTTTACACGGGGGACAGTTTGTCTTTGAAGACCAATGAGAACTACTATATTGGCTATCCACTTATTGTTTTGCTAAATTAACAATAATGCTTTTGGTTAACAATAATGAATTTATTGTTATTAGTGGCAGCTTTATCCTTCATAAGCCACATTTTCAAAAAGTAAAAAATTATAATAATAAAATTTGGAGAGACTAGAAAAGATTTTCTGATCATACCCCACGTCCCAGCAAGGACTATTACAGGCAGATTCCAGCACTCAACCATTCCTAGCAAATGCCTGAATGAACACCTCAGGAGCCCTTCATTCTTATCCACTCCAGTGCTTAACTATCCCTACCAGAACACATTTCTTCCTAATGATTGATTTAAATTTCACTCTCTGCAATATAAACCTGTGACTTTTTTGCAGAATCCACAGGGAATATTTACTGCTTTCTTACTTGCTACTACATTTAACTTGAAGGCATCATTATGTCTCCTCTCTTCTCTAAAGTAAACACCCTAAATCTCTAGGTTTCACTCAGCAGTCAATATAGATTATTCTTGGGTTTTCATACGCGCTTCTATTTGAGGTCCTGCCATTGCTAAGATAGCACCAAGATTTCAATGGTACCACACACTGTTTTCCACAGCAGTGTGATGCTGTTAATTCACATTCAGCTTGCAGTTCAATATAGTCCCCTTCTCCCTCTATGCAGATACGCTCCTCAATCTGCCATTTCTTATCACAGGTTCATGAAATTTCCCTGTAAGAATTCTGCTATTATGCTTTTGATTTGCATTCTTTTTTTGAAAAACTTGCACTCACAAATTTCTCTGCATTTACCAAATGCAACTCGGGCATTGCATTCACAAAAAAAGTAAGATTTTTTATAAGCAATGAAGTAGTGAAACCCATATACGCTA